>CM031241.1:585927632-586527632 GCA_018340775.1 Taxus wallichiana var. yunnanensis | reverse complement strand
ACCTAATTAAGATATTTGAGAACTTCAATATTCAAAATACACCCAAGGACAACAGTTATATTCTTTCATATTTTCTCATCTATCCTTTGAATAATGAATATTTTCTCTAGAGAAAAAAAGTATAAAAGAAATCCCCCACCACAAATATATTTCTTCTTCAGACCCTAATTTCTTTATGTTTTACTTCATAATGCTCTTAAAATTGGTTGTTAACAGACATTAATTCAATCCCAATTGAGAAGCATGGAAACCATGTTTATTGCTTACCTGCATGTTACCAATAAGAAGTGCAAATAGAACTAACCCAAGAATGACAATTAGGATGGCAAAAGATATTTCTCCAACATAGATGCTTGTTTGAAGGTTTTGTCCCAGAGAACTGCAAAGTCCAAAATGATTTATGAGGTTTTATTACTAGGCATTGTGGAACATGACTGGAATTTTTCACTTCTTAGATGGATTTTTTTATTACCAACCAAATGGTTGTTGCTTCATAAGAAAAGAGAATTATAATTTGACATCTCACCTCAGGTTCTGTACGCCCCACCATAAACAGTAACAGTATTTGTTTATAAACCCGAAGAAGTAGTAGTGAAGTCTAGTGCCTCTTCATAAATTCCAAAGTTGTAAGAATTTAGGTTAGTTATACAGGTATCTGTAATACTACTTGAATTGAACCACTCATCCCTCAGCTTAGATTTCAAACTTCGGCAGTCAAAGTAACCATTATGGCAGTGTAGCATTTCAGATCTGCAAACCTGCCTCCAACATGAATCTTGTCGCTCAATTGCCAAGAGATACCAGCATGCTCCAAGAACCTGGAAGAGAAAAACATTGAGATGATTATTCTGTGGATAGTTATTATCTTATGCCACAAATTCTGTCTCCTAATTAGGAAACAAAATGTGCAGGAGTATACATCCAGGTATTTGAATGATTGCAAATACAATTTACAAAAGCACACTATTAGTTGGAAGAAACTCGACAGTAAATATATTGATCAACTTCAGATAAGCACCATATAAAGGCTTTTTAGCTTTTGACAGAGATTAACAATGAATAAGTAACTACAGGTCAAAACCCAGAACTTTCTGCATTTTCCAGCATCTCCTAATATGCACATAACGTAATCTATTTTTGCAACATATGCAGGTAATCAAAATCAAATAAAGCAATTTTGATAGAAATTGTTTCAAGTTCCAATGAAAATTGAGAGATCTCTAACAAGGTTTTTATATCCCTAAGATAGATTTTAGGATTGATTATAAAAGGAACTCATAAGAAATGGTATATCTTGTCAAGTACTCGAGGACCCTCGATCTTAAACATTTCACAAGAGTCAAATAGAGCAGCCTAAGAAAAACATGATCATCGTTAATGGGACACTTTTATACTGACAAACTATAAGTTAAGTGCATTTTAGCCCTAACCTGTTGATATTCATTCTTTGGCTGTGTTCCAACTTATGCAGATTCTTGCATCACATTTTATTCTAGAAAGATGGTGCCCTTGATATAAATTTCCGAAGGGCCTGATCTCATGAACATGGCAAACTAGTCTATTGAAATTAATAGCAACCTTTCATTTAGCCATTTAATATTTCTAAAACCTTGCATTTACAACTATTTTTTTGAATCTCGACTTATACATAAGGAACAAGGATGTGGGATTTCTTTTTGATTCTTGGATATTATCTGCTATACAATACACATCTCATCTTGATGGGCCATGTGATGTTATCTGAAACATTTACTAGATGGTTTTTTAAAATTTCACATAGGTCTTTTCCTGAAACCTTCTTTCCACAATTATGAAATCATTAATCCTCAAATCTTTTATTATGTTTTGCATCATTTGTATACAATAACTAGGAATTTTCTCAAAACATGTGTGCCTCTTAGGCATGAGCATCTACGATATTTTAGATGATTATCATGTAATTTTCAAATCACAATCTTGATGTAGAAGCATTTTCTACAAATTAACTGCATAAATAATTTATGTCTAACATTTCAGGACTTCCTGTTGACCCAATCATCAGGGAAAAACAATGAAGCCAATGCTTGACAATGAACTCTTGGGTCTAGAAGCATGTATATTAACACTTCTTGTTTATGTAGGGAAAGTTCCATCTGCTAGATGTATGCACTATCACACATTTATTTGATTTATGACATAACATAAGATGCATGCTTAGACAAAAATTTTAGGGCCCTGGTAAGTCTCCCAAAAAAGAGTAAAATGTGTTGATAACAGTCTACCCACAAGGTCAATATCAATTAGGTCTAGAATTAATGTAATGACCATCATCTCCTCCTTGTGCAGGTAAGCCTTATTTCCAAGAACAGTGCATGAGAAATCTCCATCATGATACTTTCAACTTTGACCATGTGGAAAAGGTGTGTAAAGAACAAAAGCCATCTATGATAGAAGAGGTCTCTTGCTTTGGAAAATATGGATGGAAAAAATATTCCCTGCGATGATGTTTACTAAGTTCCCAATCATTGTTTCCATTCCGTCATACACTTTCTCAGATCAGGTTTCAGGACTTGGCAACCATTACTTTGCCAACCTTCTTGTAAGCATGAATGAATTTACATTCATCTTGTAGGAAGAGATAGCAAAAGGTCTGCCTAGGCCCTGGCCTATGAGACAAGAAAATTATCCACGGTGATAATCTAAGAGACCAGCCCTGAGATTAGGTCACCACACTGCTCAGAGACCAAATGTATCCTTGTCCTTGGCACCAATGTGGGCATCCATGTCAGCTTGTAGCACTTCACCCCTATTGAGAAAGTGGCTTTAATAGCCTGGCATGCTTTGATTATTGCAGCAACTTTCCTCAAGCAGCCACATCAGGAGTGAGGGTACAGAGGTTTCAGGCATCTGGGGTTCTTTACGAGAATTACAGGGTTAAACGCCAATTCAGAGAATTCCATTTTCAATACCACAAGTAGCTTCAAAGGATCCACCAAGAAATACAAAAGCTCCATAAAAATCAGTAAAATCCTTAAGGCATTGAAGAAGCTGCAGGAAACATAGTCTCAGCTATGGCCATCCAATGCCTCACGGGAGCTAGATCTCACTCTTTCGCAACCTAGTGCAAAGAAGCCCAAGAAAATTCTGTGTCTTGGCATTTCTGACCACCAGTGCCCACACACACCCCTATATGTTTTTATTCCTCAAGGACAGGGGCAGGGTGATACTGGCTGCTTCAGGAGTAAAACTGTAAAAGATGTAAACCTATTTCTTCATAAAAAAATTGAAGACCTTTCTCAAGAAAATGCAGGCCATGGGAACAAGGTTAAATGCCAACTCAGAATATTCTATTTTCAAAACCCTGAGTGTGTGTCAGCTAAGATGATCAATATGAAGATCCTCTCTATCTCTTAATATAGAAAGGATATAAGTCAAGAAAAGATATAACCAAGGGTGCAAATATTTGTGGATCTAGAAGAGAGTAGTTTACACTCAATATCAAAGGTATAGGGTTCCAAAGCCTATATTCTAGATTGGGGATGGGGTCTTACTAGGATCCTAAGAGTTGTAAACAAGAGTTAAGGTAATAAGCAAGAGTTAATCCTAAACTAAGGATTGTGATGTGAATTGGCAAAGCGTGTGCTATAAAGAGAACAATGTAAGAGACAAAGATATGCTACACTATCCTAGTCTAATACACGATACATCAAAATAATCAATCAACCAACATAAAGGAAAGGGATTTAGGGTTAAAGATACTTATGTTTGCGTGAACATCGTTAGCGCATTAAACCCCCTCCTTGGTTTGTAGCACCCTGTGAGAGTTTTTTTGTGGGTGGTTCACAAGAGGGATAGGTAAAAGACCTAAGTAGACCAAAGTTGGGGATTCCAAAGACTAAGTTAGACTTATTGGTTCATCTCCTATTCTTGATTCTCCTAGTAACCTTATGCTCCAATGATGACCTAAGTATAAGCTCCATTGGACCTTAAGACCTCTTAACCTTCAAGGATAGAATTATGTGCATCGAAAGAGGGGATTATTTGATGATTCCATTGAAAACTAACAATAATGACGCAAAAAAACATAACCTAAAGTCCCAAATCAAGATGTTAGTTGGAAAGAGATGCCTATCGACGTCATCGACCATCGTCGATGACATTGATGGAAAAACATATCTACTAGATGTCATCAACCATGCTGCAAATAGTCTAATTAAAGTTGAGGTGGAGTGAGAAGGGTGGAGCAAGATACTTGGAGCAAGTATGAAGGTGATTTGAGGGTGCTTTATAGGAAAATGATCTAAAGGTGATAGGATCGAGGATATCAAGTGGTCGTAAAGTGGTGGTGGGAAGGCTAGGGCAAGCGTTGTGGCAATCTTTCGGGAGGTGCTATGAATCGACCCTAGCCCTTTGCAATGATGCACCCATGGAGGCATGCACTCAAAGGTATTAATACACCAACAACCTACAAAGAGTAATCGCTAGTAAGTGAAAAATATGGCATATACATATGCCCTAGCTGAATAGCATCGCATGTCACAATAGTGTAATGTGAAATGGTATTAGGAAAAGAAAGATGGTACGTTGAAATCAAAGTAAATGACTATAAATGAAGTAATAAATGATAACTCTATCAAATAACTATAATTAACTTACCTTTCCATGAAGATGGGATTAAATCTCTTGTCTCAAATGTCAAGGGCACAAAAGTTGAAGAACCCTAATGACAAGACTAAAGAGAAAATAACAATACAAGAGAAAGCAAGTGAGTCTAAAAAGTAGGTGTAAAAACATGAAGATAGCTCAAAGGAGGGTGCTAACATGGGTTGGATAGCCTATTAGGGGATGCTAAATGAGGTCGAAGGCACATAAAATGAAATAAATGGGTGTTAGGCCAGGTTCGGGTAGCCTATAAGGAGAGACTAAATTAGGTCCAAAACATAGGAAAAGTCGTAAAATAGGTTCTACATTAGGGCTGGATAGCCTATATGGAAAGAGTATATTAGGTCTAAGAAAAACTAGAAAAATGTCATAAGGTGCATAGATGGGAGATAAAATCAGTCTAGCATGCTTGAAAAATAAGAAAAAATGGTACGTAATAGGACTAGGTCAGGTCTAGATAATAGATTAGGCCGGAAGAACCTAGAAAGTGTCTTAAGGTTCGAGATAGGAAGGAAACCGGTCAAGCATGCTTAAAATTAAAAATGAATTAAAAACTTAGGAGATAATAGGACTAAGCTAGGTCCAAATAGCATAGAAGGAAAGACTAGACTAGGTCTGAAGAACCTAGAAAATGGCATACACGTAAACCAGTCTAATAAGACTATAAAAGAGAATCACCAAAATCTATGGTGTCCCTGTGTTTCACCCTAAAATCTAGGACTACCCTATTTAAAAAAAAATCGTACTTTTAAAAAATAACAGGTCATTTGTGTTTTTATTGCCAGGATGTTCTTGTAATGTGTCAAGATATTCCCAAAGAGTCATATTAGCCAATTTCGCCAAATACCTAGATGCCCAAAATTGTTATATTCTGTCGTCATGGGGTTTGCCTGCGGGAAATTTGTATTTAATTATTTTGAGCCTCGTTTGAGGCAATTTGTGCTCCGATTTAACCCTGTTGTGATCGTACATGTCAATTTTCCCATATACCAGTAGGGTTTTAACCAAGAATGAATCCTGGGCTTTATTTGTGACTTCTGGCAACATTTTGTGTTTTTGTGTTTTCCCGTTTCGTTTTCTGTGAAATTTCTTTAGATCAATTCCTTTGCCAGTTTGGCCTGATTCTTGGCTTGGAGTATCTGGAGATCACCTATGCACGTTGTGCTAGAAGGAATTCGCCATTGGAGGTCTGGTTCTCTCGGAAAAGACAAAGTCGTGCACCAAAAAGCTTCTTCTGGGCTGGCCGCATTTTTGGAAAAAGAGGGTTTGAAGTGAATCATGGGATTTTTGGAAGCAAAGCAGGCAGGTGAGAATTTTGTACCTACCTAACAGGGTACTTTTTCCCATGGAAGCAACGCCACTTAAGTCACAATGGGAAAATTAGAGGCAAAGAGTGCGGCGGGAATTTCTTACCCGCCTGCAGGTAAAAATTCCATTGTGAAATAAAAGAAAAATCACTTAAGACATTGATGGGATTTTATTACCTGCCTTGCAGGGTAAATAATCCCATTATGAAAGTCAAACAACTTAAGTGAATCATGGGATTTTCAGAGCTGCCTTGCAAGGTAAATAATCTCATTGCCAATTGACTTTTAAAAATAGAAATTCCTTATTCAAAAAGTGCGACCCCTTTAGGGAAAGAAAGGCAGCCTTAACTTAATTAATTTAATTAATTTCTTCTCCAATTTTGGCACCCAGGCTTATGGAAAAGTCAACAAAGGAAAGTGGACAAAAGGAAGTTGAAATAACAGGTTCTAAAATTAAATAAATATTATTTATTTAATGCAGTCCCTTCATGTCAAAAAGTGCGCCCCATTTGGGAGAGAAATAATACTTTTAAAATATTAAATGATTTAATTAATTTCTATTTTCAAAGTGGCTAAGGTCAAAGCATCTTGTGAGGCTTGAGTTAAGCGAAAGCGAAGTCTAAAATTAAATAAATTTAATTTATTTAATGGCAGCCATGAGCATGCACAAAATAGGCGCCCCATTTGAAGAGTAAAACTTATTAAATAATTAATTAATTGCCAAGAATAGGAAAGGCATTAATTAATTATAGAATCATGAGGATTATATAAATAGGGGGTTGCCATAAGAGTGAATTAATTAATTCAAAAGCACAAAAGTGCAGCCAAGACAAAAGTGCGCCCCATTTGAAGAGGATTTTTCTCAAAAAAAGGTGTAATTAATGTTGAAAGCTTCCAAATTTGGTGCCTAGGTTTGAAGGAGGTTGATTTGTGTCTAAATAATTGTCTACATAAGTGATATAGGTGCTTAGGTGAAGTTGGTAAAATTCATGCTTGCTTTTGCATGCAAATAAAACATCAAATTTTGGGGCAGCAAGCTTGATATATGCAGATTTTTATAATTAAAATCCAGTGTTCATGTTCGATTGCCATCTTTGTCTCGAATTAATTGCAAGAATTCATTACGGGGTGCTTTTATAAAAGAAAGGAGCTTAAATCAATGTCCAATACATTGAACATATCCTCGAATCTAAAGATATATCTAGATCTCGCACGGTTGTGAAGAATTTTCGGCTAAATAAAAAGAAAAAGAATTTCTAGACAAAGATCGCTCCAGCCATGGCAAAGCATGATGAAAGAAAAGGATCAGCAGAATCATGCATAGTTTCAGATTCAAATTCAGATCCAGATCCATAATTGCAAAGGCTTCATCCTCTTGTTTCGAATGCAGCCCATGAAGAAGTCAGTGCATGGAGAATTCCTTCCAGGATCTTGTGCATGTGCTCCTAATCTTCTAGTTGAAGCCTTCATTGAATTTGCATTCACCTAGAGTGCTTTCAGAATTTTTAATTGCTCATATGCAATTAAAAATAAAAATGATGAGTTATTTACTGACAAACATTGCACTGATGCATGTACTGGAGAAGAACTGCAAAAGCTTCAAGGATAAGAGGGAAGACAAGTCAAAGGCAATACCCACAAGCAAATCACAGTCACTTGCTTCTAGATCCAGCCGCTTCTAGATCCAACTACTTCTAGATCCAGTTTGGTGAGAATCAAAGGCAAAAGAATCAGTTACATGCAGAATATGAAAAAGAACAAGACTGCAACTTTCCTCTTCCTTCTTCTTTCCTCCGACAAAGTAATTGAGCGATCAATTAAATTATAAAACTTAAGTGATTGGTTTAAAAGCCATTACTTGAAGAAGTCAACTACTTGGAGATAGGTGGCAAACGTGCAAAATAGAAGGTTCTATTTTCAATTGCAAATCATGCATGTCATGCAAAGAGGAATTTCAGGAGGGAGATTGTCAGTTGTTTCCTTTCCCACTTCCACATGTGCTAGTTCAACTAAAAGCTTCCGACTTGTAATTGCCCCTCTACATTCTATAAGTAGAGGAAGAACCTATGGGTTAAAGGAGGAGAATTTGTAAGCAACATTCTTGTGTTCCAGACTTTGTGCTGAAACCCTTAATAGCCACTTGAAGCAAAGGAATATAAAGGAGCAGGTTTCCAGAGAACTTTGTGTCACGGTGCATTTTGTTTCTAAGCTTTCTATCTTAGATCTTCTAATAAACTTTGTGTTATTTTTCTAGATATGGAGTTTCCTTTGCTTATAATTTTGTGTGTTGATATCTATTGGTTTCTTCTATGTGCATGCAATCAACTTTGTTATCTATTGATTGGGTTGCACATCTTCCCCATTTCTTCCCTGTGTTTTCTTATTTCCTTCTTCTATAAATATTTCCTTTCTTAAACAAGCTGCTACTTAACTTTGCTGAGAGCTCTGCAACTATGGTTCATAAGCTGAATAAGTTAAAGTAAAACCCCATATAGATACTAGCATATTTTTATTAACAAATCGACACGGGAGCCTCACCGGTAAATGAGGGAGATTTATCTCATGATTGCCTAGGTTTTCAGCGATGCAGAAAATTTAGCCAACAATGTAAGACTTGAAACCCAAACATAACTAAGAGGGGTCTAGAAGGAAAGAACAATGATCGAAAGAGAACATCTTGAAAGCCCAACGATGCAGACACTCAAGAAGGGATGGTTTAAGGGGATGTTCTTAAACCCTAATGTTTGTTGCAATGTTAACATCTCTAACAAGAGGTGTACAAGAGGATATAAAGAAGAGGCTAAGACTTAGAAACTAGCTATTGACAGGGGGAGAGTGAAAAAGGAGGGATAAATGAACACCACCAAGGCGAAAACAAAATCTTTACCAATCATGACACTTTAATCAGGTTGTCAAAACTAGAAGTTTTTGACATCAAGGTGTGAAGGAACCCAATTTTGCAAGGTTTGATTTTGAATAACCATCGAAGTATAAGACTATCCCATGTCAGCCATGCGAGAAAATTAAAGGTTTCTACCTTCCATGCAACATGTTTCCAATTCCTCAAGACCAAATGGACCCATCGGTCAACTCTTGTGTGAAAAAGCAGCGGCGGTGATGATAGATATGCAGCCTCCTACATTAGTCAAAAGGACCTTAAGCTTTGTTGTGAGGCCAACTGTGGAGTTTGAGCTTTCAACAAGGATAGGAGGCATGCCAATGATATCACTTCCTTTTGCTTGTGATTGAATTTTATTTATTTATTTTTTTTTTATGTTGCCTTTTAATTGATGTTTTTTTTTATACTTTGGCTTTTTCTATTCCTCTTGCATATGGTGCATATGGGTTTGAAAGGCTGATCAAATGGGTATAAAAGATGGCTAACACTAAAGAACTTATACCTAGCTACTTCAAAGGAGGGCCCCGACCAAGATGCTTAGATACTCCTAGGCTTCGCAACTAAGAAGAGAATGTTATCTTGAGATTGACCTTGGTGTGCTTAATAGGGAATGTGCAAATAAGGGTAGATAATAAGTATTTGTTGGGTTTCCCTAATCAATTTATATGAAGGAATTATACAATAACAAAAAAATTAAGACTTTTGTCACGAGAAGAGGGTAAAATGAATGAATGACATATAGGCCATCTTGAAGTCACATAGAGAATTGATCCAAGCAAGATAGAGGCCATCTTGAAGTGCCCCATAGCCTTCTAATATGACCAAAGTAAGGAGTTTTGTTGCTGCAGATAATTATTTGTGGAATTTAATTAAGAAATCCATGGCCGCTCCATTGCATTCTATTACAATAGGTGGTAAGAATTTTACGTGGGGTAAGAAGCAAAAAGATGCATTTTAAATATTCACATATAAGATTAGCCATGCTCCAAGTTTTAGCTTTGCCTAACTTGCAACTACTTTTGAGGTGGAAACGGATGCTAGTGACTATGCTATGGGGTTTTCCTACTTCAAGGAGGTAGGCCCGTATGTTATCATTATGAGTTGTTTCATGGTGCAATTTTGAATTATTGTACATATGATAAGGAACTGTATGCTCTTATGCAAGCGGTCAAGAAATGGAAGCACTATCTCATGGGTAAGGAAATCATTATTCATACAGATCATCAACCTCTTCAATATTTGCATGCTCAAAATAAACTTCAGCAGAGTAGGCACTTTATAAGTGGATGGATTTCTCACAAAGTAATTTCATTTGATTATCAAATATAAGAAAGGTGTGACTAACAAGTTAGTTAATATGTTGCCTAGACCTCCTTTGCTTTCAGTTATGAGCTCTATAACCCTTCTTGATCCTTTTTGTGTGTGTAAATCTTAAATAGAAGGATATGGGGAAGATTCAAATTTTGAGGAGCCATTTTGTCAAACAAAGCAGCCCCAAGGTGTGGGTTTTGAGTCCAAGGGAGAGTACTATCTCCAAGATGGGTTACTCTACAAGATGGGTAAGCTTTGTATGCCTAAGGAGGAATGATTTCAATTAATGAGAGAAGCACATATTTCCATGGTTGCAAAAAATTTTGATGTTATGTTGGCTAGATTTTCTGCACAGCTGAAAACCTAGGCAGTCATGAGATAAATCTCCCTCATTTATCAGTGAGGCTACCGTGTAAGATTTTGACAATTATATTTTCTAATATCTATCTGTTGGCTTTACTTTAACCGTGTAGCTCATGCACCATAGCTAGGCGGTTTTGCAAATGAGTAAAGCTGTAAGAAATGTATATATGTAGAAGAGGGAAATAATTGAATGCGAGCAAAAAAGAAAGAAGATGTGCAACCTGACCAATAGTTAACAGAGTTGGTCACATGCACATAGACGAAACAAACAGATCTAGAAATGTAGAATTCAAAGAAAAGGAAAGTTTCAGATCCAGATCTAAGATAACACAAAGTTTATGCAAAGATCTAAAAAGAAATAAGAAACAAATGCACCGTTGACACAAAGTTCTCTAGAAATCTACCTCCTCTCTATTCCTTAGCTTTTAGAAAGATATCAAGGGTTTCAGCTCAAAGTCTGGAACACAAGAATGCTGATTACAAATTCTGATGATTTAACCCATAGGCTCTTCCTCTATTTATAGTGTATAGAAGGAAATTACAAATGGAAACTACAACTGAACTAGAACATGTGGGAAGTTGTAAAGGAAACATCTGGCAACCTTTCTCCTATAATTCCTCTCTAAGTGACATGCATCTAGAGGTTAAGCCAAAGTTGTGCACATCTGCCACTTATCTTAGAGAACTTTTCCAAATAACTTAAAGTAATGGCTTTTAAACCAATAACTTTAATCTTACAATTTCATCCGGGAACATAAGGAATAAGAGAAAGAAGAGAAGAAAGAAGATCTGCCAAATGTTACACCTACGCTTTCTTCTTGTTCTGATATTGAATATACTTGTTGAACATATAATTCAGCAATTTCCCATTTGTTTTAAAGCAATAACCTCTTTCTCAGTCTTGAACTGCAACAATCCTTTGGACAAAATGTCAATGCTTACTTCCACTTCCTTCAAACTAGGCCCAAACTCTTTAATGTCCGATTGAAGTGTTATCAGCTTGTTGATTGAATTCAACGTGAAAGTCTTAACAGCTTCATCAATCCTCTTCTGAATCATCAAAAGCAACCCTTCAAGAGAAGCAGGCATCTTGTTTGGAATAGCTCTTTTGTAGGAAGAAACATCCCCAACTACTTCCTCCTCGGTGAAAACAACTATATTGCCCGAGGCAATGATAATATCCTATCCTCGAGGAACTGCATTCTTTTTAGCATAAGCTTGAGAATTTCCATGCGGAAAGAAATTGCAAACTCAAGTTGTTTTCCCTTTTCAATCAGTCCATTAGGCACAAGTTGCTCCGCAATCAAAACCTCCTTCGGAACTTATTTATTTTAACCAAAATGTCCAGGTTCCCTTCAGCGAATTGCATTCTCATCCACTATGCCTGTCATCAGTTGCTTCAGCTGAGATAATGCATCTTTCATAACTTCCGAGACTAATTTGGTACCTCTTTGAGTTG
Organism: Taxus wallichiana var. yunnanensis; assembly: GCA_018340775.1. NCBI lineage: Eukaryota > Viridiplantae > Streptophyta > Pinopsida > Cupressales > Taxaceae > Taxus > Taxus wallichiana. The sequence goes on along the minus strand of CM031241.1, from coordinate 586,515,652 downwards.
TTTAGAAGCTTCATGAATGATTTGGCTTTTCCATTCATTGATAGTAAATGTGGCTTCCCTTGTTTCCTTGGGCCCATGGGAATTGGAATGGGAAAAATGTCTTCCGTGGAACTAACCGGGAGAAAGGGACATTACAAGATGTGTATTATGTAGTACTAGCAAGCCCAGTAATGTAAAGTTGGGTTTATATGTGCCATTGTCACTTCTTCTAGGCCATGGAAAAGTATATCCATGGATTTTGTAGGTGGGTTGCCTAAGTCAAGGAAGGGGCATGACTATCTCTTTGTGGTTGTGGACCGGTTCAACAAAATGTGTATTTTTACTCCTTGTAAGAAAACCCTCAAGGCAAGTGATGCGGCTGAGTTGTTTTTCTAATGTGTGGGTTCATTTTGGTTTGCCTAACTCTATTATTTAAAACATGGACTCAAGATTTGTTGGCAAGTTTTGGGCTACATTATGGGAGAAAATGGATATAAAGTTAAAGCGGTTTACAAATTTTCACCACAAGCCGATGGGACCAAGGTGGTAAATAGAACATTGGTAAGACTCTTGAGAGGGTATAATAGGAAGCATCCTACGACATGGGATGATAATTTGGCATATATTCAAAATCTATTCCAGAAAGCAGTATGAGTTCGGTTCGGGTTCGGGTTCGATACGTGGATACATCAATTTTAAAAACCCTTGGGTACGATACATCTTGGATACGTTCGTACATATATATTAAAAAACTAATATATATATATATATAAATTTTATACATATATGAATTTTACTCATTTTTAGTCCATAAGAAATACAAAACTTGAAAATTATAGTAGGATCAATGTTCAAAACATTCAATATACTTAAGACTTTACATTTTCATTGATCATGTGGCTGCCATACATATGATATACGAATATCATGTCAACATGAATACAAACAAAACTTGAAAAATATACTAGGATCAATGTTCAAATTTTCAAAACATACAATATACTTAAGATTTTACATTTCATTGATAATGTGGCTGCCATACATATGATATATGAATATCATGTCAACATGAATACAAACAAATCTAGAATATATCATCTAGATTTTCCTCAAAATCAAATTCTTGCATGCCACTCGCACTAGCTCCACTCTCATTAGTTTTGCTCTCCACTCCTTGTGAACTCCCTTGAATGTCATCTTCGCCATCAAATATTGAAAGTTGGGCAAGAGTGGCTGCGGAGGCATCCAAGTCTGTGGTCTCAGAAGAAGATCCCAAAGTTTGTGAGGGCCTTTAACATAGTCCTCAGACTTGTGTGACAAGAGGTGCAAATTGGAATGCACATATACCAAATCCTCATCTTTTTTAGATGCCAACTTGTTTCGTTTAGCTGAGTGGATAAAGATATATGTACTCTAATTCTGATCTGCGGAAGAATTACTAGCCACCTATTACAAAAAGTTTGTTAGAAAATTCAAATTAGTAACATACTAAGAATGTGCTGAAAAATATCCTACTAACTTAATAACATTTAAAATTTTCAATGATTATAAATTTATAAAAGAATTTTGATGGCAATAGGTTGTAAGTACTTGGCATCATGGCCATGTACACACCGCCATTTCTTGGGCTCATGGTGTACTTGTCAAAAAGAGCCTCAATCTCTCCCATGTTGCCTTCGAAGCTACAAACATACCCATTTTGTTTCGGACCAAATCAAGTATAGATGGATCGGGAAAAGTCTTTTGAATGTTGCCCTATTTCACTTGCAACTTGAAGTCAAAGAATAGTGGTTTCCTGTTAGGTAGCCCAAGTATTTTAGAGCTATAATAATTTGGGTTCAGTGCATAAGCAAGGAGATGTAATGGGGTGGTCATTTTATTCCACCTCTTGAGGGAACATTTTTGACCTCATTGTAGGTCTCTTTTGGATCTTGCTAGTTTGTTTGTATGACCTCTCTCATATGTTCAAGCATAGAATCTATTCCATCATATATCTCCCTTATGCATGTTGCATCAATATCTACGTATTTGATCATGGAGAGAATGGGCTCTGTAAAACCGAGCAAGTACTTTAATATCCTCCTCGATTGAAGACCCTTAGCCAAATTTTGTTTACCGACGGCTAAGGGGTGATAAAAAGGAGAACTATAATCTTGATAAATTATTATAAAGTGCATTAAAAACTTAAAAAGCAATTATATTAATTTATTAATAACTTAATAAAAATAAAAGAGAAAAAGAAAAGAAAATATAAACTGAAATTAGAAAAGAAAAGGGAGAGAAGTCAGTTTATGTTTTTATTTCTCCAAGGACAAATGCAACCCATGTTGGGGATGTGACAAGGCCAAAAAAGAATTAAATGCGAGGAAAAACATGTGATTGGTGCTTGTGGGTGTCTACTAAGCCAAATTTCATTATAAAAACAAGTCGACTTGCTTGTGTGAGAGGTATCTCTTTTATTTTATAAAAATTATAATTTTTGTTTGAGCTTTGTAAGCTTTGCAAATAAACTCCCAAGGACGAAAAGCCTTTTGAGTTAACTCTAGAGGACGAAAACCCTCTTGAGGATTAGAGAAAGAGGAACGAAAACTCTTCTTTCTTGTGAGAGGATTCTCCATTCAGGGGTTTCCATTGAAGATCAAGGATTTATTTGTGTTTTCCATTGAAGATCAAGCTTCTATTTGTGTTTTCCAGCAGTGTTTGAGGGCTTTCCAAGAGGGGTGAATGGTTGTTGATTTTGGGTACAACTAGGGTTTCATCTACACATTTCCAAATTTTTGAGCCTATTTTGGGTGCCTTCCACCCATCGGAAAATTCTAATTTTGGTATCATTGGAAAGCTTGTGATTTTATCTTCAATTTGAGCTATCATTTGTCAAAATTGTTGGGTATTTTCGAGTTATGAATTTCTGAAGTTTTGTTGTTTTTCTACAATTAAAAATCAGATTTTTAGTATTTTGTAAAAATATAAGTATTTTTAGATTTGATAATTCAAGGGCTAGCTACAGATTTAATTTCATAATTTTTAAAGGTGTTTTGAGGCTATTTTACACCCATAGGCAAATCTCTTAGGGTTTTGGCAAGGAATTTTGGTTGTTTGCATTGCTATCATAAAAACAATAATTTCCAACTTGCATTTTATTTGGGATTTGCAGAAAATCCATCTGGGGTTAGAATATGTCCATTTGGGGACATTATAGTGGTATCAGAGCAGTGTATTCTCCCAACTTGTGAAGGAAAGATTCAATATGAAGTGGACCTAAGTTCCTTTTTTTGATGGTACTAATGAAATTTTTGCTAGATCTTGGTTGAAGGAATTTGAGAGATATTTGCAATGGAATCCTATGTGTCAGGATGATGCCCTCATGCTCATCTCTAGATACTTGGATGGAATAACACATAAGTGGTGGCATCATTTGTTGAAGACCTAAGGGGTCAAATCCATTGCCTCCCTTGAAGATTTCACCCAAAAGTTCCTAGAAAGGTTTGATGTGCAAGATTGCAAGGATGAGCAAGGTAGAAATGCCTCATTAATTGAAAATGTTTCTTTTCCTTCTAAAGATTGCATGCATGGTGGTGAACAGGAAATTAAATCATGGAGTCTACCCTCATGGAGGAAGAAAATTCAGATCTACAAGTTAATGATGAGAGTTTGGTGGTGAAAACCCAAATTCCAAATGATGAGGACTACTTTCAGCTTGCTTGCCTTGTTTGGAACAACAATACAGGAGGAGATACATGAGGAGCAGATTGCACGGGATGTAGATTATGTGGTAAGAGGTACATCATCTTTGTTATTGCAGCAGTATTATCATGATGACATTCAACCCATTGTGGACAAGTTTTAGGGAATTGATACAACAAAGTCAAGTTATCATAAAGACAAAGGATGATGAGGATATTGGTGATACTCCAAGGTATGAAGAGCATAATAATGGGTCATATTTATTGTTGCATAGTAAACCATTTCAGATTTGCTTTATTCATGAGAAGTATGGTAATGCAAATTGTAAAATGAAGCATGTGGATCCCTTGTTCCAAATTCATGAATATGGGCATTATGAGAGCTACATACTTTGGCAAGAGCTCTTTCATTTGATAGGTACATGATCTAAATTATTGGAGCACTACAATATGTTCTATTTGTTGCATATGGCACTTGGGTGTAAGAGTTACAATTGCTTGAGGGTAAGCAATTTGGGGAAGGGAGGATTGTAATATCCACTTCTCGGTCAAAGACCCTTAGCCCAATTATGTTTCCCGACAACTAAGGGGTGATAAAAGGAGAGCTATAGTCTTAATAAATTATTATAAAGTGCATAAAAAAACTTTATAAAAAGCACTTATATTAATTTATTAATGACTTAATAAAAATTAAAAGAGAAAAAGAAATGAAAATATAAAGTGAAATTAGAAAGAAAAAGGAGAGAGGTCACTTTATGTTTTTATTTCTTCGAGGAAAAATGCGACTCATGTTGGGGATGTGACAAGGCCAAAAAAGAATTAAATGCGGGAAAATCATGTGATTGGTGCTTGTGGGTGGCTACTAAGCCAAATTTCATTATAAAAGCAATTCGACTTGACTTGCTTGTGAGAGGCATCTCTTTTATTTTATAAACTTTGTAAGCTTTGCAAATAAACTCCCAAGGATGAGAACCCTTTTGAGTTAGCTCTAGAGGACAAAAACCCTCTTGAGGATTAGAGAAAGAGAAACTAAAACTCTTCTTTCTTGTGAGAAGATTCTCCATTCAGGGTTTTCCATTAAAGATCAAGGATTTATTTGTGTTTTCCATTGAAGATCAAGCCTCTATTGGTGTTTTCCAACAATGTTTGAGGGCTTTCCAAGAGGGGTGAATGGTGGTTGTTGATTTCGGGTATAGCTAGGGCTTCATCTACACATTTCCATATTTTCAAGTTTGTTTTGGATGCCTTCCTCCCATTAGAAAATTCTGATTTTGGCATCATTGGAAATCTTGTGATTTTATTTTCAATTTGAGCTATCATTTTGTCAAAATTGTTTCATATTTTCTGAGTTATGAATTTATGAAGTTTTGGTTGTTTTCTGCAATTAAAAATCAGATTTTTAGTATTTTACGTATCATAAAGGGTATGGGAGGTTGGGGGACAAACCCTGCAACATAGTTCAAAATTCATAAAATAGGGTAGTTCATGCTTCTACTAGTAAAACTCCTTTTGAAACTTGTTTTCTCTACCTACATGTACATTTGATGTTGCTTTGAGACGACCATGCAAGAATAATGGGAAAGTCAATCCGTAAGTCCAAAAAGATGATAAATCTTTTGAAGTGAGAAGATTTAACAGATTCACCTCCATGTGCATAGAGGTTAAAGGAGACACAAGCCGCAGTAGAGAGCACAAGACAATCAATATAGGACCGAGCATTCTTTCCTTGTTGGTGACAAGGCATGGTTGTACTTGAGTAGAGATAGACCCCAAGGTAAAGCTAAAAAGATCAAGCCTCTTACATATGGTGTTAGAAATTTTGTAACAAGTGGGAAAGAATGCTTTTAGGTTTGATTTACCTCCTTATATGAAGATATATTCAGTTGTTAATGTTAAGAATTTACGTCTCTTTGAGACTTCTATGCTAGATAATGAAGATGAAGGGTTGTTATCTTCTATTGAAGATCTTGCTCCGGGTATCCAGTTGGAATTAGAGGAATACATTGTTACAACGGAAGGAAAGGACTACAAGAAGAGGAGGAAAAACATTGGCTTGTTGGGTTAAAGGGGCAACTACCTGAAGAAAACCAAATGGTATTCCGAGAGAAGATGTAGGGTACAAATTTTCTCACTTAATCAGGTCCTGAAGCTTTTACCAACTTAAAAACTTCAAATTGGGGGGTATGCTCGGAAAAATGATCTCAAATTTTCCTAGTTAAAGTAATTCATGATTGTAAGTTGTATTCAGACTTTTCTTATGTTCAAACAAGCACACAAAGACATCAAACATGACATATGATCATTCTTTTCAACAAGCTTCCCATGATGACCCAAGTAGGGCAGCGACATAGGAGACAAAATGTGATCATTTTTATCATACATTGCACTCCCAACAACGAGCTCACCCTTATTTTGTTTGTATTTGTTTGAAACATCTTCAAAACTCTCTCCAAGGTTATGAACTCCCTCAATCTGCCCATCACTTGTATATTGTTTGGAAAATTCCGGCAAATTGAAAGTAATCATGAAGAACTAGAAGTGCCCTTCCTTCATGGACATACCCTTCCATAATGTCATCCTCATATACTTCATGCAAACCTGAATTTTCTTTTCCATTTCTCTGCCACATGCCATCATTAGAAATCAATAAATTCGCATTGAATATCAAAGGTTTTTTGCATTCCAACCCGTGCTTCATGATTTCCTTCTCTTTCCTAGGCTCATGCTTCAAGATTTCATCAAACCCTTGACCCTTCATACTGCTGTTCTGAAAATCAGTCAATGGCTCGTCCTTGGGAAGAGTGATGGGTGCTTCTAGGGTTTCAATGGGCTGCTCCCTTTCAATGCCCAACAACTTTGATTGTTCTTCTTCATCCTTGATCATGATGGAGGGATTCTTTCCCTCTAGGGATGGAACATCTTTCCCATTTTCCTTGGGTATAACTTGGGGTTTGGACCTTGGTCCAATTCCCACTCTACCATTCTTCAACCCTATGACTCGGTGAGTGTCATGGCATCACAAATCTCATTTAGAAGAGCCATGTACTCCTCATAGATGGTAGCAATGTTATGGCCCACCAAATGTCGTGTCTCAATCTTTGGAATGGCTTCTTCCTAGGGAGGAAGGTAGGTTGAAATGGCCTAGCAGAAGCTCCAAAATTTGACCCTAAGGGCTGCCTCACACTATGAATTCCCAAAGAACTTCCTTCTCCATTGTGGTTTTGCATGGCATGGATCAACTGTGTCATCCTATTCACCAATCTTTCTTGCCCTAGGCAATCATCTCAACCCTAACATCATCAAAATGTATGTTTGCCATCTATCTACTCCTTTGAATGAAACCCTCCAGGCTGGGAAGACCGAAGCTCTGATACCATTGTAATGTCCCTTCTAGGGCATCAAACAAAAACAAGGGTTTGGACTCAAACCCCAATCACAACTTTTGATTTTTATTACAGCCACTGTCAATCACTTCAAACCCTAGAGGAGCAAACTGAAAATGCCATTAGCAACCAAGAGTGATCTGAATATTTATGGCAGCAAAGGAATTCATATGACAGCCAACAATATCACCACTTAGCCCTAGCAATGAACCTGATTTTTATTTCCTAGGGCAAGCACTTGTATAGGGACTTCACATCAACATACAACCATGCAAAAGAGCTGAGAATGCTTCCAAATAATTAATTCAACCACGGCAATATTTATCAATCCAATTTATATCAAAATAATAGAGAAAGTAAGTGATCACACCCAACTGTAATTAATTTTATGGCAACAACAGTACAGCCAAAACCAAGGGCTGGAAATGATAAACTTCTCCAAAATCACCAAAATGTAGATTCCAACCTTATAAAATATGGAGAACAAGAATATCAGCTCAAAATACTAAAGTGTGCCTTAGAAGGCACCAAACTCAACCCTCAAGCAAGTCGCCTAGGGCTGGAAATGAAGAAATGCATAAAATCATTTTGAAGCTCCAATGTGACCTCCGTGTGAGATCACCCTTGCACACAAGAGGGTTTTCGTCCCCTAGTGTGATCCTATTGAAGGTTTTCATCCTCAATAGGTTTCCTTTGAAGGGTTTTTTCCTCAAAGGATATTAAAGAGAAGTTACTAGCTCCACCTCCAAGAGAAATCAATATCAAAATCAGCATAACCTCCTCAAACCATTCGATCCACCTTTATATCCTCTTGTGGCGCCAATTAGTAATTAGAAGAACAAAAGGATGGCCGACCTCCTTAGGATTGTTCTCCCACCTTTATCTTCAATGTAGGCTCCAAGAAGACCGACCTTAATAAAAGAAAAGAGTACTTTTCCATCTCCACATAGGCTCTCAAGACCAACCTCATGAAGACACTAGAAGTTCTCTTTACTTCGTTTGCCAAGTCATCCAACACCTAGTCAAATCACTTAAAGCCATAATTAGTAGTCAAATAAATAAGGAAAATACAATCACTTACAATTATGGCAATGTTCACCTCCCTTGCTTTCCTTCCTTGAAGCCCACGGAAGGTGAAATGGGCCCAAGGCCTTCATAGTAACTAACTTGGAAAAGGGGACATTACATATGTGGTGCTTCTATTCCTTCTTGTGTATGTTTTCAATTCATTAACAATCATTTCCAGCACTTCATAGCTCTATGTTTTGCAAATATTTGAGTTATTCATTAACATTCACTAAGTTGGGTTAGTAAGATTCGTATTGGTGAAACTTAGTGTGGAATCTCCACCTAGTTTATGGATCAAATAGAAATCTGAGAGGTGAGGGAAAGGTAAGAGAGGGCTTATAGGTAAGATGTAAAAGATAAGAATCGTGGGAAACTATGAAGTGAATACTATAAGAACAAACAACAGAGTGACAATACCATGTTGGTGGATACAAAAATCATAATATAAACACAAAAGTGTAATTATATGTACAAGAATGGTAAAGATGAAATGTCAAGCATAGTACCTTTTCAAGAACTACACAATTGTTGATTCCTTGAAACTTTCATGAAGTTGTAATTGAGATCTTAAGGAAAGGGTGGCATTGTAAGATGCCCCAAAAATGAGAGATAAGGAAAGGGTGGTCATCGTAAGATGCCCCAAAGTGTGGGTGACGACAAGATAATGGATCATTGTATTCAATGTCGATTTTGAGATCAACATATTGTTTACCATTATGCTTAATTTTTGAACGAATTTGTCTAACATCTACAACTTAGCACCAAAAATGATGTCCGATGGTTCAAAAACAAGCTCAAAAAGTTTGTTTATGTCATCGGCCATTCGTATGATGTTGGTGATGAAGTTGTCCACAAAAGTTTTTCTAAAACGTCATTGGCCCTATTTTCATCAAGTTGATCAATGATGTTTGTTTTGTCTAGGTTTTTATAAACGACATTGGGATTTTCAGCTAGTTGGTTGATGGCATTGATTTTGTCTAGTTTTTTAAGTTGAATTTTTGTAAGAAAGCCTAAGTTTTGTTGATTACCCAATTGTTGTTTTTAAGTGGTGGATTAGTCGGCAGATAAAGACGGTAGAGTTTCTTTGTCTTTGTCATCGCTATTGTCAAATTAGGAAGGTCTTGGTCATAAGTGTTATTCGTGTTAGCTTCACGGTTGAAGGCATTTATTTGGGCCAAAATCTTCAATTGTGAAGAACATCTAAGTGTCTAGCTTGTGCTTGGAACCTAATGTAATCCTCACATAAGAGAGTTGGATTGTGCATATCTCGTGTATCAAGGATCGATGTGTTCAATTTTGGTAGTAGTATCATTGGCGGTGACTCCAAGTTGACTAAAGGATTTTCGATAGGAAAGCAGAGAGATTCTTGGAATATTTTGGCAATTCCAAACTTGTCATCGTCAAAATAGACAATTTTAACATGTGAATCTGGATTTAGGTCGATAAATTTAGGTAATGAGACACTTCACACATTTTTCTAGAACAAATGCATAACATCTTTTAAGATTTGCTATGGGTTCAGCCTCATGCTTGTACCACATGTTATTATGAATGAATTTAATGCATTGGCTTCCGAGGATGTGATTATTCTCATGCGATGCCTTCATGCGGTCAACCCAATAGAAAGTTAAAGGATAGTTGGACATCTAAGATCATGACCTTAGTGTTTCATGTCCCACTATAACGGGGAGCCAAATGCATCCGAGGGGCTTTTGGTTGTTCTTGTCAAATCCAAGACAATTGAGTCATGTCTTTTTTTAAGTCGTTTCAATTTATCCTAAGGCCTTGACTAATCATAAGGATGTTGTATTAATTTCAAACCCTTATCCACTAAGACCTTCCTCACTTGAACATCACCAACCATGACACGAATGAAGAGGAGTGGGTAATCGACATAGTAAGGAATCTCATCATTAATCATGTCATCCTCGTGAAACTCAATGGGGAGCCTACTCTTAGATTGAGGACTTTAGATGGAGCAACCCAAATACATGCATTAGGCGGGAAATGGGGAGAAAACAAGCAGTGGCACACACAAGATGGTTCAACCACCTAAGCCTATTGTGACTAATCAGTTTGTTGGGATGCATCAGCCATAGGCTGCAACTAAAAGAAGAAATGAAAGCATAACTAGTATTTTTCTAAAGTAAAATATATTATAATCACAACTTTCAGATCACCCAAGCTAGGTTGAAATCCAGACAAGAGAAAGAGGTTTCAGAAATACACATGTTCAATATTCAAAACTAATGTAATACTAACAACTCTAGCCCTAGAAAAGATTCAAATGACAAAAGATCAAGAATCTAACCCTAGAAAAGCATATGAATCACAAAAATAAGTATTTCACCTTACATGCAAAGTGCCCTCGATCGAACCCTAAGCAAAAATAGATAATGTACCAACTTGTTTCCCAAGTGTCGCAAAACCAATGCAAAGAGAGTGTAAGGATTTGCTCTCAATACCATGTGTTGGATGATCCTTGAGGAAGACCCTTTCCATTAGTTTTCCGAACAACCTAGAGAGACAACAGGAAGGTAGATGTAGAGCGGGGGTGTAATAGTGAAAGCAAAGCGCGATGTAAAACCACCGATTGGGATCGAGAGCTAGATGATCTCTAATTGAGGTGTGCACACAAGAGTGGGAATCAGAAGGTAGATTGCAGAGATTGAATCAGCAACATGTAGCTAGTAAAAGAGCATCATAGAGATGAATTGAGGTCAAAGTATGACTTATATAGTCAAAAATCAAAGGAGTACATTAGAGATGATTCGTTGAGGCCCTTGCATGCCGTATAATGGGTAAAAAGGCAAAAATGTGGCTAGGCCATGTGTTTTTTTGGTATAACAGGTGACCAGTCAGTGGTTTTCTGGAAAAAACCATGGGTTAGATGCAATAGGGCAAAAACACACTATCGTAGGGGGAAAGCTCTCTCAAAGGGGGTTGTTTAGTGACTTATCATACATGGTCATGTGGGCCTATAGTGTGGGCTAAAGTATAATAATCAGAAAGTATGTGTGAGATATGTGGGAAATAAGCATTACAAGGATGAGACATAGTTTATATGGTATGTATGTCAGCGGTATGTGAAGGTTGATCGGTATGGTCATCCTCTGCAGGTTGTTGGGCAATCCTCTAAGGTTCAAAATTGTTGGATAAGGAATTTTCTATGATGAGGAGATGTTCCCATAAGTTTCATAAAAGGAATCTTACAAGGCATAGACTTATGTTTGTCAAGAATCTTCCATTGGGGGTTTTGATAAGTTATGTAATGGTGATTAGGTTGAGAATTTGGATAAGTAGTTGGAGCTTTGATGATTGGAGGATGGTGTCCCTAGATTTCATCCTGAAATCTGTGACTACCCTATCCTGAAAAAAATTTGTACTTTTAAAATAATGGGTCGTTTTGTGTTTTTATTGCCAGAAAGTTCTTGTATTGTGTCAGGATATTCCCAAAGAGCCATATTAGCCATTTTCACCAAATACCCAGATGCCCAAAATTGTTATATTCTGTCACCGGGATTTGTCTGCATGGGAAATTTGTATTTAATTATTTTGAGCCCCGTTTGAGGCAATTTGCGCTCCGATTTAACCCTGTTGTGATCGAACATATCATTATTCCTATATACCAGAAGGGTTTTAACTAGGAATGAGTTTTGCACTTTATTTGTGACTTTTGGCAATTTTTGTGTTTTTCCGTTTCGTTTTCGTGAAATTTCTCTAGATCAATTCATTTGCGGTTTGGCGATTCGAAGTAATCGGGATCACATACGCACGTTATGCCTAAAAGAAATCACCATCGGAGGTCCGGTTCAGCGGGAAAAAAGCGAAGTCACGCACCAAAAAAGCCTCTTTTGGGCTGGCGCATTTTGGAAAACAAAGAATTAGAGTGGATAATGGGAAAATGGAAGCAAGCAGCGAGGCGGTGGGATTTTTGTGCCTACTTGCAAGGTAACTTTTCCCATGATAGAAAAGTCACTTAAGTTGCGGTGGGAAAATTAGAGGCGGCGGGCAAGGCGGGAATTTATTTGCGTGCCTTGAATAAAAGAGTAAAAATTCCCATGGTGAAATAAAAGAAAAGTGACTTAAGTGAAATCATGGGATTTTATTGCCTGCCATGCAGGTAAATAATCTCATTGTCAAAGTCAAATCACTTAAGTGGATCATGGGATTTCGGGGCTGCCTTGCAGGGTAAAAATTCCCATTGCCATGTGTTTTTAAAAATAGAATTCTATTATTCCAAAAAGTGCGACCCACCTTGGGTGAATAATAATGCATTAAATAAATATTTGTTAATATTTATTCACCCAATTTTGGCACCCAGGCTTGTGGAAAAGTCAACAAAGGGAAGTGGACAAAAGGAATTTAAAAATAGAATTCCAAAATTAAATAAATTTAATTTATTTAATGCAGCCCCTTTTGAGAAGGAAATAATACTTTTTAAAGTATTAGTTGATTAAATTAATTTTTATTTTAGGTGGCTAAGGTTAAAGCACCTTTGTGAAACTTAAGTGGAGTGAAGAGTGGATGATTAAATTGATTAAATTTAATTTATTGGATGGTTGTCCTTAAACATGCAATTTTAGCACACCAGTTAAAGAGAAAAGCATGATTTTTAATTAATTAATTACCAAGAATAGGAAGGGCAATTATTAATTATAGAATTATGAGGGTTATATAAGCATGGGCTGCCATAAGGATGAATTAATTAATTCACAGGTAAAGAAGTGCAGCCCAGAGGAAAAGTGCGCCCCATTTGGAGAAGGATTTTGCTCAGAGGAAGGTGGATTTGATGCTAAAAGCTTCTAGTTTTGGCGCATGCTTTGAAGAAGGCTGATTTGTGTCTGCATAATTGTTTGTAGAAGTGATATAGGTGCTCAGGTGATGTTGGTAAAATTCATGTTTGCTTTGCATGCAAATAAAACGTCAAATTTTGGGGCAACAGGCTTGAATTATGCAGATTTTTGTGATTAAAATTCACTGTGCATGCTCCGGTTGCCATCTTTGTCTGAATTAATTGCAGGAGTTAGATACAGGTGCTTTTATAAAGAAAAGGAACTTATATCAATGTCCAATACATTGAATATTTCCTCCGAATCTGAAGGATTATCCAAATCTGCACCAATTTTGAAGAATTCCAGTCAAATAAGAAGAAAAAGAATTGTTCAAACAAAGATAGACAAAGCTATGGTGAAGAAAGATGAAAAAGAAAGCACAATGGAGTCATGCATCACTTCTAAATTTGCAGATATTGGAGACACGGATCTAGGCTCGGAACCTCTTGCTGAATTGATAGACAGATCCAGAGCAGGAAAGACTTCACTCATGCGTGCAGGAAAAACTTCACTCATGCGTGCAAATTAAAAGTAGTGGAATTATTCGAGCTGCAGCTTTTCCATCCACAACCCAGTTGCCAGAGTTTGTTATGCAGGTGCAGATCCATATCCAGATGCAGATGCAAATGCAAATCCATATGCAGATCCAGATCCAGATCTCATAGTTGCAAAAGCTTCTGGCACAAAGGCTTCATCCTCTTGTTTCGAATGCATCCCGTGAAGAAGTCAGTGTGTGGAAAATTCCTTCCAAGATCTTGTGCAAATGCTCCCATCTTCCAGTTGAAGCCTTCATTGAATTTTCATTCATCCGGAGTGCTTTCAAAAAATTTTTAATTGCTCATATGCAATTAAAAATAAGGATGATGAGTTATCTACGGCAAACATTGCATTGATGCATGTATCTTTGGAAAAGAAGCTGCAAAAGCTTTGAGGATAAAAGAGAAGACAAGCGGCGAAAGCGCAAGGCGAAGGCAAAATCCAATTGTTTCCAGATCTAGCTTGTTGTTTCAGATCCAACTTGTTGTTTCGAGATCCAGTCATTTCCGATTCTAGCTTGTTTCCACATCCACTTGTTGTTTCTAGATCCATTGTTTCCAATTCCAGCCTGTTTCCAATTCCGGCTTGCTTGCATCCAATCGCTCCCAGATCCAGTTTGGTGAGAATCAAAGGCAAAAGAATCAGCTGCATGCAGACATGAAAAAGGACAAGACTGCTGACTTTCCTCTTCCTTCTTTCCTCCAACAAAATAATTGAGCGATCAATTAAATTATACAACTTAAGTGATGGGTTTAAAACCATTACTTGAAGAAGTCAACTACTTGGAGATAGGTGGCGGATGTGCAAAGTAGAAGGTTTTATCTTCAATTTGCAAATCATACATGTCATGCAAAGAGGAATTCGAGAGGGAGATTGCAGTTGTTTCTTTTCCCACTTCCACATGTGTCACGGTTCAACTAAAAGCTTCCAACTTGTAATTGCCCCTCTACATTCTATAAGTAGAGGAAGAACCTTGGGTTAAGGATCGGAATTTATGTAAGCAAGAACCTTGTGTTCGGACTTTGTCAAAACTTTTGAGAGCCACTTGAAGCAAAGGAATATACAGGAGCAAATTTTCGGAGAACTTTGTGTCACGGTGTATTGTGTTTCTTGCTTTTTATCTTAGATCTTTTAATAGACTTTGTGTTATTTCAGATCTAGATCTAGAGCTACCTTTGCTTAGAATTTTGTGTTTATATCTATTGGTTTCTTCTATGTGCATACAATCAACTCTGCTATCTATTGATTGGGATGCACATCTTCCTCATTTCTTCTCTGTGTTTATATAATTCCCTTTCCCTTCTATAAATATTTCCTTTCTTTAAATAGTTGCTTACTTGTTGCAGAACTGTTCAGTTATGGTTCATGAACTGAGTAGTTAAAGTAAAACCCCATTTAGATATTAGCATACTTTAATTGACAAATCTGACACAGGAGCCTCACCGGTAAATGAGGGAGATTTATCTCATGACTTCCTAGATTTTATGCTATGCAAAAATCTAGCCAATGTGAGGAGCTATGCCCTTAGGTTGAGCAGATTTCTCCTTGGGTTGAGGCTCTGTTAGTTGAGCAAAATCTTGATAGATTGGTTGTTTGAAGATGACATAAAGGTATTCTCAAGTAACATCTCTTCTTGAGATGGATTTTTAGGATTTTAAATGGGATCTTTATGTGCAGGATTTTGTCGATAATTGACTTTGGGTGCATTCACATATTGAGAGTTTAGATACTTTTGGTCATGATGCTCTTCAATGGTGACCACAAAGTTGTCCATGGGTGCTTTCTCGGGATTATGAAACATTCTAGCTTTTTTCATTGATGTCTTTGAGAAAGCTACTTATATTTCTCATAGCACTCCTTATAGATGGCATCGTTATCAAAATTAGCACCTAACATGAGATTATACATGATTTAATTGAGTTCACAACAGTTTTCATAAGAATGTCCAATGTTAGCATGCCACCATTACCATGTAGGGAGAAGTTTGGTAGGATCATTGTGATATAATCTAGGTGTAGGCATCATTTGCTTGAGTTCTTGGTTACTCAAGAGTGGGCATTGGGCATTTTCATGGATCTAAACCATTCAGATCTAATTTATTTGAAGGAATGATTGATTTACCCTTGGGAAGGTGTTCATCTTAAGAATTGATAACTTTGGGTGTTACTTTGAAGTTATCTTTGGTTGTTACTTTGAAGGTATCTTTGGTTGGTTTTAAGGTTTCTCGAATTCCCTCCTAAGGTAGAGAGTTTAGCTTGTTCAAGGGCTTCCTCCAATGTGGTGGGAAAAGAACCATACTTTATGCCGTAACTTGGGATTTAAGGTTCTTAAAAAGATGGGGAGGAGGTTTTGATTGTCTAAGTTATGGTTGGTGTTATTCGTCAAGACTTTCCATCTCTTGATGAAATCTTGGCTAGATTCATTGACTAGTTTTTGCGAGTGATGAAATTTTCTATAGCATTTTAGGAAGATTATTTTGTTTAAATTCTTTGACTAATGCATTGACTCTAATTCAATGATTGAATGAGAGGGAATTTGATTATACCATTCTAAAGCATCACCCGTTAAAGTTTTTGCTAATAGTTTGGGAGTTGCATAAGTGTTTGCTTTTACCCACTCTTTGTAGAGGTTTCCAAAGTTTTGAGATGAAGGATAGGACCATGTGATCCATCATAAGAGATGGTTGGTGATATCCCTCAATATCCATGGAAGAGATATATGGGGCTAGAGGTTCATCGTGTAATGTTTGGAGAACCTTGTTGCGGATTGGAGGTTGAGGGATTGGGTTCCCATTAGTATCCAAAAGTAATGGAGGGGAAGGACAATTGTTGGATGGTCCTACGATGAATTTTTGGGGTTTAGATGCTATTTGCAAATTGTGGTTTTCCATTTGGATCATGTGATTAGTTGTATTTGCTTGCATATGAGCCATTGATCTAACAATTTCATAAGAACTTGGTTGTTATTTAATGGTGGATTTTGGCTAGCATGTTAGGAGGATTGTTGATAGGAGGTTTTAAGAGTGATAGGACTGTTTAGAGTCCCCACCTTGGATTTTTTTTTGAGAGATTTGAACTAGTGACCCATCCTGGTAGGTGTGAGAAACACGTCGTGATCCATATATTTGATTATATTTTTGGGATTTTCTTGGGTGATCTCATATGGGCACGATGTCTTACTAGGATCCTAGGGTTGTAAGAAAAAGCTAAGGTAATAAACTGAGCTAATCCTAAAATAAGGGTTGTATGTCATTTGGCGATCGTGATGACGTGATGAGGGTCGTTGCAATCCTCACCATTTAATCACAAAGAATGTCAAAACCAGGTGTTGTCAAGGCTATTTGCAAAAAGGGCTAAAGGAAACAATGATTTCTGATTCTTTTCTCTAAAATTGAAAATGCATGAAATGAAATTCAATAACTGAAAATGAATCTAATCTAACAAACTGAAAGCAAATCTAATCTAACAAACTGAAATAAATAACTGAAAACAAATAAATGACAGTAAAAAAATAAAAGTGAAGCTTCACAAACAAAACAAAATAAAACACACAATACAGATTTAAACAATCTAAGTAAAACAATAATGATCTATTCTAAAAAATAATAAACCATCCTCCTCCTTGGGTAAGAGTGGGCCCTTGCTCTTCCCTCAGAGTTGGGTTAATAAAACTAAAAACAAGTTGCTGCCAAGAAACTTGAACTATGGATTTTATTAATCAGAAATGATGTTACAAAAATCATCCATCTCCTACCACTATTGCATTGAGTGCTTTGGAGAGATATTTATAACTCATCCCTTGGCCAATACTCCAAGATTATAGAGCTACCTAGCTATAATCTTGTCATGTCCCCTTTCGAGCTAATTCCAATGAAGACCTTAACCCATTTTCTCCCTGTGGGTTTAAGGAGAAAGCAAGGGGAAGATCTGAACTTCGTAATTGCATCATTATTTTGATAGTTATTTCATTTATATATTTATGTATTCCTATTGGGCGATTAGCGCTCCAATAGATGGCTATGTAATTAGGAAATAAAATAAGTATTTGTGGCATGTAGGCCCAATACTT
This sequence comes from Taxus wallichiana var. yunnanensis, assembly GCA_018340775.1. Lineage (NCBI taxonomy): Eukaryota > Viridiplantae > Streptophyta > Pinopsida > Cupressales > Taxaceae > Taxus > Taxus wallichiana. Next base: position 586,498,099 of record CM031241.1, on the reverse strand, counting down.
AATGAACTTTTAAAAGATCCTCCCTTAAGGGGTCGGCCTTTTTGGATTGCATTGTAATAAGCACCCCTTATGTCTATATAAGGAGGTTGCTTAGTCATTTGTAAGGATGTTTTTGGTGAATCTATCTTATTGGTGAAGGTTGCTTGTTGAAGCCCTTTCTCCACCTCATTCAAGGACAAAAACCCTTGAATCGAGTACCTCCCAAGGACGAAAACCCTTGAGGAGAGGGTAGTGTGGATGAAAACCCACATTATCTCATTTGTGTTGATCTTCATTGCTGGTTATAATAGATTTCTGCCCTAAGTAACTTGCTTAGAGGTATGTTTTCAAGGATATTGTTGGTTTCTATGTGATTTCTTTGCATGGTTGAGCTCCCTATGATTTATAAAGGTGAAATCTTCCATTTTATCAATTGTTGGTGCAAATTATATTTAATTTCAAGAGGGGCGACCTATATTGGAGTGATGTTTTGGTATGTGCGGTGACATTTTGGAAAATCTGGAATTATCATCTTATTCTCTATATTTTATAAGGCCAATATCTCAAGTTTCATGATTTTTGGTGCTTTCTATGTTGAGTTATGAATTTTAAAGATACATTGCAGACAAGGGTTTTATGAAATTCATATCTTCATATCTAGGGCATTAAAAATCAGATTTCTTGCATTACATGATTGTTGAGGTTATAACATAATTTTAGAAATTCAAGTGGGGTTAATTGAAGGGTTTTGAAGGCTCAAAAGTGAAGTTGAATTCCACAAACAGTTTGCTGCCCTAGAATATTGCAAAAATCAGATTACTTTCAGTTGGCTGGTTTCTAAAATCAGATTTGGAGATCTTTGGTTTTGAGCTAATTACCTTAATTTTCAGTTTTATCCCCAAAAGGGATATTACAAATCTTAGAAAGACTTGACTTCATCTTCCACTTTATAATGAGATAAATGTGGAAGGAATTTATTCAAACACTACAACTCCAGATTTAACTACTTCTTCCACTTGACAAGGAGACAAATGTGGAAGAGATTTAATCAAACACTACAACTCTAGATTGAACTACCTCTTCCTTTTGCACTTAACTACTTCCACATGAAAAGGAGACAGACATGGAAGAGAATTAATCAAATATTACAACTTTAGATTGAACTACCTCTTCCACATGCACTTAACTACTTCTTTCCATTTGTCAAAGTTGCTCTTACATGATTGAATCTTTCAACATGACAATTGTCCCACCATATTCTCATCCCTGATTTTTTTATCATTACTATGAATTCAATTTGAAGAATATTTTCAAACCTTTTCTAGGTTTGTGCTCCTTGTAAGATTTCCAAAACATCTTGAAATTATTATTTTCGTTGAGAAATGAGGAGATATCGCAGTTTTATTGAACTTGTGTTTTTTTGTCTTATTTACTTTCCTTCAACCTTATTCTATTGAAACTTAAAATGAAGATATCTCCTCAATTATTGTTGTGTAAAAACGGAGAGAGGTTTTTCCTCCTAACAATAAGAGGAACAAAAACTCTCTCAGATTCTCATTTGAAGGTCTGCAATTTTATTTAGAGAAAATCTGGTGTTGCTTGTGCGAGTCCTACGCTTGAAAACCTTCTGCTTCAAATGATGATATCTTGAAACCATTATTGTTGTGTAAAAACAAAGAGGTGTTTTTCTCCTAACAATAAGAGGAACAAAAACCTCTCTCAAATTCTCATTTGGAGGTCTACAAGTTTAGCTATAACAAATTCTGCGCTGGTTTTGTGAGTCCTACGCTAGTTTTGTGAGTCTTGCACTAGTTCTGTGAGTCCTGCGCTCTTGATGTGGAGTCTTGCATCTGTGATTCCTGCACTCTATGCATTGTGATGTGTGTCTTGCACTTGGCTATATGAGTCTTGCACTTGTTGTAATACATTCTAGAGATCAAATGACCTACTTACACACAATACTAAACTCCAACTTACAAGAAATATTAGGAAATGGAAACATTCAGATTACAATGGAATTTTCAAAGATAGATCAAATATATTCTACATTTTATCTTAAATAAGATATCTAGTTCTTAAGACTACATCTAAATCCACTTTCTAAGAGAAGGAATAGTGTTATTTTGTGTAATAGATGAGACTTAGTTTGGTCTCAATAGTAAGCATATGCTATAAAGAGAACAATAATGTAACATAAAATGATATGCCGCACTATCCTAGTCTAATACATTACACATCAATAAAGCAATCAGCCAACATAAAGGAAAGGGGTTTGGGGTTAGAAATACTTACATTTGCATGGACATTGTTTGCACATTATCTCCCTCCTTGTTTTGTACCACCTAGTGAAAATTGTTTTAGACCAAAGTTTTAGACTCTAAAGCCTAAGGTACACCTTGTTGGTTCAACTCTTATCATTGATGCTCCAAGTAACCCAATGCTCTAAGATGACCTCCAAGTATAAGCTCCACTAGACCCTAAGACCTCTTAACCTTTAAGGGCAGATTTGCAAGTGCAAGCGGGGAAGACTATTTGATGATATCCTTGAAAAATGACAATAATGATGCCCATATATAGGGAAACATAACCTAAAGTCACAAATCAGTTTGGTCGATGCCATTGACCATGGTCAATGATGTCGGTGGAAAGAGCTATCTGCCAAACTTCATCAACCATGGCGATGACGCCAACTACAAATAGTCTAAGATAGGGTAGGAGAGAGAAGGAAGGTTGGAGCAAGATCTTTGGGAACAAGTATGAAGGTGCTATAGGAAGACAATTTCAAGGTGATAGTACTAAGGATACTAAGGTGGTTGTAAAGTGGTAATAGAAAGGCTAAGGCACGCTAGGGAAAGCTAAGGCAAGTACCATGAGAATGTCTCGTGAGGTGTTACAAACTGACTCAAGCCCTTTCCCAAGGCACCCCTTAAGACATGCAATTGAAGGGATTAATATGCCAACATCTTGCAAAGAGAAATCATTAATAAGTAAAAATAAGGATACAACGAGGAGCTTTAGAGGATCCACCAAGAGATACAAAACCTCCACAAAAATCAGTAAAATCCTTGAGACATTGAAGAAGCTGCAGGAAACTTAGTTTCAGCCATGCCCATCCAATGACACACAAGAGCTAGATCTCACTCTTTCACAACCAAGCGCCAAGAAGCCCACAAAAGTCTGTCTCTCTTTGCATTTCAGCTGCCAATGCCCACACATGCCCCTATATGTTTTTGTCCTCAAGGGTAAGGGCAGGGTGATACCAGCTTTATCAAGAGTAAAACCATAAAAGATGAAAACCAAATTCTACGGCAAAAATATAGGGCTTTCTACAGGAAAATGAAGCCCATATATCCTTTTTAGAACTTGGATAAGGTATTTTCCTCCTCATAATAGTTTTCGGCAGCATGATACTATCCAGTAATCTAACCAATCCAGAATTGAAAATACAAAGCAAAGATCAACTGATATAAAAATAGTACCTTTCTGATTCTCTGTAGACTGTTTTTGTATCAGAAAATAACATCCTGACTTTTAGAGAATGGTTGGTTTGTGATCAGAATTCAGGACTACACTACTATGACATGAGTTGAAGCACTTGTTACAGATATCAATGTCAAACTATGTAATTTGAAGCACTTTGTTAAAGAAATCAATTTCAAACTATGTAAATATCAGAAACAGCATCTAGATCTGACACATCCTGTAGCTCAAAGCTTCTGGACACTTTAACCAGTTACAGTAAATATATTGTCTCACGGTCATAGTCAAAATTTCTCTGGTCTAGTGTCATTTTGTATTCAAGGAAAAATATTGAACTATATTATTGGCTAGAGTAGCAGGTTACCTCTACAATTTTAGAAACTTTCTACTCAATTTTCCTTTTTCTGATGAAGAAAAGGTTTCCTAGCACGTACACATAGACAGTGGGCATGGAAAAGAGCCCAAAACAGTTTTCACTTCATTTTATTTTATTTCCATTCAAATTTCACACTTCTTCCACAATCATTGAAAAGACTAACTGTTCCTGCCACAGAAACTGTCGACCAATTCACAAAACTCTACAGAGCTATCAAGATGGTATTTCTGAAGGTCCTAAGCCTGCATATCACATCCTTCAAACTTGATACTTCATGTGCATAATTATTCAATTAGGTGGTCCTTACACATGTTAGGATAAAGCAAAATTCAACTTTACACATTTTACGGTCACGTAATCAAAATAGGAAGTGGCTTACATGACTAGCTAAGATATAGAGCAATAGATTGTATGCCGCACCAGCCCAGGCTGCCTCGATCACCATACCAGTTGTCTTTACTATTTTTGATGACAGTGGGAAAATCATTAATAGCCTTGGAAGATATTGAAAGATAACCAGAAAGCGCAGCATATTTTTTGTACAGTCTGGTACAGAACCACTCAGAGAAGGAATAACAAGCCATAATATGACCTGCAATAGAAACAGCGGCTTTTAGGAATGATCAGTTCAAAGATCAGTACATCTCTAGTAGATAAAACAAAGAAACTATAGCACATGAACAAATAGAAAGAAAAAAATAATTATTTGTTATTATCATGCCATAAAAAATAAAAGATGTGAATCCCAAAGGATAGATAACTAGAAACCAGCATATTTCAATTTTGTGTTCAAGTAGAAACACAAAATCAAAGAGTTGAAAGAACAAACAACCAGCCAATACTTGCAACATAGCTAAAAGCATAATTACCAAGTTCAGAAACCCGGGTCTGTAAGGAAGGAGAAAAAAACAGAAAATCCAAAATTGTAGAAAAAATTGAAATGTCTGCTTCAAAATTAAAGTTGTGTATATACATCTGTGTGTGTGTTCAATTTTAATTGTTGGATTCAGCAGTAAGGCAGTTGGGACGTGGGTTTGCAGAAAAATGCAATTTAATTTGAAAAAAGATAATTTTCAGACCATGAAAAAATGTGCGGACATATCAGAGAGATTCTGGATGTCTGAAAAATGTGATCTGATAGGATTTGAGCCAGATCCAACAGGATTTGGTAACTATGGAGCCTAAAAGGCACCTCTCAGCTGAATTCTAATTCATAAGTAAATTCATAAACCAAAACTATCCAAAACAATGACTAATATAGTATTAGTATTAATATTGCAGCTAGGAGACAAGCAAGAAAGCACACCCCAGTAAATCATTCTGGCAAGAATAAAGGCACCCACTAGATAGAAGAGTTAGAAGCTCAAATTACCTTCATGCTACTGGAAGTTTAATTATTTATTATGCATTTCAAACCATTGGATGCCAGTTTTCCTGATATCTGCCTTTGAGATAACCTTGAAAACCTAAAAACTCCTGTCCCTGTTTCAGAAACAGCAGCAGGAGAAGGATGATATCATTAAAAATTTACAGAAAAGAATTGCCAAGCTTGAACAAGCTCCAGCTACCCCTACTGGTTTTCCATGTCTCCAACAGCTTAACAAAGTGGTTGCCAAAATTCAATATAAACAATCGGAGATAATTACTCAACACAAACATCTGAAAATAGAAACAGTGGCCCAACAGAATCGATTCAAAAACGGGTAAAGGAGCAAGGCTCTAGGATACACGTGGTAAAAGGAAAGAAAGCACCTCCAGTTGTTGAGATGGTGTAATGTCCCTTTCGGGCTCAAATTTGAGGAATTTGGATTTTCCCCAAAACCCTAATGGAACATTGCTGGAATTTATGACAGCCACATGTAGAAACCTGAAAGTTTATGACAGCAATCTGATTTTATGCAAAAATTAGGGCAGCGACCTGTTTTAGGTCCCCAAAACCCTAAGCAACCTAGGTAAAATTCAGATTTTAGTATTTCTCACACAAATCTTTAAAAATATATCAACTTGAAACCCTTGATGAAATAATGCAAGATAAATGAGGAATATTATTGCTTTATTGAGCTTCCGCAAAGGAGGTTGCCCGTTTCGTTTTCGAAGATTGCTAGAGGTGAGGATGGAAGGCTTTAGGAAGGTTTCAGCGAAAAACTTCCATGTGAGGGAGAGGACATTTTTGGAAAACAAAGGATTTGAGCGGAGCTCTTAAGGTGGGATTTGTACCGCCTCGCTAGCTCCGTGCTCGATGATTAAGGGGGAAGAGGGTGAGTTTTGGTTGCGTAGGTGGTGAAATTTAAAAGTGGGTGCTCGTGGCCAAATTCTTGGGTCGAAAATTGTCCATGGAAGGAATCTCGAGCTGGTTTGAAAAATAGAAATTGGGGTCGAGTGGCTTGAAAGTAAGATTTCTAGTTAAAAAGGGTATATTTTGGTCAACAAAGGAAGTGGACAAAAGGAATTTAAAAATAGAATTCCAAAATTAAATAAATTTAATTTATTTAATGCAGTGCATGATTAAATTAAATTCCCAATTGCAAATCACAGAAGAAACCTAAGATGGAGATTGCCGTTGACAAGAGAGCCTTTTTGTGGAACATGGGCTCCACATTCTATAAGTAGAGGAAATGGTCCTCGAACTTGACTTGTGTTCCAAACTTTGGTGGTTGAGAGCCACTTGAAGCAAAGGAATAAGACAAATTTGGGTCAAATTGTGTTTCCTGTATTCTCTTGGATCTAGATCTAAAGCTACCTTTGCTTAGAATTCCTTTGTGTTTATATCTACCTGGTTTCTTCTATGTGCAAATACAATCAACTCTATATTATCCCAATGAATACGGAATCCCGCATTTTGTCCAAAATTTGTGGGTCCCTAGGCGGATTATGGTCATAAGGATCGATCATTTAGTGGACACTTTAAAGGCAATCTAGAGGCTTATGAAGGGATTTTTCATTGAGGTGGATTGTTTTATTCCTCTTAGGAGTCAATCTTCATCAAAACCCCGAAAGGTATTTAGGGTTCTCACAGATGGAATCTTCAAAAACTTGATGAAATAAAGATTTTTTTTCAAATGTTTTAGATGCCAAGATTGCTAGAGGTGAGGAGGAATCTAGAGACGTGATCCATGTGAAAAGTCAAAAAGGGGCTCTTCCGCGGATTACAGTTCCCAGCAAGATGCCCTCTCGTAGTGCATCTTGTGGTCAAATTCAGCCGAAAATTGTCCACAAAAGATCGGAAAGGAGGAGTAAGATGTATGGAAAAAGGAAAGAGAAGTCCGCTTTGACGAGGAGATTTCAATGGGGAAAGGAAAAAGAAAGGGAGTGGAATTAACACCGAATACCCTTTTGCTTTAAAAACAAATTCCAAAGTTTCTCTTGGAGCATTTTGTCGGCAAGTCGTAAGGATCGATCCGCTGACACTCGAAGGCAACTGGGAGGCTTATGCTAGGGTTTGCATTGAGGTGGATTGTTTTATTCCTCTTCCGGTCAAGGAAGGTATAGTGAAGATGGAGTACGAAACGGGATGACCATGTAGCAGATTTGAATAAATGGATGGCTCCCAAAAAGGATGCCCTTTGAACGTGGAATATTTGGAGGGGGAGGCGGAGGAAGTGGTTAGTGGGAATCCCCTTCCCGGAGGGTTGAGGTTTTGGGAGAAGTATAGAAGTGGTGAACGGGACAACCATGGCAGATTTGAATAAATGGATGGCTAAAAGGATAATTTGAACGTGGAATATTTGGAGCGGGAGGTAGAGGAAGTGGTTAACCTCCATTAATTGTGGAAAGGAGTATGTTCCTGGTAGGCCTAGCTCTAAGCGTAAGGTTAGACAAGAAGTGGCTGCAAGTAAAAAAAGAAAATGATTTCCTTCTATAGGGCTATAAGTAGGGAGGCAAGTCCCCCCCAAAGAAAAAATGAAGATTATTTCGTGGAATATCGGGGTATGAATATCACGATAAGCAACGCCTATTTTGGTGTTTATCGGTGGAAGAGGATGCAGAGATTTGTTGTATTCAGAAACTAAAATGAGAGAGGAAGAATGTTTATCTAATTGGTTTAAAAATGGAAGGGTGGCAAGGTTTCTTTATGGACGCGAATGGTGCCTCGGGTGGTTTGGGTATCGTTTGGCGTTCCAACAAAGTAGATATTTCTCTCTTATCTAAATCGGTTAATTTCATGTGGTGTAAAGTTTCAAAGTGAAGCGTGTGGATAAGATTTTTCTCCTTTGCAATGTGTACGGTCCATCAATATTCTTTAGAAACAAACTCTCTCGGGACTTGCTCTCCGAGGAGTTGGTCAATCTTGGTGATGTTTCGGTGGTGATTGTTGGGGACTTCAACGCTACTTTGTCTAATGCGGAGTACGGGGTGGGTCAAGGAGCAATCCTCAAACTCAGAGAGACTTTTCGAGCTTTGTGGAAGTAGCGGAAATATGGGATTTTTGCCGAAGAGAGGCTGGCTTACTTGGTCTAACAGCGGATTAGATCGGGCGAATATCGGTGAGACTTGATAGATTCTTCGTGAACTCTCACCTTTGGTTGTAAGAAAACGTTCGATGGAAAGCAAAGTCTTATCTTGGACTAGGTCGGATCATCTATCGATTGCTCTTATCATTTCCCTTGATGAAGCTCCCAGACGTTCTCCTTTCAAGTTCGAAATGATGTGGATGCAGGACCCTAACTTAAAGGATTTAGTCAAGCATTGGTGATCTTCATTCATGATTAAAGGAAAGAAGATGTTCACTCTCTCTAAAAAATTAGCCTTCTTTGAAGAATGAAATCTTGGCTTGGAACTACTCCTCGTTTAACAACATTTTTAAAGAGAAATTGAGAGTGGAATCAGATTTGAAGGCTTTGAATGAGAAATTTTTAGCAAAGGGAATGGAACAGAAGACTATCAAAAAGAAAAATTGCTTCTAGCAGTTGAATGACTTATTGCTAAAGGAAAAGATTTATTGGCATCGAAGTCGAGAGAGGTGTGGCTGAAATAATGATAGTTCAATTGATAAACAATTCCACACGTGAGAGATATAACCAAAGAAATAATGATAGTTCAATTGGAAGTTTAATGCCTTAAAAGAAATCAAATACCAAGTCAAATTTTGCTTGTTCCTCTGCACGATTTGTGCCCTAGACAACTAGTTGTGGCTGAAAATCGCCAAACTGTGTGTGCCAGCAGCGAATGACCCTCAAAAAAATATGAATCTGAAATTGTGTGACTGTGTTTTCTCGTGTTTCCTAGATACCTTCGAAAATCATGTTTTTTTCACTTCTTTGTGATTTTAGAGTATGTTTTATACAAAAAATGTGCCCTAGATCACGTTTTCTCATTTCCTTTTCCTCTGTTACTTTTTGTCCTAAAAACATCTTATTTTCTTGTGCCCTAAAAAATCCTTCAAAAATCACGACTTTTTTATTTTCATGCCGTAAATCCATGTTTTCTCATGATTCTGCACTTTACACCCTTCAAGGATTGTATTCTCATGTTTGCAAATGTTTTATTTCCTAGCGATTGTATTTCTTGTCGATTCTCACCTTCAACTGTATTTTGACTTACAATTTTTCCCTAATGGCCTTGCTCATGATTTTACTCTTAATTTTGGTGTATTTCAGATTAACCACAACTGAAATAGGTGAGAATGCTCTTCAAAAATGCTAGGACAACCTCTAAAAAGCTAGAAATCGCAAATTTTACTTTGAAACTCATGAACAACTTCTACCCTTGAAATATATCCTCACAACTTCCTCCTTCAAAACCTTCTCCTCGTAGTGCAAACCCTACTAAGCACCAATGGATTTGATACCAATTATGTATAGAGATATAGCGGATAAATAATGATAGTTCTATTAGAGGTTTAATGCCTATAAAAGATATTAAATACCAGGTAAAATTTTACTATGCATTGTATAATGTATGCCCTAGACAACTCGTTGAGACCGAAATCGCCAAATTGTGTGCCCTAGTAGCAAATGATCCTCGAAAAAACACAATTTTGGAATCGCATGATTGTATTCTCTTTTTTTCTCTAGATAACTTTGAAGATCTCGTTTTCCTCTTCCTCGTGATTTTAGACGGTTTCTACAAAAACGTGCCCTAGATCACATTTTCCTTTAATTCTTCTTTTTGTCACATTTTTCCTAACAATGTCTTATTCTTTTGTGCACCCTAAATCCCATGTTTTCGCACAATTCTGCATTTTGAGCCCTTCAAAGATTGTATTCTCAAGTTGCAAATGTTCTATTTCCCTAAGAATATGTGTTTCCGTCTAATTCATGTCTTGCAACTTTGTTTTGACTTATGATTTTTCCTTGATGGCTTCACTCATGATTTTACTCACATTTTTGGTGTTTTTCAAATGAACCACAGTCGAAACAAGTGAGAATGCTCTTTGGAAATGCTCTAATACCACTGTAATGTCCCTTTTTAGGGCTGAAACTGAAAAACAAGGAATTAGCACAAACCCCAATCTGATTTTTATCTGATTTTTGGACCAGCAAACTGAAAATTAAATCAATACGGAACAGCGAACTGATTTTTATAACAGCAGTCTGAAAAACACAAGTTTTCACCCAAATATCACCCTACAATTCATCCACAATATTTATAGACCCTTTTGGAATATTTTAGAACAATTTCCACCACAAAAATCAAGCTAATACTCAGCTGGAAAATTATTTAATAACAGCAGAAGTACAGCAAAGAGAAATAATCAAAATGAGGGGTTTCAAACCCCAATAATGCCCAATAATGAGTGATTCCAACCTTATAAATTATGTCAACTCTGAATATCAATAAATGGATGAGTGTCATGCCCTAGAAGGCACTTAGAATGACCTCTACCCTAGTCTCTCCCTAGGAGAGGGCTCCAAAAATATGTAAAAGCTCTTGTAGATGTTCTTCTTGATGCCCTAGATCCAAATCTGCAAGTGAGTCTTCAATAGAGATCTTCAATTCACCAAAATGGAGAGTTTTTGTTTTCCACCAAGCCACAAGGAAGGTTTCCATCCTCCTTGGATGCCACACAAGAGGGTTTTCATCCTCAAGTGGAATGGTATTGAGCAACCAGCCCAACAAACCAAGTGTAAGTGTAAATGCGCCAAAAGATGATCTCCAAATGAGGTCATACAACCTCTTTTATACCCCTTGCTTGGCACCAAAGGCCAAATAGATGAGGACCAACCTCCAAGCTCACTTTATCTTTTAATTCTTTGTTGGGAAACTCATAATCCCAGCTGACCTGCTGGAGGAGATAAACACTAAAGAAAAACATTAAAAATAATAAAAGAAAACAAAAACAAAGCTCACTTACTTCCCTTGTTCACTTAATCTTCTTGGCCACGGGAAGAGAATGGCAAGAAGTCTTCATTTGGCCTCAATTCGAAAAAGGGACATTACACACATTATCGTGAGAGGAAACAATCATGGAAGTGGGTCATGGAGCATCCAAGGAACAACTATGGGTATAGCTGGAATCAATGATACATCTTTAGGTTTACAAGCATACAAGGACCAAGAACTATAGGTAAACCTAGAATTAGAGTATCACAAAGGGGCATGTCACCATCAAATTCATCACCTATGAAGATCTCATATAGATGGATGGATGGATGTTCTATCTTCATACCATTTGTTTGCACTTCTCAAAAGTCATATTATTTGGCTTCTTCTCATGTTTGGCGGACAAACATGTTGAAGGAGGATAATGGCATGTTATGCACCCAAGCATATGATATTATGGTGTACAAGGTTATAGAGTAGCCGACATGCAAAGTGCACGTAACCCATGGTTAGTAGTATTTCTTTAAATGGGTAACTTGTCGAATTGGTTATATTTGGTAATTAGTAAGCTAAATTTGTAATGGGAGGAATAGGGATTTACTCTCTCATTACTATTATAGAAGAAGTTATATATATATATATATATATATATATGACACACACACACACACATGTATATGTAACAATTCATATCATTCAAAGGAGCGTGTGAGATATTATCGTTAGTCTCTCATATTGGGTGATACTTTCGAGTGATTCCTTCCATAAAAAAAGTTTTTATGGTGAACATCAGAACCCTACCTTATGGAGTATTGTTTTGGAGAATGGAATATTTGGGTACATCCTGTACCCACCATATTTTTCATGTGATCTCGATTATATTTTTGAATATTTCAATCATTGGATGTTTGGATATCATTACAATGATCTATCCCAATATTGTAACCCTACCTTATGGGTATTGTTTTGTAGTGCAAAATATTCGATTACATCCTGTACCCACCATATTTCTCTTATGATGTGTGATCTCAATTGTAGTTTTAATCATTGGATGTTTGGAGATCATTTTAATGACCTGCCCCAATGTGTGTTTGACTCAATTGTATTGAAAGGGCACTTAATGGCTTCAACATTTGAGATGCGATGAAAGGAGGTGATCGATGCAGTAGCCTTAGGAGTTCCCTATAGAATCCCATGTCTAAAATGATAGCCTCTTGAAGAAAAAGGACCAAGCATGTTTGATAGTGATTGAAAAAGTGGATAGAAAAACTCTATTCTTTGTACACATTGTGATACCCCTAGATTTCATAATAGAAAACAAACCTGAAAATAAATTGTTCTTCATTCTCCACTCCCTACAAAGAACAAAAATGAAAATCTTATTGCCACATGGAATATGGTGTTATATCTCAATAGATAAGTACTTTGTGGGAGCACTCCTTGAACTAGCCAAGGGGAATCTTTAGGCTATGTGACTATTGATGTTAGAGATAATCAACATCGATTATAGTGTCATCTATGATTTGTACAAAATGCTTGACATTAAAAACCAAAACAATGAAAACATTACAAAACTAGGGAAACAAAATGACCCATGATTTACCAAACCAAAGGAGAACTTGGGAAATAAAATAATGAAAATTTATTCAGTCTTAATGTATCATTTATTACATACTATTCACTTTCTTTGAAAATATTATTAAATCATTTCTAACTGTTTTGGAAGATACCTCGCTACTTGTGTGCACACATGCATGTGTCAATACCTACCTGGACATCCATGTGAACAAAAGCTACTTTCATAATATTATGATCTTCTTAGTCTCAACAACACAACTTATAAATGCATTTTTCTTATGTCTTTTGAAGCGTTTATTAAAATATAAGGCTTATAAATTAACGTTATGTTAATATTAGTTAAGTGCTAACTAATAAACAATTGTAACCACTTTAACCATTTTGTAACCATCTCACACAAAATAAATTGATGGACACACAATGTGTAATGTCCCTTTCAGGCTCAAATTTGAGGAATTTGGATTTTCCCCAAAACCCTAATGGAATATTGCTAGGAATGATGACAACCACATGTAGAAACCTGATTTTTATGACAGCAATCTGATTTTATGCAAGAATTAGGGCAGCAACCTATTTTAGGTCCACAAAACCCTAAGCGACCTAGGTAAAATTCAGATTTTAGCCTTTCCCACACAAATCTTCAAAAATACATCAACAACATGAAACCCTTGATGAATCATGCAAAATAAATGCTTCAACAATAAATTACAGACTGTTAGAATTAATTATTGCTCAAAAACAGCTGAAACTTCAAAATTCCATATCTTCATAAATACTTGGAGATAAAATGCAAACGATAGTTCAAAATGACCACAAAAATGGCAGCTATCAAACAAAATTAGAATCAAATTTTTCAAGCACGAAACCCACTGAAAAGTGATCCCAAAATCTCCAAATGGGTAGACCAAGCTGGAAATGAATGTGGCAACCCCAAAAAAAGTGTGCCCTAGCTGGAATTTGTGCCCTAGCACAAATAGAAACCCTTTTCGTTTTGAAATTCTGAATTTTAAGCTCACTTGTGACTCCCGGATGAAGCCACCAATACAACAAATGAGGGTTTTCATCCCCAAGTGTTGTGACTATTGAGGGTTTTCATCCTCAATAGGATCCAATGAGGGTTTTCATCCTCAAAGGCTGAAAATGAGAGCTCAATGCTCCAATTTCCAAAGAGAAGTATCAAATTCACCAAATGATCCTTACAATGAGCCCAAACATTTGCCTTTATAGCCTTTGTTTTCCTTTCCTTGTGAAGCACTCCATACAAACCTCTTTATTTCTTTTTTAACATTTTTTTCCTCCTTAGAGAGCGACAACCTCTCCTTTCAAACACCCTTTTGGGTCGCTCCACTTGGGCATTTAAAAATAATTAATAAAATGCACTTTTCCCTCTTTTAATAATTTAATTAAAGTGCCAATAATTAAAATTTCTTTAGCACTTAAATTATTAATTTACTTCCTTTCTTTCCCCCCGTTTTAACTGAAAATAATGAAAATAGGCTAAGGGTCTTCTTTCTGCTTTAGTATTTAAAAGTACATTTTATTCTTAATAATAATATTATTAAGTTGCCCATAAATAGAGAGTTATCTAGGCTCAACTTGAAAATATTATTAAGTATTTCTTATTTAGAAAAGGGGATATTACACAATGAATAATGTGTGCATTTCGGTTTCTCGTCATTTCTTCTTTGGGCAAATTATCCAACATTGGTATCGGGGCACAAACCGAGGATGAGCAAAATTTGAAGAGAACATGGGTGTGTGAGGCTTCAAGGACAAAATACATTTGACACCATTGCAAAGGTGCAAAAATTATAAAAAAAGAATTGAAAAAAACATGAAAACACCACTCAAGGGCACAATTTTGTTGTGTTTTTAGACGAATTTTAGGGCATTTCAAAGTGCTAGGGCACAAAAATAGGAATTTGTCATTTTTAAAGATTTTTTGGGGTCGTTTGTGCAATTAGGAAAAAATAAGACATTTTAGGACAAAATGTGACAAGCAAAATGCAGCACATAAAAACGTGATTTTAGGGAATATTTTTTGCATAAAACACAATCAAAAATCACAAGAGGAAATACATGATTTTCGAAGGTAGCTAGTGCAAAACAAAGAAAATACAGCATGCATTTCTAGATTTGCATTTTTCAAGGGTCATTTGCTGCTAGGGCACACAGTTTGTCAATTTTCAGTCACAACCAATCATCTAGGGCACAAACCTGCATGGTATAGTTTCCTTTGCTTTAAAAAAAAAAAAATCAGTTTTTAAAATCTTGCTACATTAATTTTGGGTCATTCTATATTTTGGGAAAGGTTTATTTTTGAGGTATTTTGTCTAAGAATGGAAATTCCATTAGACAAATATTTTGGCCTCAACTTTCATACTTAGAAAGTAAAAATCCAGATGAAAGACAAATCAAATGAAGTTAATGTAGCCATTGTTGAAAATCCACCAAATGTTGAAAGTGATGAACTCACTGATAGAGAATACGTATTTTAAAAGAAGCCTCACACTTTGAAGACAATAAGGGATCCAGTGTAGGTAAAACTCGGCATGGATGTCTACCCAAATAGTTCGTGGAGTATGTGAATCTTGGGAATTTACCCCTTGCGAGAGGTCATGAGACAACTTGATGGAGCATTGTGGGAGTAGCTTAGTATGGATGGTTGTCCAACAATTCGAGAGATTCTGTAATTCGGGAGTTCGGGAGGTGGAATCTAGGAACTTGGGAATTTACCTCGGAACTACACCTTTACGAGGGTCGGGAGGCAACTTGATGGAGTTCTACCTGGTCAAAGAAATGTTTTTCAAAGGGAAAATCTTCTGAAGAATGTGTTGTCTTGTTTGGTTTTGTTACTTTAATCTTTCGTCAGTATGTTCTATAGTGTAAGCCTTAAGAGGGCGTATTAGAATATAAGGCTTATAAATTAGCGTTATATTAATATTAGTTTAACTAATAAACAGTTCTAACCACTTCAACCATTTTGTAACCATCTTGCACATAATAAAATCATGGACACACAATGAACAATGTGTGCATTCTAGTTTCTCTTCATTTCTTCTTTGTGCACATTTTCCAACAGTGCTATAGTAGACAATAACTAAGAATAAGTAAAGGAAAGCAAATTAATCAATATATACAGGATATATATACCAAATGACAAAGATATAGATGAGGAAAGATAAAAGGAAGAGCAAGAAATTGTGACCAAGAACATAAAAACTCAAGGTCCAAGGAACAAACATCTACCTGCTTGTATACATGATGAAGTTTCCTTGTACTATCAATTGCCAGGCCTGAGTTCAAACTTTGTTATTTCAGTGGCTGTGATTTAACCACTTGATTGAGAATTTAAAAATACATGTCAACTACTGTAATAGACTTACAAGAATCAAGGGGCAACAAGAGGGGAAATAATGCGGATGACATCAAGTTGCTTTCACATCATCAAATCACACACTAGTCTGGATAAGAAACCAGTAATGGAGGATAAACAGTGGCTTACTCTTAACATACAGCATTAAAAACTTATGTTTCTAAAAATCATCTGAATAGAAAGGCTTTTTCTAGCTAAGTATTTATATAGATTAACTGAATGTGCATTATGAATAAGAGAAAATGGTAAAGCTTGACCAATAACTTATAGTCACAAATCTGTATATATCAGAGGTCTAGACGGATCCCAAAATATACCCATTACACACAGCTCAACCATTGCCTCTGAATCTCTCATATCAATAAACCTATTTCTCAGATTTTCTTACCATCAATACTATATTAGTCGCATAAAGAGATTCTGGGAGTCGATAATATTTGATGTTTTTTTAAGTTTGTAGTATGGCATTCACTGGGGCTTCAGGTCTGTTCTAAAATGAGTAGAAAGGATGTCATGCAAATTACTACATGAAATATACATGGAGATGACGACTCTAAACTCTGCAAGAGTAGTTTCTCTTACTTTCAAAATAATTTCAGAATTTCACCAAGCTTGGGGCTGTGGACAAGAAATGAAAGAATAATTTCTTTAATAGCAAACAACAAAAACTCCAGCGTACATACTATCATATTTTCAACCTTTATCTGGGATCCCAGGAAACTCTCACATATCAAGCTTTAAAGAACAAAAGGTCGAGTCCTAATGTTAACATGTAATGTACATGTGCAAAAAGAATCCAGCATATATGGGAAACAGTACATTATTCATCAATTTCCAGATGGCAACATTGCAAATGATGTATTCAGAAATATGGATTTCACACACCACTTATAGATGATAATTGCACTCTACACAATTCAATGCACAATTATGGTTATGACTGCTCTCTTCCAATTAATTTAGAAATATTCTTCAAACCAGTTATGAATCACAATGTTGTGAACGATACGGATGAGCATATAACCATAAAAATGGCCCAATGATAATCTAGAGTGAAACCAAGCTAAAGGCGTGACAGCTTGATTGTACAATTTGAAAGGTATATTTATATTTACCTGTGGCATGGGCAAAACACGTATGAGGTCAATCCAAAATTTCTTCATCAAGTATCTTGAAGCAATCTTTGCAGGGTCTATTATGAGTTCCCCCCTTCCAAATACCCGAGAAGATGGAGCAACATAAGCTGTATGGAACTGAACAAACATGTGAAATAGATAAAATAAATCTGTGATTGAGCGCAGAACAGTGACAATTATATCCAGAGGGCTCACTACTTCCACACAAGCTTTACTGTTTACTTTTGGTAAATAGAAGAATAGTGGGTCCACAAATAATGAAACTATGCATGCTACAAAGAATATTCTGCTCCATTGCTGAATATATTTGCCCCGAGGATCCAGTATCCTCTTGTTTCCCCTCTCATAATCTTCAGAGAAAACCCTGGATAGTACTTTACGCTTCAAGGACTTGCCCAATTTTTTTTTGCACAACTCAAGTTCAAAATCTGTGTAGCACCTACATCCGCTTTAGGTTTCTCCATATTGTCTGTTTCGTATCCTCTGAAGTTTGACCCTTCCAAGTCATTGTAAAACCTGATAGAGTTAAAACAAATGTGAATAATTTGATTATCATGATATTGATAAGGTAAAATTTCAATTGACTAGAATAAAATATTAAAAACCCTTGGATGAACCAAGAGATTGTGAAACAGAGAATGGATGTGCAAAACTAAAAGCTAACAAAATAATAATAAAATTTTGCACACAAAAATGCAGTCATGTGAAATGCAATTCATTTTATCAAAAAACTTATGGACACTAAACTTCTTTAGTGGAATCTAAGGGATCATAACAAGCCTAGATTTTAGGAATTTGTGATATCATGATTAAAATCACAAAAATGTAGCCAAATATTAACTAGTGTTTCAAAAAAACTAATGAGGATTCATAGTGTAAGAAAGCACATGCTGAAAAAGCTTGACAAAGGAGACTCTGGAAACTCCTTTCATGCATCCGATTCCTTGTCTAGAATGAGGTGCACAAGTCAAATTCCACCAGAACAAACAGGATACATAGTGCTTCACTCATTGAAATGGCACACTACCAAATAACAACCGCCCCTACCCAAATGATTGCGATCACGATCACAGGTTAGAAAGCTCAGTTGTCCCTATTTACGTTTTTGAAACCTTCTCTGTATTTATCATAAAGCATACAATTGCCTTCTACAAATCAACAAGTAAGGGTATTTTTACACTATTTGAACTACCCATACACCACTTCCCAAGCATGTGTAATGTCCCCAATGGACATTATTTTACCCCTAAACGGATTTTAGGCAATCCCAACTTTAAATATGCAAAATACAGACAAATTGCAGCCAAACAGAAATATGATTTTTGCAGAAAATTAAATCTAAGGCAATAACAGAAAATAATGGATAACTCCAAAAATACTTGCTCAAATCTCTTGAAATTTTAAATGGAGCTTGCTAATACAATAACTGATATTATAGAACTATTTTTGGAATTTTTCGAATAACAGAATGCTGCCAGAAATTTACAGCGTGCCCTAAACAGCTGAAAACTTCTAAAATTAATATCTTTTGCTAGAGAAGTCCAAATGAGCTGAAACTTTGGATCTTGGGCCACAAAAATATGAAGAATAATATTCCAAAAATAGTTTTCGCACAGCAAACACGAAACCCTAATTTTTCCCTAAAAAGTAGGTCGCCCAACACATTTAGGGCATCAATTCAGCTCCAAAATTGACAAGCTAGGGTAGATCTCTCACTACCGAAGAATGCCCTGCTAGCTAGGGATGGATCTCTCACCACCGAAGCTAGGGTTCCCGTGGGATCTTACTCCACAAGCTGGATATTTGCAAACAACAGTTGCACATGAAAGAATATGCATAAACTACAAGCTTAAGACACAAATTAGAAAATATCAAATGGTATGGAATATCCTTCCCTTCAAGTCGACTTCTCCTTATAAAGGAAGAAGAGACCCAAAACAACCTCTACAATATCCAATTAGTACCCAAGGATTTTCCCTATGCAAGCATTTAATATTTTCCCATATTAAATGTTTTTCCCTAAAGCAACTTTTTCCCTCCTAATGCAAGTCACATTTTTCTAGGGGAAATACATAGTAAAATGGGCATTTATCCTTTCTATGTTCCCATTCCCCTTTTTAAGGCAAGTCGCCTTCTCACCTAGGATGGATAACAATTTATATTTGGGCCTTTTCCATCCTTGATTTAATAATTATTAAGTCACTTAAATTATTATAAGTGCTCTATATGGCACTTTATAATAATTAAATATAACTTAAGCCACCCTTATATTTTTCCTTTGGCCGTCAAAGTTGACAAAATAGGCCAATGGTCTTCGAATGGGAAGGGGATATTACAAACAGGATACATAGTGCTTCACTCATGCAAATGGCACACTACCAAATAACAACCGCCGTACCCAAATGATTGCGATCACGATCACAAGTTAGAAAGCTCGGTTGTCCTATTTACTTCTTTTGAAACCTTCTCTCGTATTTATCATAAAGCATACAATTGCCTTCTACAAATCAACAAGAAGGGTATTTTTACACTATTTGAACTACCCAAACACCACTTCCCAAGCATGGGTCCTACCGACACTACACCTCTATGAAATACACAATCAGTAGGCAAATTTCTTCGATTGTCCGAATCACGTTGATATTTGCATTGGACTTGTGTTACTAACATGAATTTGCAACATAGTCTATAAACATTATTAGAGTAACATTTTTACATTACTAGGGTCACATTCTTTCAGATTATAGTGGTAGTCAACTTTGTGTGAATCATTTTGACGGAGTGGAACAGAATAAGAGCAAATGAGGCCCTAACATAACAACAGAAAAACAGAAATCATGTAGTGAAACGGTGTATTATTCAGAAAAAATATCAAGCATATCTTTTGTCACATGTGGCATGATGCTGTCATGCACACATTCCAGCAGACATGTTGAATCTCTTCCCCGACATATGGCATCATTAAAAAAACCTTTTCCTAGCCAACATCCTAAACAAACTTGCAGAGTTGAATCCTCTTTATCAATAAAGTCACACAAATTCAAGTGTCATACAAAATTCCCGCTACATAAGAGGAACATAGGAAAGGCAGAATGTTGGCCATTTCATATTTCTCCTCTTGCTTTGATGACTTTCAAGGATCTTATACTCTCAATGTTGGCCATCCGTCAAAATTCATGTCGGCTGGAATGAACAAATCACACCAAGTTCATTTACTTGACCCTCACCGCATATGAACATAAATAGACTTGGCATGGTTTGTTCATTTCAGCCTCAACAAAGCAATATCAATATTAATAGTGGTCGTCCTAATTGGGAGTATGGAATCCCATAGCATAATTATGATATATATGGGAAGTAGTGCTTGAGCATTGGATCATCATATTGTGAATTTTGTTCTTATTGTAAAGGATTGTGGAGGTTACCCCCTTGAAGTGGCTCAGTTATGAATTCATTTCACATATATTGTGCAGGGCTGCTCAGCTCAATTCTCATTTGTGAGTTATTATTGCTGACCTATTCTTGCCATTTGTTGAATTGTGATATATTGATGTGATAATGCTTTTGTGTTATAGTAAGTTCATTACAAGTAAAAGCTTCAATTTTTAGGAAGAAAAAAATACAGCACATTAGGATTGTGGAGACAAGCAAAAACAATTATTCCAGGTAAATATGTGTTTTTGTTTTGCCAAAAAAAAAAAAAGATTTCAGTTTTTTTGTTTGGTGGGGAATTTTCATTGCACTACTTGATCAGTTCTACTTGCAGTTCAAAAATGAAAACTCTTGATTTGGGGGAATTTAGGGTTTTCATCTACACCAGGAAAATCGAGGCGAAAAAAATATAGATTCGAGGTTTTCCACCCTTGTGCAATATAGCAGTTGTTTGATTTGTCTCAGCAAGTTGATCGTAATGGCATAGGTGTTCAACAACCCCGACTTTGGCGAATTTGCAGATTTGGATTTTTACACCCTTGTGCAAGATAATGTTTGTTGGATTTGTCTTGGCGATGTGATCACATCAGCATAAGTTGTTGATAATCCTATTTCTGACCTTCCGCTAGTGTGACATCATGGCAGGAGATTCTACCAAGAACAAGAACAAAGGTTCACCAAGGAAGTTACCCACCAAAGGTGATCCAAATTCAAAGGTGGCATCAACTGACTTGGGAAGAGAGTGCAAGCACTTTGGAGTTCAGATTGGACCAGCTCAATGCAATCTTATTGCGTATGTAAACCACTAAAAGATTTAAACATTATGGATAACAACATGGCTAAACAACTTGAAGACAAATTAGTTGGCATGCAACTAAGGAGGAACCGAACAAGATGGCTTAGCAGTGAACTGGATGGAATCAAAGAAACATTAGCTGGCATGGCAACTAAGGAGGATCTGAACAAAATGGCTCAGAAATCAGATATATCTCAGATCACATTGTGGATAGACTGATCCGCATCACAGCACCGAGGACCATGTGCAAGGGACAAAGCTATAACTAATTAAGTTAGAAGGATCTGCTTAATCCAATTGCAAATTGCAAAACATGCGGTGGAATCTAATACAAGATGTGGAAACAACCATTACACATTCAAATGCACGCAATTGGAAAAATAGTGTCAATTTTGAGCAAATGAAAGAAAGAATAGTGCAATAAGACGAGGTGAGCAAGCTCTTGGATCAGAATAGGGATAATACATCGTCTTTGATTTTGTTAGAGTCTAGACTATGAAGCGACCAAAGAGACTAGGAGAGCAAGATCATGTTGTCAAAACAGGGGTAGCACATCCTAACAGATTTGTTTAGTCTAGAAGATGACCATTTAGATGATAGATACTCAAGAAACATTAACATGCAAGATAGATGGCCGATCTGATACAAGATGCTTAAAGCATGCAAGAATTCAAGATACATATCATGAGCAAGGCCAATTCCCGATGTTTGACTTTGGATATCGGATTTTATACAATGTATATGTGTGTGTGTCATTACAAGAAATCAGTTACAACAAATGATGGTTATAAATCGGACAGTCACAAGAGTGGTTCATCCTCTAGCCATGTGACAATTGGACTTCTTGCATGTGTGGCAGTTGAACTTACAATGTGCATTGTGATGACATGTCGCAAATGTAAAGAGGCCACCTAGCGTGCCATGTGGTAACATGATGTTAACAAATGGACACGAATCACAGAGGTCCTGCTCAAAATTGTTAAGACAAGTGGCATGTTGAGAGGAGAGTTGCAAACATGTTGAAGTGTTGTGAGGCTATGGTGTGTTGCACAATGCTATGGGTAGTTGCGAGGTTGTGCACAACATTGCAAAAGATATGAATGCTATGAGTTGAGTTGGTGCAAGACTGTAAAAGTTGCATGTGTTCCAATATGGTAGTGCGAGACTACAGAAGCCGAGTGTTGTGAAGCAAATGTGCGGCATTACAAAATTTGTGAATGCTATGAAATGCATGCAATGTTGTGCAAGACTGCGCAAGAAGCTACGAGTATGTGAGAATGTAATGCAAGATGCATCTTGGCACTGCAGAAGCACGCAAGGTTGTAGATGATCTCTACAGATGTTGCAGAGTGTTGATAATCTTGCGAAGAGTTAGAATGATATGCGGTATGTTGCAAGTCACTACAGAAGCTTGCAAGGTTGTCGCAAACTGTATTTGCAAGGTTGAGGTGCGTAGATGTCAGGTGTTGCTGAAGTGATACCTATACTTCGCAGAAGCGCATGGACATGTGTGGCATTGTACAAAACGCATAATGTGTCCTTAGTGCTTTGCCTCAACATAGGGTGTTCCAATAAAGCTAAGAGATGCCTAGGCTACCTCGAGGTATTCCAATTAAGTCAAGCGTCAAACAAGGTAAGTCGACCGTGATGTTGTCAATCCAGGGTAAGCCATTCAGATGGTGCAAGACAACTTGAAGTGTGGAGTAATTTTCTGGGTATGTTTGATAATGGGCTAGTAAATTTCAGGAAAACTTAGCCCTTGATCTAGAAGCTTACATATTTAAAGCTATGTGGGGAGACTTGTTGAGCTCGAAAACACTCAAAGGCTTCCAAAATTGCAATTTAGGATGTGAATTCCTTGTGCAATTGCTCAGTGATCCACAAGGAAAGGGTTTGCGGCTTTGTTCATCTATGCACGAATCATTCTCCCTTATTTGAAGAGAAATGGTCTCCATTGTGTCTTCAATTAGCTGTGGGAAATGAACCTGGAGTTGTTGGGCAATGGTGTTGAACCAACACTGCAAGTGTACCACTAATCCGATAGCATGATGTAGAACCTCCTATGGATGCCTGCAAATTCCAAAGGACGATGTGATATCCTTGAAATTTGACGTTGAGAAGAAGGGTGTAGATGTACCCATGTTTCCTTTAGACGGATGTGTAACGAATCCCTATGTGCAAGAGCAGATTGTAGATGATGTGTATCCATATGAGATGGATGTTGCATGCTCCAAAACATGGCGAAGTTGGCGTAATATTATAGCCTCACTAAAGAGTTACACAAGAGTTTGATACCGGTGTTATAGTGGTGTTGACCCTAGAGTGGACAGATCAAAATAACGTGAGCCTAACACCTAATCTATAGTTGTGTAGACTATGGGATGGACCAATTAGAATAGTGCATGTGCGATACCAATGTTGTTGATCCGTGGGTGAATCAATTGGGGTCACAATTGATACCAATATGGTTTCTGATTGCACAAGAGGAGTCTAGTGTACAATACTAGAACTCTGTCATACATGAAGTTGAGAAACTCAGTGTGCTCTAGCTCTAAAAAGAACCATGAAGCTCCCTATGAATGCTCAAGACATGTTGGAAAGTTGACCGGCTAACATTGCAAAGCCATAGCGATGAAGATACACAATGAAATATGGAAACACAGTGCGCTATGCTGAGATACTAGTGTATGCACAAATGTATGGCACGATGTGTTTTAATCTAATGCATTACCAATGTGAAAAGATTTGCACTTGTAGAGACACTTGAGTGAGAGAAATGACATTTACCCTACTATCAAGGTCCATCTAACCACAGTATAATTTCAATGCATGCACAATCCTTTACGCAAAAATGTTTGAGAACCAACAAGTGGATGGTGAATGGTTGCTTTATCCAAAAATACCACAAGGATGAAGATCCCAACATTTCTCAATCATATGACTATTACGATAACAATGGTTGCAAGGTGTGTGCTATGTGTCTTCAACGAAAACGTCTTTATGGCTTGGACCACGAGGATGAAGATCCTAACACTACTCAATTGTATGATTGTTGTGATGGTGGTGGTTGTAGGTAACTAGAGTGTGTGTTGTGTGTCTTCGACAAGAACATCTTTGCAGCTTTCACGGTGGAGCCATATGGTGCTCCTCACATTGTTCATTTGTGGGTTTCCCCAAGGCATACTTCATTTTGGCACCATTGTTGTGTAGGTTTTCAATGAGAATTTTGTGTGCCTTTGAATGCTTCTACACAAAGCAAAACTACAAAGCTTGCACCCAATGATGTCAAGATTGTTGCAAAGAGCATTTATGGGATTGTCGCACGACTTCTTTAGCTTTCTCGAGAGATGATATGTCGAGGATCTTGGTACGCAAGTGGAAACACTTGGACCATTTGACACGGTGCAATGTGGAAGCATCGTTTGCACTTAACTACGGAGATAAGTGTATGAAACTCTCTCCTGCACTATAACCAATGTAACCAATACCCATGTTGCGTTGTCTCATCTCCGTCTAGAGGTGATTGGTGATGCTTTGGCCCATCATTCCAAGACATTGCCCTTCATCTCCCATTTTATTCAACAGCTTGGAACCAATTGGTTTGGTGCGCTTCTCAAAATTGTCAAACAAGTATGTTGAATTTGACTACCAAGAATAAAAGAGGTTAAGAAATTTTTGTACAATAACAAAAGAAACTCTCAAATATAATCCACTTTGAGGGGGAAACCTCCAAAAATCAAAATAAATAAGGAAATGAATTCAATAATATAACTTGTGATGATTTGGGAGAGCCTTGCTCATCCATATTTATAGACATAACTAGGTAGGGTCACACCCTTTCATATTAATTAGGTCAGCTTAAATAAATATTAACTAATAAATGAAAGATAAAGGTTGTGTACTCCATTCCATACTCTTAGTACTCATAAGAAGAGATAACATGCCCTTCTCTTTAAAAAATTGTTGCTGACGACTCAATATGCTTTTGCATTTGTTGTTCATCTTCCCATGTTGCATCTTTCTACCTGGAAAATTCTTCTATTTGATGAAAAATTCAAGAATAACTTAGTTTTCCAATTGCTTGACTCATTTCTCGATGACTGCCTTGGGTTCCATAATGACTTTATGTTCATCGTCTAACTCAAGTGATTCTAACTGGAATGGAAGCTTGGTGCTAATTACTTTTTCAGGCATAAGACATGAAATATATGATCAATTTTAAAATATAGTCGAAGTTCTAACTTATAGGCTACAATTTTGATCAGGTGGAGAACCATATAGGGCCCATAAAATTTTAGTGCTAGTTTGATGTTCTTATGTTGTTTAAGTGACCTTTGTTTGTAGGGTTGCAATTGAAGGAATACCCAATCTCCTTCCTCAAAATGCCTCTCACTTCGGTGTTGATTTTCTTATCGTTTCATCCTATTTTGAGTCACAACCACATTCGCCTTAAGCACTTGAAGCATTTCATATTGGTGTTGAATATGATCCTCGACCGAACAAGCTTTGGGATGACCCTACAAATAAGATGTAGTAGAAGGTGGGGGTAGCCATAAAGAGCCTCAAATGGAGTCATCTTTGTTGTTGTGTGAAACGACATGTTATACCACCATTCTTCTGTGAAAGTCATTTGGACCATTGTGCTTGTTTTTTTAGACAAAGCAACGTAGATATCCTTCTAGACATTTGCTCACAATTTCTACTTGGCCATCTAATTGTAGATAAAAGGAACAGTGCACGATTTTTGTACCCCGTGCACCGCAAATAGTTTAGTTCAAAATATAGTAGTGAAGATTAGATCATGATCACTAACAATGATTATGGGAATGCCATGGAGTTTTCTACTTTTCCATGCATACTTTAGTCACTATAATAGCTTGAAAAGGATGAGAAAGTCCACAGAAACATGCTTACTTAGTGGTTCTATCCACAACCACCAATATCACATCCAAGTTATCCGACTTAGGCAGTCCCATAATGAAGTCCGTCAATATTTCCTCCCAATGTTGTGCTGGAATGATTAATGCTTGTAAAAGTCTTGGAGTCTTAACCATTTCTCCTTTATTTTGTTGACATATCAAACATTCTACCAAAAAAATTTTGTACATCCACCATAAGGCCTTCCAAAAAAAAATCCTTCTTTATACAGCGATAGGTCTTTAAGAACCCAAAATGTCCTCCTATGGGTGATTCGTGCATTTGAGACAAGATGCTAGCTTTCAACTCTAAATTTTTGCATTAAAAAAGTTTGTCTTTGTACCATGTGGAATCTTTTTCCAAACACACTTATCTAAAGAAGATGGGTTATGTTGAAGTAGTTGTATGAGTTTCCTTGTTGGAATGTCATGTTGTCACTCTACCCATGCTGCTTCAACCCATTTAGGTTCTAATAAAGAAATGGCACAAATGGTTGCTTCCTCTACTTCCCGTTGAGAAAGGGCATTAACTACAACAATATCCTTTCTTTTTTTGTAAATAATTATAAGGTCATACACCAGCACCTTTGTGACCATTTTTTGTTGTTCCTCTAAAGACAATTGCTGCTCCAAATAATACTTTAGATTTTCATAATCTATCTTAACTTTGAAATGCCTTCCCATGAGATATCGATGCCACTATTTGACCGCATGAATATAGCTAACATTTCTTTCTCATATTTGGGCCTTACCAAGTTCTTTCCTTTGAGCTGTCAATTCTCAAATGCTAAGGAATGCCCTTCTTGCATCATTACTACCCCGATGCCATGTTTGAAAGCATCACATACAAACATGAATGTCTTAGAGAAATTTGGGGTAGCTAGCATAGAGGTGGAAGTAACATCTTCTTTCAATAGTTGGAATGCTAGAGTGGCTAAATCTGACCATGAAAACGAATCCTTCTTCTATAATCTTGTTAAGGGTGCCACTATGTGAGAATAGTTTCATACAAATCTTATGTAGTATCCTATTAGACATGAGAATTCTCTTAAACCTTTAATATTTTTAGGAGTAGGCCAATCTTTGACAGCTATAATACTCTTTAGGGTCCACTTTAACGCCTTCATGTGACAGCACATGTCCTAAATATTCCACTTCCTTTACCCCAAAGGAACATTTAGATTTTTTTGCATGAAGTTGATTATATTTCAATACCTGTAATATATTCTCTACAAGCAGAAAATGTTCTTTGCATGTTTTATTGTAAATTAAGATGTGATCAAAGAATACCAACACAAACTTCCAAAAAACTGGGCCAAAAACTAAATTCATGTGACTCTGAAAAGCAGATGGAGCATTAGTGAGACCAAATGGTATAACTAAGAATTCATTGTGACCCTCATGTCTCCTAAATGCAATCTTATGCACATCCTCCTCCTTTACTCAAATTTGATGGTACGTCGAATACAATTCTATCTTAGTAAAAAAACAACACCATTCAATTCATACAATAATTCATCAATGACAGGCATACGAAACTTATCTTCAAGAGTGATCTTATTGAGTTCCCTGTAATTTGCGCACATTCTCCATGACTTGTCATTTTTTAAACCATTGATAGAAGATGTAAAGAGAAAGAATGAAGAGGAATAGGAATGCACACATTATTCATTGTGTGTCCATCATTTTATTATGTAAGTGATAGTTACAAAATGGTTGAAATGGTTACATAAATTTATTCCTCAACACTTAACTAATATTGACTTAATGTTAAATTATAAGCCTTATATTCTAATACTCCCTCTTAAGGCTTACACCATAGAAAGAAAACACAAACATCGACAAAGGATTAAAGTAATAGAACCGAACAAGACTACGCATTCATCAAAAGCTTTTCCCTTTGGAAACAATTCTTTGACCAAGTAGAGTTTTATCAAGATACCTCATAACCTTCATAAAGGTGTACTTCCCGAGTTGAATTCTCAAGTTCTTGGATTCAACCTTCCTAAACTCCTGAATCATGAACCTCCTGAACTATTGAACAACCATCCATATTGAGCTACATTTATAGTGCTCCATCAAGTTATCTCATGACCCTCGTAAGGGTATAATTCCCAAGATCTACATAATCCCGAACTAACTGGGTAGCAATCTATGTTGAGCTTCATCTACACTAGATCCCTTCTTGTCTTCAAAGTGTGGGCTTCTTTAAAATACCCATTCTCCATCAGCAAATTCTTCGCGACTTTCAAAGCATCCAAAGTGGATCTTCAACAATGACTAGATTAACTTCCTTTGGTATGTTTTTGAGCTTTCCACGTTATGACGACCTCTTTTCTTGCAATAATAAAATCCAATCTCTCCCTTATCTTTATATGGTCTTTTATGAAAGTCTTTTGTATACAATGCACTCTCATATTGAGGATTACCTTGTCTCTTTTGCTATTGTTCTATTTTCTTAAACTAGAAGATCTAAAATCATATCTTTTCGAAATCGAGAATGTATTTGGACCGAGAGTAAAAATGACATTGTTGTATTTGGAAGGTAGACTATTTAATAGAAAAGCTTTCCGGAGCCGGACTATTGTTAGTTGTGCGATAAGAGACCTTAGATTACTTAATTAGCTTGACATAGTGACGCTAACATCCATCTTAAATCTAAACACCTAAATTTAGAGAAAATTTCAATGACCGCTTTTGCTCCAAACAATGTATTCAAAGTATCCCAAATATCCTTGGAGGTTTTTTTGTATGTTGACACAATGTTGATCGAAATCGGAAAGAGCAAGGCCAATAATGGCTTTGCTTCTATCATTTCTGCTCTCCCAATCCAATAGTTTAGTTGGATTTTTCAGTGATATCTCTTTCCCATTTACTATCCCCATAATTTTTATTCATCAATTGCATTTGTATTTTAACTTTCCTAGTGTGAAAGTTGAGACCAAAGTATTGTCCACAAGAATTTCCATTCTAAATTTTTATTTAAACCTAACACAAAAAATTGTGAATGCACATAAATATAAATATCCAAACGATGCCCTAGACCACTTCAAATGTCCTCAAATTTGACTGATATGAAAGTGCTTCCGAGTCTCAAAAAGCTCTTGTTGACTCGTTTTATGCCTTTCAAAGCACTTTGGGTGATGTTTTTGCAATTGTAATTTGCAAACAAGTTGGTTTATGCCCTAAACAACAAGATGTCTAATTCGTGATTTTTCCCTTTTGCCATTGTATAAAAATTTTTGAAAAAGTTTGAAAATCATATGCAAAGCTCTTCTCAAGCCCTATCAAAAATTCATGAATGAGAGTTTATTTATCCTTGAAATTGAAAGAGTTTTGAGGAAAGAAAAAAATCTTTGTAATAATCTACTATGCAAAAACAAGGTGAATAAATAGGTTTGAACATCTCCTTAATAGGAGTCAAACCCTACAAACATGCAATAAACACTCTATTAATGTGAGTTGTAACTTCCATAACAACAATTAAACGTAAGTAAACAAACAACTTACCGATGTGAGGAATAACTAACATATTTCTAACATTCCCCCTTAATACAAACATGGGAGAAACCACCACCTACAACTAAGCAAAGATGCCACTCCGTAGCTTGCACATGGTCTCAATCATCATCTTGGTTGTGTGGTGTCCCCAGCATTTCACTCGAAATCTAGGACTACCCTATGTAAAAAAATTCGTACTTTGAAAATAATATTAGCCAATTTTTCCGAATACCCGGATGCCCGAAATCATTATATTTTGCGTAGTTGGGGTTTGCTGTGGAAATTTGTATTTAGTTATTTTGAGCCCCGTTTGAGGCAATTTGTGCTCCGGTTTAACCTGTTGTGATCGTACATGTCAATTTTCCCATATACCAGTAGGGTTTTAACCAAGAATGGATACTAGGCTTTATTTGTGATTTTCGCAATGTTTTGTGTTTTCGTGTTTTCTGTTTCATTTTCTCGTGAATTTTCTATGGATCAATTCCTTTCTTTGGTTTGGTCGATTCTTTACTGGAGTATCTGGAGATCACCTATGCACGTTGTGCCAGAAGGAATTCGCCATCGGAGGTCTGGTTCTCTCAGAAAAGACGAAGTCGTGCACAAAAAGCTTCTTCTAGGCTGGCCGCATTTTTGGAAAAAGAGGGTTTGAAGTGAATCATGGGATTTTTGGAAGCAGCAGGCAGGTGGGAATTTTGTACCTGCCTAGTAGGGTACTTTTTCCCATGAAAGCAACGCCACTTAAGTCACAATGGGAAAATTGGAGGCGTGCAGGCGGGAATTTCTTACCTGCCTTGCAGGGTAAAAATTCTCATTGTGAAATAAAAGAAAAATCACTTAAGGCATTGATGGGATTTTATTACCTGCCTTGCAGGGTAAATAATCCCATTATGAAAGTCAAACAACTTAAGTGGATCATGGGATTTTCGGAGCTGCCTTGCAGGGTAAATAATCCCATTGTCAATTGACTTTTAAAAATAGAAATTGCTCATGCCAAAAGTGCGACCCCTTTAGGGAAAGAAGGGCAGCTTTAAATGCATTAAATTAATTAATTTCTTCTCCAATTTTGGCGCCCAGGCTTGTGGAAAAGTCAACAAAGGGAAAGTGGACAAAGGAAGTCAGAATTAGAAGTTCTAAAATTAAATAAATATTATTTATTTAATGCAGCCCCTTCATGTCAAAAAGTGCGCCCCATTTGGGAGAGGAATAATACTTTTTAAAGTATTAATTGATTTAATTAATTCCTATTTTCAATGGCTAAGGTCAAAACATACTGTGAGGCTTAAGTTAATTGGAAGTAGAAGAATAAAATTAAATAAATTTAATTTATTTAATGGCAGCGATGAGCGTGCACAAAATAGGCGCCCCATTTGAAGAGTAAAGCTTATTAAATAATTAATTAATTGTCAGGAATAGGAGAAGCATTAATTAATTATAGAATTATGAGGATTATATAAGCAGGGGCTGCCATAAGGGTGAATTAATTAATTCAAAAGCAGAGAAGTGCAGCCCAGACAAAAAGTGGGCCCCATTTGAAGAGGAATTTTGCTCAAAAGGTGTAATTAATGCTGGAAGCTTCCAAATTTGGCGCCTAGGTTTGAAGGAGGTTGATTTGTGCGAATAATTGTCTACATAAGTAATACGGGTGCTCAGTGAATTTGACAAAATTTATGCTTGCTTTGCATGCAAACAAAACATCAAATTTTGGGGCAGCAGGCTTGATATATGCAGATTTTTATAATTAAAATCCAGTGTTCATGTTCCGGTTGCCATCTTTGTCTGAATTAATTACAGGAATTCATTATAGGTGCTTTTATAAGAGAAAGGGAGCTTAAATCAATGTCCAATACATTGAACATATCCTCTCGAATCTGAAGAAATATCCAGATCTGCACTGGTTGTGAAGAATTCCGGCGAATAAAGAGAAAAAGAATTGCTCGGCATAAAGATTGCTCCAAACATGACAATGCGGGATGAAAGAAAGCTCGGCGGAATCATGCATTACTTCATTTGCTAACATCGGAGAGACAAATCCAGGCCCAGATCCAGATCTAGATTCAGATCCAGATCTCATAATTGCAAAAGCTTCCGCAAAAATTCATCCTCTTGTTTCTGATGCAGCCCCTGTGTAGAAGTCAGTGCGTGGAAAATTTCTTCCAGGATCTTGTGCATGTGCTCCCAATCTTCCAGTTGAAGCCTTCATTGAAGTTGCATTCACCCGGAGTGCTTTCCAGAATTTTTAATTGCTCATATGCAATTAAAAATAAAAATGATGAGTTATTTACGGCAAACATTGCACTGATGCATGTACAGGAGAAGAACTGCAAAAGCTTCAAGGATAAAAGGGAAGACAAGGCGAAGGCAAAACTTCTAGATCCAACCGCTCAGATCCAGATCCAACCACTTCCACATCCACAAGATGGTAAGAATCAAAGGCAAAAGAATCAACTACATGTAGAATATGAAAAGAGCAAGACTACGACTTTCCTCTTTCTTCTTTTTCTCTTATTTTCTCAACAAAGTAATTGAGCGATCAATTAAATTATATAACTTAAATGATTGGTTTAAAAGCCATGACTTGAAGAAGTCAACTACTTGGAGATAGGTGGCGACGCGTGCAAAATAGAAGATTCTACTTTGATTGCAAACCATACATGTCATGCAAAGAGGAATTCAGAGAGGAGATTTCAGTTGTTTCCTTTCCACTTTCCATGTGTCAGCCAACTAAAAGCTTCCGACTTGTAATTGCCCCTTTACATTCTATAAGTAGAGGAAGAACCTTCGGGTAAAGGAGCAGAATTTGTAAGTAGCATTCTTGTGTTCCAGACTTTGTGCTAAAACCCCTGATAGCTATTTGAAGCAAAGGAATACAAAGGAGCAAATTTCGAAGAACTTTGTGTCACGGTGCATTTTGTTTCTAGCTTTTGTCTTAGATCTACTTATAAACTTTGTGTTATTTTAGATCTAGATCTGAAGCTGCCTTTGCTTATAATTCTGTGTGTGTTAATATCTATTGGTCCCGTCTATGTGCATGCAATCAACTCTGTTATCTATTGATTGGGTTGCACATCTTCCCTATTTTTTCCCTGTGTTTTATTATTTCCTTCTTCTATAAATATTTCATTTCTTAAACAACTACTTACTTGTTGAGAGCTATACTCTGCCTATGGTTCATGAGCTGAATAGTTAAAGTAAAACCCCATATAGATACTAGCACATTTTATTGACAAATCGGACACGAGAGCCTCACCGGTAAATGAGGGAGATTTATCTCATGACTGCCTAGGTTTTCAGTTATGCAGAAAATCTAGCCAACAATTGTCTCAACTACATCATCCATGAATAGGGGCCCATCAACCTATTCTGGGGAATACATGAATTGGGACCCATCGACTAATTCACATCAACCGAACCAAACGTGATATCAAGAACACTTCCCTACTTTAGTATCTACGTTCTAGATCTCCGCACCATCAAGGGAGAACTATAGAAACCAAACTAAACACATGAACAAGGATTCTATCTTTTGTTCTTATTAATCACACACAAAACAAACCAAAAGGTGTCACTAAAGCAAAATGCGGCCTCTGAGGTAGTGATGAACTCGAGGAAATTGATCACGCTCTGCCTCCGTTACCTCCATCCTCCAATTAGGCCTACTAATTCTTATGTATGTTTTCATGAGGCTCATCTCGCATATTTTAGGAGAAAATACTTCCCCACAAGAAAGATGTGTTGGATATTCAATGCACAACAGATGCAACTTATCCATCTAGTTTAAATGCAAACAATTTTTATTTTATGGACCTTTTCAATGACACAATTTTGACACTTACATGACACAATTTGACCATTACAATAGACAAAGTTGGCAATGATGTAAAAAGGCTATATAAAAAATTATTTGGACCACACAAACAGACTTTATGACTTTTGTCTCTTCCTTTACATGGCTTTCTCCACTTTATACAAAAATATATAAGAAAAGGAACTTAACAAAAAATGAATCCTATTACCTAAATACTTAAATTAATTGACCAAACAATAAAATCTACAGATAACCATATCAAGACCTTACATGACGGATTCGAGAGATTTGATACACAAATCAATGAAGTGATCACTCAAGTATTGGATCAATGAAGGAGGGGAAGATTTGGTTGGAGCACATGGCCGAAGACTTGCAAATTTGATAGATTTGAGCTCGTTGAATGATGTCAATGATTGGTTGGTTAGCTCAGATGGTGGAAAAGATTTGTAGCTAATCCGAACCTAGGAACTCATAGTCGATATAGAAACAAATTCATATACCCCTTAACATGCAATAATGCTTTTTGCATGTCAAGCAACGAGTCAACCATATCTAAGGCAAATTTGATCGTCGCTCACTTGGAAAGGATTGACAAAGATATCACGATATGAAATATATGCTTAAGACCAAGTGTCAAGGTTTTTGGACAATGTGTCAATACAAAGTTGTATGTGATTTTCAAGCCTAAGTTATTGATAAATGCAAAGAATAAATTTCTCCTATTCTTGTATTTTTGACACTAAAAGAAGGCTCCAACCAATTGTACTATGCAGATCTAACTTAAAAACGTAGTGGAACTTTGATTTCTCAATGGTCCCAATGAATTCCGGATGGCTTTCAACCAAACCTAAAGAACAAATACTAATAGGCGATCACAAGCTTCAAGCATTCGTTGGAAATGAGGCTTGTACAAACCAAAAAAACATGACTTCTAAATTCTTTATATAACAATGAATTCAAAAGAAGTTACCCTCATCGGGACCATAACATGCTCTAATACCAAAAGAAATTGGTACAGAGTTTTACAAAATCAAAACTCTCCATAATAATCTATTATGCAAAAACTAGGTGAATAAATAGGTTTGAACATCTCCTTAATATGAGTCAAACCCTACAAAAGTGCAATGAGCACTCTATTAATGTGAGTTGTTGTAACTCACATAACAACAAGTAAACGTAAGTAAACAAACAACTTACCCATGTGAGGAATAACTAACATATTTATAACAATCCTCACGATTGTTATTGATTTTGCAATGCCAAAAATGGCGACTATGAGCCCGTCTTATCAATGGCATTACTCTGCGTGCCCTTACTCAAGCGAAAGACCGTCTATATTTTCAATATTGTGCCCTTTTAACCTGGATATCCTTCTCCTACTCTTTCTCCCAATTTGTGGATCAGATGTGAAAAGAAAGAATGGAGAGGAATCAAAATGCACACATTATTCATTGTGTGTCTATCATTTTATTATGTAATAGATAGTCATGAAATGGTTGAAGTGGTTACAACCATTTACTAGTTAATACTTAACTAATATTGACTTAACACTAAGTTATAAGCCTTATATTCTAATAACCATAACCAAAGTGGAGATGAATAAGCATTGTTTTCTTGGAATGAATGTAATGTCCCTTTCTAGGGATTAAACCAAAAATAAGGGTTTGGCCACAAACCCTAAGAAATCAGATCTGAAAATACACCAACACCGAACTGAAAATAATCTGATTTTATAACAGCAGATCCAACAATATTAGAAACCCTAGCAGCGAACTGGAAATTACACCTTTAGGGTATCAAAATCAGCTTAGAACATTAATTAATATCCCTCTAGGGAAGCAAACTGTACCAGCACTTAGGAACAATCATTCACATGCAATATGGACTGAAAATTATCATAGAAATATCCCAAATACTCAATAAAACCAGCAAGATGAAATCTGGAGCAAATATGTATTTTATAAATTTATTTTAAGTGCAAATACAGCTGAAACTTCTAAAATTCATAACTCCATCAATACTTGGAGTTTCAACACAAACCAATGCTCAAAATGATCTTGAAGAGACCAGCTATCCAATGAAAGTGAAATCAGATTTTTCCAACCATGGAAACCCCTCAAAACTGATCCCGAACTTCCCAAATGGGTCACTCCAAAGAAGGAAGGGTGCCAACACCCTAGAAAATGCCCTAGTTGAAATAGAAGTGCCCTATGCACAGATGAATACTTGTTGTTTTGAAATTTTCAGTTAAGTCCACTTGTGACTCCGTATGAAGCCACCAATGCAACAAATGAGGGTTTTCGTCCCCAAGTGTTGTGACTATTGAGGGTTTTCGTCCCCAATAGGATCCAATGAGGGTTTGTCCTCAAAGTAGAGCCACACCAAAGGTTTTTGTCTTCAGTGGAGAGTAGGGCACACCGTGCACAAACCCAAGATATCAATTTTGAAATAAACATGCATAACCTTCCTTAGGCCATTCGATCCACCTTTATATCCTCCCTTTTGGCACCAAGAGTCATAAGGGTGACTTTTCCCCATGACCGACCTCTTTAAGTGCATGCTTCTATTTTTAATTTGTCTTTATGAGCTCTCCAGCCCAACCGACTTGTCCTTAGGAGGGAAAATACAAAAAGAAGCATTAATAGAAATGAAAGAAAACATAAATGAAACCCACATACTTCCCTTGCTCAAATTCTTCTTGGCCACGGGAAGAAAAATGGCAAGAAGTCTTCATTTGGAACTAATTCGAAAAAGGGGCGTTCTGATGAACAATACACGAGTCTAGCCGATTCTTGAACAATTTTTCAATTTTTGACTTCTTTTCGTAGGGATAGCGGGAAGGTCTAATGTTAGGACGAATACTTCTATGTTGATGGTGCTAAATTATCTCTTGAAGATTAGGTGAATCTAATTTTCTACATCACATGCTACTAAGAAATGTAGTTGTGCTACTATATTGTAAGATCCTTTCTTAAGTAATTTCTCCATCCCTGTGAGAGTTGATAATTTGGCTGGTCGTGATTGCATCCCGCTAAGTTTGAACTTTTTTCCATCTATAATGAAACCCATGAATACGTCATGAAAATCGAAAGACATAGTTCCAAATATTTAACCCATTGCACTCCCAAAACTACATTTGCTCCTCCAATCTCGATGGAAAACTTTTATGAATCCAACTAATAGTCCCCCATTGAGAGTTTGAAGTGATGAAATTTACCACCACAAGAGAGTTGCTTCAATCGGCAATAATGATTTGACATTTAGAGACTAGATACACAAAACAATTGATCTCATTAGCTAATTTTCTGTCAATTCAATTATGGGTTTCACTGTATCGACCAAAATTGTCACCTTCTTAATATAACCCACTACTTTGAGTGTATTGCTAAGTTTCTACTTTTTTCCATTTATAATGAAAACCATGAATAAGTCATTAAAATTGAAAGAAATTGTTCCCAACTATTTAAGCCATTGCACTCCTAAAACTACATTTACTCCTCCAATCTGGATGGAAAACATTTATGAATCCAGCTAACAGTCCCCCATTGAGAGTTTGAAGTGATGACATTTACCACCACAAGAGAGTTGCTTCCCATCAGCAATAATGACTTGAAAATTGGAAACTAGATACACAAAGCAGTTGAGCTCATTA
Organism: Taxus wallichiana var. yunnanensis; assembly: GCA_018340775.1. Lineage (NCBI taxonomy): Eukaryota > Viridiplantae > Streptophyta > Pinopsida > Cupressales > Taxaceae > Taxus > Taxus wallichiana. The sequence continues at coordinate 586,460,806 of CM031241.1, read as the reverse complement.
GCTAATTTTCTGTCAATTAAGTTATGGGTACTCCCTGTATCAACCAAAACTGTCACCTTCTTAATATAAGTATAACCCACCACTTTGAGTGCTTGTGGTATACTTATCCCAATTAATGCATTTAGCTAAATAGGAGGGCTTTCTTCCTCCTCAAAATTTGCATGCTCGTGTTCTATTGTTGGTTCCTTAGTAGCTAATTCTTCCTCTTCTAAAACCTCATTCTCAATAACCATTAGTCTTTTCTCGCCACTGGCACACTTATGACCTCTAGAGCATTTTTGTCGTAATACCAACATAGGCCTTTTCTCTCATCTCGTCCTCCTGTTGAGAAAGAGCTTGGTCATTTTCCTGAAAAATTAAAAGACATTGTTCCCAACCATTTAAGTCATTTCTATCAATAATAAAAAGAGTTAACAAAGTTGACCACATTTCTATCAACAATATTTGTTACATTTAATTTCTGTCTCGTAGTTCGACCTTGCGTGAATCTCCTAGTAGCATAGTTTTGTTGCTCAAAGTGTAGTGCTTGTTGCATGGATTTCATAACTCTACACGGTTGCAACAAATCAACATTGTGCTTTACTTTGTCATTAGGTCCATTGACATAAAATTGCAATCTCTAATAGGGTGTCACTTCTCGAGTCCGGTTGGCCAATCTCATATGCTCCGCATTGTATTCAATCAGCTATTGTTTCATATTTGTTAAGTGGGTGAAATGAATTCCCTACCATGGCTGCTCATAGTGGGATACTAACTCATTAGTAAATTCATTCCAACTAAGCACCCGCCCTTGCTTGTCACTCATCATCCACTAGTACCATTGATAAGGTTCATATTCTAGATGAAGTGAGGCTATGTGAACCATTCATTCTCTAGTATATTGTGAAGCTTAAAATATTGTTCCACGAGATTTATCCGTGAGGTTACATCCAAACCATCAAACTTCCCGATGTCGATCTTTGGTAGGTTCAATTTTGGCCCTTGGAATGGTTGACTTATATTTGATTTGTTATGACCTCCGTGGTGGTTTGGTTGTGTATGAGGCTGATTGATTAGGGACTTCAATTCAAACACTAGATCATGTTTAAACCTAGCTAAACCCTCATGCATGGATCTTGCAAATGGGGTAAACAAGTTATCCTAGATAAAAGTTACCAACATTTCTCATCCGGTAGGAATGTTACCCTCGATTTGAGGTGGTGGACAATAAGGGAGTCAATCGAATTGGTGGTTGTCGAAAAGACATCTAGTCTAAAAAGCATTGTTGTTGATTTTGTTTCATTTCTAGCTCTATACTTGTGCTCAATCTAGGGAGGAAAGTATCCAAAGCGCGTATAACTGATATGAAATTGAGAGCTCTATGAATCTAAATTAGTAACAATTACATGAAATAATTTAGGAAAGCCATAAGAGACATGAAATTGTAGGACAATGTTGCAGAGCACAAAATATATAAAACACTCTATAATTTTATTCAAATATTGTTGGAGTCATTACATGGTGATTACAAAGAGATTACATATATAGCCTTTCCATTTCCTATAAACAAGGAGATGAGGCTTACCAATAACATCCCACTAATCTCTCCTAGAGAATCTCTCCTATGATCACTCACCACTATTCTCTCACATATCCCAACAATATCTCCACACACAATTATCTACGTGAGTTGTTTACTCAACAAACTCACAACTACAATATTCAACCTATCTTATTAATAATGAGTTGTTTGATAACTCATATTAATAATATTACAATATTTTATTTATCCCACAAATATGATATTAATATCATAATATTAATATCTCACTAACACACTAATGTAATATATGAATATTACATTTAACCCTTACAAATAAATATGTGAGCACTAATCCTAAGATTATTCCTAACATTCCCCCCTTAGTGTGAACATGGGGAAAACATTATCCTGTACTGCTCATGTTTTACATATGGTTTTACAACTTGGCTAACCACCAACCACAAAATGAAGGTTTTCTAGTGGAACCATCAACCACAAGTAGGTTTTCTAAGAGAACCAACAACTCACAAGAAGGTTTTTAATGGAACCAACAACCATAAAAGGTTTTTGTAGACAAAAATCATGCACATATTACTATTTTACTATACCACTAAGTATGTTGTTATATGCATGGATCTTGAGTAAGAAAAGTATTCACTGGTGACACATTCCCTAGTCCATCCACTTGCTTTGGTTATTTATATTGTCTTTTCTCTTACGTATGTCACCTCTCGCACTTGATTCTGGTCCAGTCACTGGGACCCCTATTTGTCAATTTTCTCACATTTGTCGGCATGACTATCCTAGGACACCGGCGCCTTGGTCTAGACACTAACGCTAGGCACTCTTGTCCACCTCCCCGACCTCTTTGTTCTTGTTCACATTTTTGACATTTGTGGTCGGCCTTTTTGGTTTTCTTACTCCTATCCCGAGGTCCTAGTCGGCATGTCATGTCACTAGTGTCAAAATTCAAACAAGAGATCCCTATATATACACAACATACATACCATTATAGGGGCGAAATTCTAAAGGGAAAGCATATCTACATACTATCAAAGGGACTACATTTTGGGCTGATTACTCTACATACACTACATAAAAGGGGAAGTTTTGAATTCCATCCCACACATTTGCATTTTATCTAGCTTTAGCCGCATTATCTTGGTGTCATTGGCACAAGGGCAACCTAAGGACACTATTTCACACACAAGCACACAGAACTACATGGAGTCTAGAATGTAGTGCAACGCTGGTCATAAGTTCATCCTTTAGATGACTGTTGAGGTCATTCCGACTTCACATATTGCATTTTTATTCCAATTTGATGTGTTTTTGAGCTTGTGCAGGTAGCTAAGGTTTGTGTTGCAAATTACAGGTACCTCGGCAATCCAAGTGTGACATACGGGCGATCAACGGTGAGCAAGTGTGAAACCCTAGTGGACATAGAAAAAGAAAATTCCAAGCATTTGCACAGTCAACATCGCCTAGGAGTGGTCTTTGGTGCCGAGCGCCATCCTATCCGGCGTGTCCACTCTATCCGCAGACTTCAGAATTTATATCAAGCATTTCCGACATTCTGCCCAGCCTATTCATCAATTGTTTGATTCAGATCTTGCAGGATAAGCGAAAATTAGATAAGTGCCCTACCTCTCTCATTTACTTACACTATTGCATCTTTAGAGTGCTTAGCATTTGTATTCTGTTGTACATTATCATATTGAATCTAAAATTAGATTTAATATTCAGATTTTATTAAATCAATTTTCTAAGAGAACTAACAACTCATAAGAAGGTTTTCTAATGGAACCAACAACCATTTCATAGCAACGTACATATTTAGTTCACATCACCTTCTTACATTCAAGGGAAAATACAAGAAATTGCTCACACATTACAATACTTGAACATGTATGATCCATCTGTTCTTATTTGCATAAAGTAAAAAAATTAAAACACACTACAAAAACAAATGCCACAAATTCATTGTGTGGCCCCGTCACTTACAGCTGGCAAGAGGTCACTGATTAACCTCCTTCCTCTGTTGCCTCCTTCCTCCATCGATGTTGCTTTAGTTACTTAGCAAATTTGAAATTGAATCTTAGTTTGAAAAGCCCCCAATTTGAACTTGGAAAGCTTGAAAAACTTACTGAGAATGCGGGAAAAAGCTCACTGTTATTTTTACATAGTGATTGTGGGCGACCAAATCAAATCGCTGGCGATTGGAAATAGAATTGATGGTGATCCAGAGGGTCTCTGTCAATCCGTAGACATAATTGTCGTGCAATCGCAGTAGAATCGATGGCAATTGGAGCAGAATCGATGGCAATTCGAGCGAGAATCGACGGCGATTGGAGCGAGAATCGGCGGGATTGGAGCAGAATCGATGGCGATTGGAGCAGAATCGACGGCGATCAAGCGAGTCGACGCGACAGTGCGAGTCGACGGCGAACAAGCGAGTCAACACCGATCGAAAAGCAGAGTCAACGGCGATCCCTGTGTTACGAATCTAGAATTGAAAACACGACGACGGAAGCTCCAAAACTCTCAGATCTACATCCTCGAGGCCACGGTTTTGTCCTGCAACGACTCTCATAGCTCGTCCTAACCTACTCTGATACTAGATGATATGATATTGAAGCTCTCATGAATCTAAATTAGCAACAATTACATGAAATAGAAGGAAATTCGTAAGAGACATGAAATTGTAGGACAATGTTGCGAGCACAAAATATATAAAACACTCTATGATCACTCACCACTATTCTCTCACATATCCTAACAATATCTCCACACACAATTATCTACGTGAGTTGTTTATTCAACAAACTCACAACTACAATATTCAACCTATATTATTAATGATGAGTTGTTTGATAGCTCATATTAATAATATTTCAATATTTTATTTATCCCACAAATATGATATTAATATCTTACATTAACACACTAATGTAATATATGAATATTACATTTAACTCTTACAAACAAATATGTGAGCACTAATCCTAAGATTATTCCTAACAATAAACATAGAAAGTTATAATATGTGCCATATCTGAATCAAATGCTCCATTGTTGACCAAATTTTGTGAAAAACAATGAAATTGCTATTACTCATGCAAAACAGAGCATAAAAAGCTGAAATTTGGAGTGAAGCTTCCTTGTCACGGATCCCAACTTCCCTAAAACAATCTCTACAAAATTTGTAGCAGTTTGTGACATGTGGCGGAAAAAAATGATTTGCCAAAATCGATGCTCTGATACCACTTGTTAAAATATTTCTTTATGATAGCAAAAGAAACCCTCAAATATGAATCACTTCGGGGGAATCCTCGAACTCAAAATAATGAAAAGAATTCAAGTATATAACTTGTTATGATGTAGGAGAGCCTTGCTCATCCTTTTTATAGACATAATCCTAATAAGGTCAGCCTAAATAATTATTAAGAACTAATAAATTAAAGATAAAGGTTATGCACTCCATTGCATAACCTTAGTACTCACAAGAAGATATAATGTTAGGGGTGTAAAAGGAGCTTACAAGATTCTCATATACCATTGCTTGTGCATCGCAGGTCTTTATCGATCATGATGGTTCGCTGATTGTTGGTTTACCAGGCTTGGAATTGTGTGCATCAGCTGCAAGGTATACTAGTTTCTCTTCCTCTATAGAATTGTGTGCATCTCTCCTCAGTTTGAACAATTCCATCGAGGACAGGGTCTAGGAGACAAGTACTTGTGGGCCATAAGGTCTGCAATCTTCCCAATAAGGTTTGCGGTCTTCCCATAAGGCTGAGGGTTTCCTCCTTTGAGCAAAGTGCATCTTGCAACTGATTATTTTGGTGCTAGAGATGTTGGATCTCCTTATGCGGGTAATTGTTCTCATCCAAGGATTACGAAAGGGATGCTTTCATCTAGGTATTATTCAACTTCTTGCTTGCTTTACCCATGACTACATCAATGAGGAATTGAGCATGTCGTCAGATATTGAGTCCCTGACTTAGTGTGAAGAACTAATAATAGGACAGATTGCCAGACTCTAGCTCCGATACCAATGATCCGCACCATGACACGTGGCATGTCGAGCCTCGTAGCACTTCATGGTCGCAAACATGTTGAAGTATTGCAAGGCTGCGATGTGTTTTGCAATGTTGTGAGGCGATGTACATCATTATAGAAGATGAGAATGCTACGAGTTAAGTTGGCACAAGACTACAAAAGTTGTGAATGTTGTGAGATGTGTGCGTGTTGTGCATCTTGTAAGAAGTTGGGCACATTACAAGATTCATCTTAACACTATGAAGTTATAAGTGATCTTACGGATGCGCAGAGTGTTGATCATTTCAAAGAGCCAAACTAAGGTGTTGTATGCTGAAGTTGTGAGCACGTAAGATTGTGATCTATGCATGTACGCAAGAGGCAGTTGAAGATGTCAAGTGCTACTATGGTGATGCATAGGATATGCGGAATTGTGAACACATGTGATATTGTGAGGATGTGATGTTTCATCTCAACTTGGGGTGCCCCAATCAAGTTCCCGACATGCCATGTGACTAAACACAAGCATGGAGAGTGCCAGAGCATGCCGCATGGCGGCAAGATGTGGTGCAAATTTGGGACTACCCATTTGAAAAAAAATCATTCTTTTAAAATAACGGATCTTTTGTGTTTTTTGCCGAAGATGTCTCGTATTATGTTAAGATATTCTAGAGAATCATATCTAATTTCGACAAATACCCGAGTTACTTGCCCAAACTCATTTTATCCCTCTTGCCAAGTTTTGTATGTGGGAAATTTTTATTTAATTATTTAATAAATAAATAATGCCCGTTTGAAGTAAATTGTGCTACGACTAAATCTTGTTGATGTTTTTCATGTCGTATTCACACATCTATAGGGTTTCATCGGGAATGAATTTAGAGCCTTCTCTGCTACTGGCATGCGTTTTTCACTTTTATTAATTTCTTTTGCGTTTTTCTCCAATTTTCTCCGCAATTTCTCTATGAAATTCCCCTAAGTCATTCCTTGTCAAGTATAGTCTGTTTAATGCTGAAGCATACGGAGATCATCTGATGCGGCACCAAAAGGTATCAGTCTCAAAATGCAAACTTCGACCAAAAAGATGAAGTCACGCACAAAAGCCTCTCCCGGGCAAGTCATTTTTTAAATGAATGAGTGTAAGCTGCTATGATAGGATTTTGGTAGTGGCGAATAGGTGGGAATTTCTTACCTACCTTACAAGGTACTTTTTCTGTGGAGTCAAAGTCACTTGGCTGCGATGGGAAAATGAGGCGGTATGCGGCGTAAATTTCTTAGCTACCTTGCGGGGTGAAAATTTCCATTATAAAATAAAGAAAAATCACTTAAAGCACTATGGGAATTTTTTGCTTGCCTGGCAAGCTAACTTTTCCCACAAAAGGTTTATTCACCCATAAGTCGCACTTTATTAAAGAAGGCTAATTTTAATGCAAGTTGCACTTTTTGGGAGATGTTTTAATAATAATGGGAATTTTGGCAGTGCAAGCGAGGTGGGAATTTTACCTGTTGCAGAGTAAAAATTCCCATTATAGAAGTCAAACAACTTAAGTGAAAGAAGGGATTTTGGAGCTGCGGTGCAAGGTAAAGAATCCCACCAAAGTTGACTTCTTATTTTTAGAAATCAGCCCTGCCAAAAAGTGTGACCCCTTTAGGCATTAAACAATGTTTTTAATGGTATTTATTAATAGTTTTTACTGCCTAATTTTGGCGCCATGGATGAATAAAAAGTCAAAACAAAAATTCAAGCAAAGACAAATGAAGGATGCATCTAAAAATAAATAAAATAAATTTATTTAAAGGCAGCCAGCAGCATGCATAATTGGGCGCCCAATTTGGGTGAATAAACATGATTGTTTATTAATTAAATTACGAGAATAGGATGGACAATTATTAAAAATAGAATGTTGAGGTTATATAAGTATGGGTTGCCATAATGAAGAAGCAATTAATTCTTTTTGCTAAGGATTGCAGCCCGAGACAGTTTTTTGGCACCAAGGAAAGGAGGATTTGTGCATCGAAGGTGTTTTTAATTGTCGGGGAGCTTGAGGTTTGGTGCTAGAGTTGGAATAGCTTGATTTATGCTATGATAATTATCTACATGTTACTATAAGTGCCAGTGAATTTAAAAATATTTATGCTTGTTTTGCATGCAAGCAAAACCTCAAATTTTAGGGCAGCAGACTTCATATGCAGAATTTTAGAGATAGAGATCAAGTATTCATGCTCTGGACTTCATCTTTATGCAGAAATAATTGCGAGGTATTCATACAGTGAAAGGGAGTTCAAATCAATGTGGTACATTAAATATATCTTCGAATCTGAAGAAATTGCTAGATCTGCACGAATTGATCCGTTTCTGAAAGAATTCCGGCAGGATTAAAAGAAAAATAACACAAACAAAGATTTCTCAGACAAAGATTGCTCCAGCCATGATGAAGCGTGATGAAAGAAGGATCAGCGAGAATCATGCATAGCTTCGAGATTTTTGATATCAATGACACTGAGACATAGGCCCGAAACCCATCTCTCGAAATAATTGACAAATCGAGGCGGAAAGACATTTCTCATGCGGGCAATGAAAAGCGGTGGAATTATTCAAGCATAAAGCATTCCCGATCCATGACTCCGTTGCCCGAATTTGTTATGGAGTGTGCAAGATCATATCATCCCCTCTCAAAACAATCCAGGGATCTTTATGGGAAAGACAATTATTAAATTTGAATGCACGGTTTATTAATTATTGTCTAAAGATTCCGACACAAGCGGTGGTGATTGAAATTAGCATGTTGGATGCGAGCAGCGGATGAGAGAAACACAAAGCAGATTGTGTGGGCATAATGAACAACGAGATATATGAAGAAGCCCGAGGTCCCCATCAAAGTTCCGAGGACTCTTCCGCGATCGACTTGGTGCGGGAGGTGGATGATATTACTAAATTGCTTTGCGGGATAAGTGGAGAAGCCAATACTCACGACTTCCGCTCATGGATGTATGCTTTCGTGAGGACTATTGAGATCAGCGAGTTGATTGATAATCGGTGGGGAAGAGATCATCGGTGCAACATCGGTGAGCAACTTCGGAGTGTGAGGCGGACTTATAACTTCAAAATGACTTCATACGGTATATGCAGCAGCCTCGCATGGTATATTTTCCAAGCTGGATAGCAGGCGTACTAGCGAAAGATCCTATCTTTGAGTGCTACCCTGATTGTGATTCTGAATGCCACAAAGATTACAAAGCGGTCAACGATGGGTTCTTCTATGAATTCATCTACAAATTAAATAGTGATCTGAAGACCAATAGGGTAAGCAAAGAAGCTTGGGAAGTTGTATCCCAGCATGGCTGCATTTTCATCCAATTTGCAGACTTCACCTATCTCAGGGTAACCGGCTTTTCGGGAGAACCAGTAAAGTTGCCAAGGTATCCAAATGACAAGTGGGTCATCATGGAGTTGTGCAGACAACTCGTGGAGATGCATGACTTACAATCAAAGCGGCACAAGTCTACGGGTTTCTTTCCAATCACAGTGGGTTACTACAGTTGCCAGAGCATCCACAAAGCTAGAGGAGTCGAAGTGGAAATGTTTTCTAAATATGAGCTTGAATTCTTCCTAGCACGGCTGAACTTTGACCCATATGGGGTATGAGGAAGACAATCTCCCAGGAATACTCACATGTGCCTTCGTTGGAGGACTTCTGGATGAAGTGCAGAAACGAGTATGAAGTAAGAAAGAAAGACTTCAGTAGGTTATCGCCGCGCAAAAGTGTCTGATTATGGTTTGGCATGGATACCTGCAGATCTCGCAGATGATGGGCATGTGATACTTGAATCGTATCATCAAATGGGAGGGGATAGAGCTGCGCTTTAAGAAAACATTGGTGGCTGCTAGATGATTGAAGAAAGATCTTCCGTAGTTCTAGTTAACACTTCGAACTGGTTGCTGACAAAGGGGTATTGCCTGGATGAAGCTTTGATGAATCAGATCACATGCAACTTTACCTCGGAAGATTCCAAAGAAAAGAAAGCACGAAGGTGAAAAAGCAACGAAGGCCGGAAAAGCTTAAAGTTCACAAGAAGTCTCACATATAGGAGAAGGCCAAATCTACGGCTATCGTGTTAGTTCCGACTTCTCAACATCAATTCATAGCACTTCAAAAGCCCGGAACCCTAGAGAGGATCTTGTTGTTCCTCCTTTAAATCTAGCGTCATTTGTATTTTCTCCTCAACCACTCGGGTCTTCACTGTCCATACGGAGAAGTTGAAAGCACGAGATGGTGGAGTTTGAAAAAGCCTTGTCTTTGGACAATTCAGAGGGTGGCAGTCATAACACGGTGGCAAATTCGGATAGAGTAGAATCAGAGCATGAGATGGTGGTGCACTCGGTGACTTCTCATTCCCAAGAAGAAAATTTTCATCATGGTTAGCTTTGCTAGACAATCCTAGAAGCCAAGAGGAGATCGGCACGGAAGAACACGACTTTTAAGCTGCTCCTAAGTTTGGGTAGAAGAGATAGAAGACCTAAAGTTGCCAAAATGACTTCTAGGTTGATTATTGAGGAATCGGGATAGAAGTTCATTTGAGTTATATGTTCAAAGAAAAAGGAAAGCACAAGGGAGAGCTCACGGCGGTTGATATAGTAGTGACTAAAGTGCGATAGGTCAAACTACCACGAAGGATTAAAGCGGGATATCAAACACTAATCAACGCTTTATTCCTTAAGTTTGACAAAGATAAGGTGAGAGATCCAAGCTTCAAAAGTAGGTGTTCCGGTATGCGAGATCATTGCTAAGGTTGCAAACCTTCCTCTCATTACCCATTCAGCACATGAGCGGGTGAGTAATCATCTGATGTAGGAGGTAGAAGATGAAGGGGACCAGGTCAAAGTTATTGCCTGTGGAAGGAACAAATCATTCACCAAGCTTCAGAGCAATTCGAACCAATGCCGGTTGAATTGGAGAACATGCACAGTGAGCGATCCCAACTTAAAGAACTAATGACACAGATAGAAGATGAGAACATAGTGGCTGAAATTCATCTGGATACTTTAGCTAAGATACACTCGTTGCCAAAGGATGTGTTGATTGCAGAGCAGATTGTGCCTGGTGGATTGGTGGAAAAGGGGAAGCAGTTAGAAATTTCAGTTTCCTTCCACGTAGAGATCCTCAAGCTCATGCTAAAGAGGATGCAGTTGTTGGAGAGTAAGATGGGAGAAGTGTCGGAGAGCATCCCAGATGAATTACCTGCTTCCCATGAGGAATTTATGTTGGTTGTGCGGAAAGAAGTTGATGAAGCCACCATACCTTTCATGATGGATTCAATTGGTAGACTCATAAAGCTTGCGAAAATGTTGAGGGATATGGGCTTCGTTTAGAGAAAGTGAAGGCTAACGTTGTTGCTTTGTCAGAGGGTTATTGCAGTTTAGAACCGAGAGAGATGCTATTGTTAAAACAGATGGGAAGATGTTGAATTACATGTTTGACAAGTATATTCAATATCAGAACAAAAAGAAAATATAGTTGTTATAGCTGGCAGATCTTCATTCTTCTCTTCTTTCTTCTCTTATTTCTTATGTTCCCGGATGAAAATGTAAAATTAAAGTTATTGGTTTAAAAACCATTACTTTAAGTTATTTGGGAAGATTCTTTAAGATAGGTGACAGATGTGCACAATTTTGACTTAGACTCCTGATGCATGTCACTAAGAGAGGAATTTTAGGAAGATTATTGTCAAATGTTCCCTTTACTACTTCTTCATGTTCTAGTTCGATTCGAGTTTTGCTTGTAATTTCCCTTTACACCTTTAAGTAGAGGAAGAACCTACGGGTTAAAGGATCGGAATTTGTAATTAGCATTCTTGTGTTCCAGACTTTGAGTTGAAACCCCTAATAGTTTTCTACAAGTAGAGGAATAGAGAAGAGATTTCCGAAGAACTTTGTGTCAACAAAGTGTATTTTACTTCTTATTTCTTTCTAGATCTATTCATGACTTTGTGTTATTTTAGATCTGGATCTCGAAACTATCCTTTGCCTAAAATTTTGTATTTAAAAGATGCATTTATTTTATCTATGTGCATGCGATCAACTCTGTGAACTATTGATTGGGTTGCACATCTTCTTTCTTTTCTTCATGTTTTTGTTGTTTTCCTCTTCTACAAATATTTCTTTTCTCTTCTATTGCTTACTTGCTGCAAAACTGTCTAGCTATGGTTCATGAGCTATATAGTTAAAGTAATACCAACAAATAGATATTAGGACATATAATTGACAAAATCTTACATGGGAGCCTCACCGGTAAATGAGGGAGATTTATCTCATGACTACCTAGGTTTTCAGCTATGCAGAAAATCTAGCCAACAAGATGCTTAACATGTGGACGCAAATCGCAGAGGTCTTGCAGGCTGTGAAGACACGTGGTGTCTTTGAGAAGCAATTCACTTACATGTTGAAGTGTTGTGAGGTTGTGTCATGTTGTGCAATGTTGTGAGGCTGCATCATGTTGTGCAATGTGTGAGGTGCTACGTGGCATCGCAAGCTATAAATGTTGCAAGTTTAGTTCGTAGTTACGCGGGGATGCATTCCACCCAATTTTGACACGTTCGAGGCGCCCCGACGCCCGGGGCGTGGGGACATGGGGGAAATGTTTCCCCATGTTTCCCACTGTGTTTTTGCTGGGAAACGTTCCGGGGGCGTTTGAAGATCCGGGAAACGCCCCGGGGCAGGGAAACGTGGGGGGACATGGGAAATGTGGGGGACGGGGGAACGCGTGGGGGGACGCCCGCACGTCCCCGCGTGGTCCTGCCGCTTTTTCAACAAAAAAACATAAAAACAACACTTTAAACTATTTTTTTAATTGTAAATCACTTATAATATAAAAACAACATTACTAACCTAACCCTAACCCTAAAAGTGCAATTTTATGTTATAAATTTACATTATGGGCTCATTTCATATTCACACCAAGCAAGAGCAAGCGAAGAGCAAGAGTGAGAGTTGATTCTAATTTTTAGGTTGATACTTGTAGTTGTCCTCTTTTTTTGTAATATTGACAATAGACAATTGTTGGTGTATTTGGCTATGAGATTAATGATATGAATATCAACTATTGTCACTTGATCAATCGTAATTTAGAATGGTTTTACTTTTATATTTTATAATATATTTGAAATTTCAGCTTGTCTCAAATTCAAAATTCAAATATGTATTATGAATTTTCAATTTATGACATTAACATATTGATATTATAGTATTAAGGAATGTATTTGATGTTTATGAGTTCAAGTTCCACCTTATTTAAATCTCAAATGGTTTTATTTCAGCTTATTTATATAATTTAGTCACTATATCTTTATATTTTAAATATTTATATATTTTTTAATTAGCCGTCCCCCCACCGTCCCCAAAATTTAGAAATTTTTTGCCGTCCCGGAAACCCCATCCCCCATCTCAGGTAACTATGGTTTAGTTGGTGCAAGAATGCAAAAGTTGTAATTGTTGAAGCATGCTAGCTTGCAGACTGCAAGAGTTGAGTGTTGTAAAGCAAGTGTGCGGCATTACGAGAAAATGTGAATGTCATAAAATGCATGCGATATTGTGCACTTATGTGAGAAGTTGCAAAGTACAGGAGATACACTAACATAATATGCATCTTGGCGCCTGCACAAGCATGCGCAAGGCCACGGATGATCTCTACGGATACCACAAAGTGTTAATCGTGTTACAAAGAGCCAAACTACGATATGATATGCTACATGTATTGCGAGAAGAGCGCAAGGTTTCCGAGAGTCCGTGTGTATACAAGGTGAGGTGTTACATATGTCAAGTGCTACTACGGTGATATACATGCTATGTGGAATCATAGAACATATGCGACATTATGCAGCATGCACAGTGTGTCCTCAGTGCTTCATCTAAACTCGAGGTGCTCCAATCTAGTTGAGAGATACCTAGGGAGTCATTGGTGTCGTCCCGCTACCTCAAGCTAATCCCGGATCAGTGAAGCATCAAGTAAGGGAGGTTGGATTTATGATGTTGTCGATCTAGGGTAAGCCATTCGGAGGTGCGAGCCAGCTTGAAGTGTGTAGAACTATTATGAGTATGATCCAATAGAGGAGTATAATATGTTTCCAAAAAAGCTCAGCTCACGATCTAGAAACTCACAAATTTGAAGCTTTGTGCTCTATGGTGAGGCTAGTTACACTACAAAAAAACTCCCTTTCCCATGGGTGGAGCGGATATAGGTTTGGGAGTCCAATCGCTTACTACTCAAAGCACAACAAAGATGAACTTCTAGGAGCTTTTCATGTGCATCTCATTAGAAGGCAATGTAAGTATGAGGGAGAGACTAAAGAGAATGGAAGGCATACTGCATATGACACACCAACATCTTATATGTGTTCATCTTTTATTAATCATAAATTAGTTATATTCAAGTGAGGTAGTTATACAATGACTAACTAAAGTACATTAACTAATAATTAATTAGTTGATGTTTACATAATGACTCAATACCCACCCAATGACTAAACTAGAAACTACTCCAAATTTGTCAAAATTTTACAAAGACAATTGGACAAAGGAATTAGTCATTAAATCACCTAGTTGTTCCTTAAATATTAATTTGAAATTTACATTCATGTAATGTCTTGTTGATGTCAATTTATGTGCTTTGGTTGTGACAAAATCCAAGAAAGATCGCTAACGAAACACAAAGATCAGGTTGTGTAGGCATAAGATATATCAAATTGCTCACCAATTTTCTTTAGGAAGTGTTGGCACCCAAAGCTGGTTTCACTCATTTTGATGCAATATGGTAAAAATCTTGGACCTTGAGGCTTTTCATGGTGATAAATAGGCATTTCTAGGTGCCTTTATGTCTAAAATCCATCAAAAGCATTTGCCCCCTCTTGATATGCACATATGCGGGTGGATCATGAAAAAAATAGTTGATTTGGGAGGTTTTTGGCTTCAAAGCGTTCATCGGATGGTCGAACCATAACTTTGCATAAGTTGAAACCATTAACTTTAATTCAATCGGCTAGCCTTGTCTCGGTTTGAATTTAAATCAATTATTGCCCCAATTGTCTTGCACTGGACACATGTTGACTATCGGCTTACAACAAAGGTTTGAGGCAACCCCAAAATTCTTAAATCATGCAAGAGAACGGGTTTACCGATTAGTGACACTTGTCAAAGATAAGTGGTCCAAAGATACAATGGAGGTTAGGGGTATCAAAATTTCAGAGGCAAGGTTTGCTAATCTTAGCCACGTGTCGGTGATCGGTGGAGATAGTGTACTTCAAGTTAGCGCCAAGGCTTCAAAGTGTCGCGATGAATAGTGGTGTGATGGAGGCCACATATCGTCCATCGGCGACCCATATGTACAAAGAGCCAAAGCATGTGTCTTAAGACTTTGTAGAGAGTGGCAATGCCGATTATAACCATGTGGCGAAGATCGGTAAAAAGATAAAATCAAGGCACGGTCAAAGTCAAAGATAAAGGACAGCTACATGGCAATTAATGATTAGATAGAGGCCTACCTTTTAGTTTTATGAGGTTAAATTTGATGGCTTCATTCTTTGTAAAGCAAAGTTCGAGGACTTCAAAAGCTTGAGTAATGGTGATGGACTATGGACTAGTTTTTCAGTCATATCTTTTGACACAGATCTCCAATCAAGGCAAGACCAATACCGTAAGAAAGCTTATGAAGAGGGCTACATGTTGGTTTTAGTTTGGGGAAAATGGTTGTGACATTTGCAATATTTTGATGACGGAGTTTTCCATCCTTTTCCGCCATCCGGCCCTCCATTTCTTGATTTGCTTTCTCTTGCATGTATGTGGGGTCTCTCTTGTGCTTCTCGAGTGTTCTATGTTCCTCGAGTAGATCAATGGATCCCTAGGATCTTAAATGAGCTGCTAATTGGTGCCAATTGTCATTCAATCCATGGTGGAGCCATTGGAGTGATTTGTGCATGCTTATTCCTCTTCTCTCATTGCTTTTCCACATTCTCGTAGTTCCCCCTCCCCCATTTCCAATTCTAGGATGTTCTCAAATTGTATAAATTGGTGAGGTGCATCCTTCATCAAATCATCTTCTAGCTTGGCCAGCCTTGGTTTGGATCTTTGATCCCTCTGGTTGTCTAATCTATAGGTGTTCATTTTAGCTTTGTTTAGTTGTTTGTGGAAATAATGATTATAATCAATTCAAGGATATCATAATAAAGATCTAGGAGAGTAGCCATGTTTATTTTATTGAGTCATAAATGAGATAGTGGATTAGAAGGAAGATATCATTTGAGGCAGAAGTGTATTCACTCAAATTGTTGGGATTTCCATTTGGTAATTAGGTATAGAGGTCTCACCAAAACATTTGGTTATAAAATCCTTGTGGAATTCTAGTTTCATTTGCGTCTACAATAAACTTAGCTAATATTTCAGATTTTGAGTTATGGTGGTCTGCTGGTTTGTTAAATCTCAATGTATGGGGTTTAGTGGTTGTCTGAATTGTGGGAGTTGCATTAATTGTGTAGATTAATGTTGTTCTTATGTTATTTTGACTCCTCCATCTCAGCTTTGCAGATCTGGCCCAATGGACAAGGGTCATATGAAGTTAGAATGATCAATCCCCCTCTTTCAATTAAAGCTTGTTGTTCTATGCCTTTGAGACCTTTGTTTCAGCTTATATATCTTTAGAGGTCTCTTTGATATAACTTTGTATTCATGTTTGTAAGATTTCCTTGGAACATCTTGCTTATTTGGAAAGCACCTAGCTTATAGATCATGGATATCTTTATCATATTAATTTTGATGTGCAAACTTTGCCTAGTTCCAAGTAGTCTTATAATTCTTCCTGCTAATGACATCCAATTGGGTGGGAAATCATCGTGGTTAGACCGTTTACCTAGGTCTAATTCATTATAAGTGCTAAATTCTTGTCATTTGACATCACTTGGGTAGTTGTAGGGTCTCTCCCCTAGGTTTCACCCAACCTAAAGAGTTGGAAGTTAACCACCTTCCTATTTGTTGATTTTGAATCTGCCCTTCTAGGTGAAGAAGCATACAACTACAATGACCTGGTCCACCCTTCTTCCCTCATCTTACAAGTGGAACATATTTGGGAACCAACGGGGTGATTCTTCTACCAATGATGAATCATTATTGGCTAATGACTTCAGCACAACCTCCATAGTCCTAAATCTAGGATCATGGAAATGTTGATCATTTTGAATATACTTGGCTTGTGGAGCCTCCTTAAGTCTGTACAGTACAACCAATTTGCAGAATTGAGATGATCATGAACATGTAAATGAAAACCTTCACGCTCCACCAAGTAAACCTCTTCATCCAAATCTCCGAAGAAATGCAACCAAAATTTGACCATATTCGCCATATTTGCAAAAGGAGAAATGGTCTCCTCATAATTCATTCCCTCTTGTTGTGAAAAACCTTTCACAACAAGATGAACCTTGTACTTGTCCAAAGTACCAATAAATTTTCTTTTGATTGTATCCACCTATTTGCATTCAATGGGTAATTCCAACAACTTGCCTAGTTGTAATCGCACCAACTCCCAAGTATGGTTCTTTAGCAAGGCCTCATATTCTACGGACATGGTAGTCTCCCGCTCAAGTATGCCTTTTGTTTTAAAATATCATTGCAATTCAAGGACTGTAAAAACGTCAAATGCAAGAGAAAAATGAACATGTTTCGTTGGATAAGACGGTGCCTTTATTTGACAGTTGTTTTTCCATCTTACCATACACCTTTTGCACATCCTGAATATTGGACTCACCCTCCACAATTCTTTCAATGGCTTTTCTTGCCAGCTCACCATACACCTCCTACACATCCTAGATATTGAAGTCTCCCTCCACAACTAGGCATGGATTTGATTGTGGCAATTCATCCTCTCAGACATGAGGCATTTCATCCTCCCACACAACCTATTTAGTGGATATTCTCTCCACAAGTAGTGCATGTAAGTTGACTAAAGCAGGGTCAACAAGCCTATGAGGAATTTCATCCTCCAACACATTTTGTATGGCGGAATCTCCCTCCACGCATGCATTTGAACTTACTATGGAAATGTCAACGAGCCTATACATGCCACCTTGCCCAATGCCTAGGGCAACTAACCTGTCATGTGTCACATCAAACACAATACACTTATGCCTAGAGCAATTTATAACAATGTTGTGATTGTTAACTGACAAATAGCAAGAAATTTTTATGTTTGTTAGGAACATACCTAACATTCCTTACTAAGAGTTTTTGAGAATTATTTAATACTATAAGAATATCTCCATCCCCTCTACTACAAGTGACCCCTGATCAGCTAATAGAACTGAATCAAAAATATTTGTATTTGCAGTAAATTATACATACCAATCCCTAGGACACAGAAATTGTCTAAATGTGTTGGAATCAATGAACTGGAAACTAGTAGCACTGTCATTCAAGCATGATGCTCTAAGGGCATACTCTTCCTCAAAATCTCATTTTTCAACTACTGTTATATTTTCATGACCTTGTGCCTTTTGGCGTGAGAAGAAAGATTATATTGTTGCTTCCTGCAATCCTTATTGGCATACACAATCTTATGACAATAATAACAATATACCTAGTATTTGGAAGATGATTCACTAGGAATATGTTTCCACTTCCCCTTTGAATGAGCAGTAAATACACTCTCCATTTGATCAAAACTTGACTCGGTAGTCAGTGTCTGCCTACATTCTGTTTGCAGCAAATAGGAACTAACCTGATCAAAAGTCAGGATCTGGCTTTCCGCCATCAAGTGTAAAGCTTCCATGAATGTCTCATAAGAGGGCGGTAGACTATTCAGACCAAGCACAATTAGATCATCATCATCCACCTTTTTCTCTATGTTAGCGAGTTGTTCTCAAAGATCTTCACTCGAAGAAGATAGTCTGATAGGGACCCACCTTCATGCATCTTTGATGAAAAACAACAAATTCTTCAAGTACAAAACCCGACTTTTTCTAAAGTTTGGTACTTGTTTCTGAGACTGGTCCAAAGAACACTAGCCACAATTGCATTTGTACCTCACAGATTAAATCATTTGACCCAAATCATGTTAACTACAAAAGGGCCTCCTTATGATGTTTGTCATAGTCAGCAAAATTTGTAGCTAGTCTCAACTCCTTTTTGAGAATGATTTTATTGCAATCCCAATACTCCATAATCATTAAAATTTTAACACTCATATATTAGAATTGTAGCCAACTAACTTTTGTGTTTATGGCAAAACTAAATTTTGAATATTGGCCATTATTTCCAACCTATGACCACTAAATCAATGCAAAAATCTGACTGCCAACAA
Source organism: Taxus wallichiana var. yunnanensis (assembly GCA_018340775.1). Lineage (NCBI taxonomy): Eukaryota > Viridiplantae > Streptophyta > Pinopsida > Cupressales > Taxaceae > Taxus > Taxus wallichiana. Next base: position 586,441,909 of record CM031241.1, on the reverse strand, counting down.
TAACTCAAAAATGCATCCAATAGTAACACCAGTGTAGTCTAAAGTTTACGAAAAATACCTCGAATGTTGTCCTGGTCTGAACTGCACTCTGGTCTGCAAAAAAATCATCACGTTTTGTGCCCTAATGTCACAAAAATGGAAAACCTTTTGTCTTTTTCTTCTTTAGGATGCTCTCTGCAATAGGTTGTGCCCTAACTTCCTGTCTAGCTAAACAAAGAATGTCTTTTATTCATGACAATCAGCCTAGAAAGAAATTGAATATTGATCTTCAAACTCACGTTTTTACTATTCTAGTTTGCATAGTTCTCCTCACACACTCATCCTTTACAAATGCCTCACTATTGTTCCAGTCTTGCCCTCCAAGAGGTCATGACTTCATTCAAAAGGAGATTGTGAATTGCGTTTTTCACACCTTGTTGTCACGAAACAATGTCTTTTTCATGCTCGTGCATACCCTAGCGAAAACTTCATGTGTTCTACAAATCCTCCTAATCGAACAATGAGAAAACACTATCTTTTGCACCTGGTTTGTGTTATCTGCTCTTCCTTCATGTTTTCCTTTCAATCTTCATTCTAGTCTTCTTCAACGACCCTAGAAATCACCACAACCTCTATTGCAACTTTCCCACGACCATTGCCTTCAAAATCACAAAAATTGTGAAATGCATCCCATGAAAACAAAGGATTTGGACTTTGCCTTCAAAAGGGTCTTCATATCTCAAGTCATGACCTTTCCACTTGACGTGCCCTAGCACAATGTTCCAAATCGTGCAATTCTACAATTCATACCCTAGCAATCTTCTTAGGGCTTACTCAAACTTCAAACTCTTCTTTTCCGCACAATTTGCACCCAACTAGGGTTTCTCGAACTCTCAACTTGTTCATACGCTTCTCTATGGCTTTATCAAACACGGTGGCTCGGATACCAATGTTATTAAGCATGAGAAAGAAAATGAAGAGAATGGAAGGCATATGGCACACATCACGCCAACATCTTGAGTGTGTCCAAATTTTATTAATCATAAAGTAGTTACATTTAGGAGAGGTTATAACTAAAGAACATTTACTAATATTTAATTAGTTAATGTTTACATGATGGGTAATGTCCCCTTCTCAACGCTAGTTCTCTGAAGACCTTGAGCCCAATCCACTTCTCGTGGGAAAAAGAAATGAGCAAGGGGAGTTAATGTCATGTTTTTCAGTTATTTCGTGAGCTTTGCATTCTTTTTTAATAGTTTTCTAAGTATAGTCAAGTCGGCTAGGGAAAAAGAAAAGACAAATGAAAAATAGAAGAGAAAAGGAACTAGTATGAGGTCAGTCCTCTTTAGAGGCATTCTAATTGATCTTTGGCGCCACATCAAGCTATAAAAAGGGGGTCGCTTGGCTTGGAAGAGGTTATACATACTTTTGGAAATTATTTCTCTTGGATTTGGAGCATGTTTTGTAATGTCCCCTTTCTTATGCCAAAGGCCTAAGGGTCAAGTCGAGTCCAAGCCGTGGTCATACCCATGGGGTTGTGGATGCTAGGAGCTTTTGGGAAGGGGCCGCATGGTGCTAATATTCAAGTTTGGCGTTTGGGGGTCACTTTGGACCTTGGCGACTTAAACAAGAAAAAGTAACTTTAGTTACTTTTATTTTATTGACCCCTCCGTGGAATGAAACGCATCTAGGTCTATTGGGGCTCTTTTGCCTTGGAATGTATATAAGGAGTTGGGAGAGAAAGGAGAGGGACTTTTTGCATACATTTTATCCTCCTTCACGTGCAGTTGTTGTTGCACTTCTACAACTTGGAGTCAAATCCCATAGGGACCCTAGCTTCGGTGGTGAGAGACCCGTCCCTAGCTAGCAGGGCATTCTTCGGTAGTGAGAGATCTACCCTAGTTTGTCATTTTGGAGCCGCTTTCTAGGCTTTGTTACAGAGATCTTATCTGAGGTTTCAGAGGACGGATTTTGAGGGTTTTCGGGGCATTTGAGGAAGATAATCAGTGGGCTTCCGGATCAGATTCACGGCAGCCATTTGGGTAGGGCGTGGCAGCTCGTTGAAGGCGCCTCCATCATTTTCCGACCCCTTTCCAAGCGTGGCGACTTGCAGACTTATTTAGAGGTTTTCCATTGGTCCCCTCGAGATCTAAAGGTTGAAAAGTCATTTCTATATACCTATTAATGTTATTTCCAAAGACCCTTAATTTTTGCTCTTGTATTTGGTGATTTATGGATTTTAGAAGTTTACCAGCCACCCAAGGCATTCTGTAATTCTCTGGCAGCATTTTAATCTCTGTAAAATTCCAAAAATAGTTTCCTTATGTCATTTATAATAATATCAAGCCCTCTTTAAATTTTCAAGTAATTTGGGTGGTCATTTTGGGAAATATTAAGTTTCTTTAGTTCGTTGTCCTAGCTGGTCATTTTCTGCAAAAATCAGTATTCTATGTGGCTGCAAATTTTCATTATTTTACGCATTTTTAAATAGTATCCACAAGGGATATTACAGTGGTATCAGAGTTGTTGTTCCTCTAGTATGTGTGGGTTAAATATGGAAGTTTGGAAAGATCTCAATGTGGGTTTTATGAAGGAAATGTTCACCAACATGGTGAAACAACAAGAAGCCACTAACCTTTATTTGAGTCAGCTCACTCAAAATTTGAGTCAAAGCAAATCTTGGGACAATAAGGAAAAAGGTGAGAACAATAATAAAGGGCACCCAATAGAGGTGATTGATGAGGATTCTTGTTGGAGGAAATACCAATCTTTGAGTAAGGGTTTCAGAGATAATATGTCATTTCCAGATTATTGCGTGATGAAGATTGGTAGCAAGCCCAAGTGAGATCATCATATGCCGGTACCTGAATTACAAAGGAACTCATTTGAAGAAGAAGAAGCTTCTAGAGAAAAAGGTATGATTTCCATTGAGAAAAATAATTGCATTAGTGAAACTTTGCTTGTTGGAGAAATTATTCCAGCTCAGGAGAAGAAATTTGTATATGCAAGCAAAGAGGATGTAATGGAAACTCTAAAACGGTGTGAGGAATGGAATAGCGGAGCTAGAGCTACTAGATTGATAGCCGCCCAAGCAAGACAACACCTACAAGAGTTCAAGGAAAAGATGTGGGCAAATGATGCAAGGAAGTCTACACCCACGAAAGAAGACTCTATGGAGCAGCTGGCACATGAGGAGGAGCCTCACATGGACACTGGTGTAAAATTGCAGCCTGCTGTAATTTCCAAACCAGCAACTTTTGATCAGCTTTCAAATACTTTCAATAGGCACTCAGCAACAATGTTGGGGGCAGCTCAACATATGTCTATCTTGAACACACGAAGGACATTGATGGCCTTGAAAGGGAGTTTGTTGGACCATTGCTCCAACTATGTGTATATGAGCATCTTGTGGATGATATATGGTGGCAAGTTTTAGCTCACTTAATGATACAAGGGCTCATGGGCATTATAAGCTATGGGATCCTGGTAATATGTGGCAATTATCCAAAACTATCAATTCTGATTTTGAAAACTTTGTGACTGATTTCATAAGCAAAAGAAGGAATTCAAATGTGTCTTGTGGGATTACAAGTGTTGGCAAGCATGATTTCTTCATTGGAGACTCCGATGCAAGAAGGAGAGTACCTTTCAAGGTACTAGCATTGGTTCTATGATTGCTAAAAAGGGTAAGAGAATATTTTTTAATCATCTTCAGCCTACTGGACTGTGTATAACAATAGTCATAATGAGAGGAGAAAATAGCAATATGGGACAACAGGGTCAAAGAGGTGAGAGTGGACATTTAGGGCAGTGGCCTCCCCATTCTTCTGTCAGGCCTTTAGGGCTTCACAAACCTTCTTCCTTGAAGGATATGGAAGTTTCACAGGCACAACAACCAATAGATATTTTGGATGAGGAGTCTTGTTGGGAGAGGAACCAGACCTTGAGTGAGGGCTTTCGTAACAACATGCCATTCCAGGAATATTGCAAAATGAAGATTGGCAGTAGACCCAAGAGAGATCATCAGAAATAGGTACCAGAGTTACAGAGGAGATTGGGACAAATCTCCATTCCACACTTCGATGGTTCTAAGAAGTGTACTGCACCATCTTGGGTTCAGAAGTTGAAGACATACTCCGACTTGAATCCTATACGTGAGGAAGATGCAATTAAGTTTGCAATCTTACATCTTGAGGGAGACGCTCATGATTGGTGGCATCATGGGTTGATTACACAGGGACACATACACATTACTACTTATGCAGAGTTCACGCAGAGGCTGGTGAGCAGATTTGATAGGAGGGACCCTGACAGGTATTTCAGGGAGTGGACTCATTGGAGACAAACCGGTCCCCTAGACCAGTACATCGCAGATTTTCAGAGATTATCAGTCATGGTACCTGATGTCACGGAGATGAGGTTGATTTCACTATTCATAGCAGGTTTGACTGGTGTTTTCGTTGGGTTTGTGAAGGCATTTAAACCTTCTTCTTTGCACGAGGCTATTAGGAGAGCTCGAAACTTGGAGTTATCCACTCCAAAGTCGAGGGTTCCACCTCGCGTTCAACAAAGGGAACCTCCATCTGGACCAGACGAACTTCAGCAGAGGGAGCCTCCACCGAGGCAGGAGGTGACTAATAAGCCAATTATTTCCCGAGAGGACAGAGATGATTTGAGGCGAAAAAAACTATGTTTCGATTGCCACACACCTTGGATTCCAGGACATGATTGCAAAGGTAGAGGGAAGGCCCAATTCATTGAGGTCTTTGAGGAGAGAAAGGGTGGCCGAGGAGAGAAAGGGTGGCCGAGGTGAGGAGTTAGAGACTCGAGAGATGGATGATGGAGATGGGGTTGCGTTGGATAGTGCTTGATGCGGGGTAGGAGGAGGAGACTTTTCCTCGGGAGATTATAGCCACATTGTCTAGTAATCCGACGTACAGCGTGAGATTAGGATTAGAGGAGTTTATGCAGGTCAATGATTTGGGGTTCTCATTGATAGTGGGGCAACCCACAACTATATTGATGCCTCACTAGTTGAGAGGCAAGGATTACAGACAGAGGATTTTGAGGGCTTCAACGGGTTGTAGCCAATGGAGAGTCTATGAGGTGCACACGATGGGTCCCCCAAGTGAGCATCACGAGGGTAACTAGCTATACGATTCGATGATTTCTACATTGTTGGTATGGGAGTGACCAACATAGTGCTGGGAGTGCAGTGGCTTCACTCTCTTGGTGAGTTTCGGACTAACTTTCAGACGATAGAGCTGAAGTTTAAGTCGAGGGCAGGAATGTGATTTTGAGGGGATTATCTATAGGAGCACCTAGGGTGGTTACAGCTGAGGGGATGGAGAGGACGTTCCAGCATGGGGAGAGTTTTATTATTGCGGATCGATGTGGAGAATGATGGATGTGGGTGTGACTAGTAATGTTGCACATGAGACAGTTACAGAGATTGGGACTACAAGTTCAAATCATCCAAGTTTATCATTATGTTGGTCATCTGAAGTTTCAGTAGACTGGAGATCTCATTTGCTTGTTGAGTACTCCAAGAACCGACACACTTGTGAGATTCTGGATGGCCACATACAGGATGACAGCTACAGATTGGAGGATGAGATGATCTTCTCTCGGGGAAGATGGAGCCTTGTGTCAGATTCATGGTTGAGGATGGAGATATTGCGACATGTGCATTGTTCTTCCGTGACTGGGCACTTGAGCTTCGATGAGACCTACAGGCTCATGTCAGAGAGGTTCATATGGCATAGGTTGAGGGAGGATATCCTCAACTTTATACAAGCATATATGGTTTGTCACTATGACAAGTCAGAGCTTACGGGTTCATCATTTTTTGAATCGACATGGGATAACACTCCTATGCATTTTGCTGCTTCTATGCTCGGTGAGCACTTCACCCACGTGTTAGTCAGTGGAGAGACGAAATTGACTCATGGTTATTTAGTAGGTTCACATTCAGCGCAAGAGGTGGACTATGTTGAGCTGATATTTTTGGTTGACTGTCTACTGGAGTCTTGGGACTTTTCCTCCACGGGACACATTGAGATACAGTATGAGGAGCCTTGCTCTCACATGAGTGCAGGTCATGTGGGAGAGTTAGCACCATTTGTGCGTAAACAGGTTGTTTCACGATCGATTCAAGGGATTCGACAAGATTCAAAGTGAACTTTCATACCTAGGAGTTGATTGGAGAGGTAGTGAGTGATCACATGATGATAGCCTTGCATTGGCAGGGATTGGACAAACTGGCAATTTCGGTGTGGGTACCAGTGGAGAGTCAATGTGGGCATCATACTACTTTAGGAGCAACATTGTTCTCTACACGGCATGGAGAGCATGATCACTACATGGGGTGTCTTGGTTACTTCGCATCACACCGATCATTAGTTGACTGCAAGGTAAGGTGGAGAAACTTACGGCATGGAATTCAGCTTCTGCAAAGCATGACAGGATAATGCTTGGGGTCAAGCATTTCTCGGGAAGGGAGGACTGTAATGTCCCCTTTCTTACGCCAAAGGCCTAAGGGTCAAGTCGAGTCCAAGCCGTGGTCATACCCATGGGGTTGTGGATGCTGGGAGCTTTTGGGAAGGGGCCGCATGGTGCTAATATTCAAGTTTGGCGTTTGGGGTCACTTTGGACCTTGGCGACTTAAACGGGAAAAAGTAACTTTAGTTACTTTTATTTTATCGACCCCTCCGTGGAATGAAATGCGTCTAGGTCTATTGGGGCTCTTTTTGCCTTGGAATGTATATAAGGAGTTGGGAGAGAAAGGAGAGGGACTTTTTGCATACATTTTATCCTCCTTCACGTGTGTTATTGCGCTTCTACACTTGTGGAGTCAAATCCCACAGGGACCCTAGCTTCGGTGGTGAGAGACTCGTCCCTAGCTAGCAAGGCATTCTTCGGTAGTGAGAGATCTACCCTAGTCTGTCATTTTGGAGCCACTTTCTAGGCTTTGTTACAGAGATCTTATCTGAGGTTTCAGAGGACGGATTTTGAGGGTTTTCGGGGCATTTGAGGAAGATAATCAGTGGGCTTCCGGATCAAATTCACAGCAGCCATTTGGGTAGGGCGTGGCAGCTCGTTGAAGGCGCCTCCATCATTTTCCAACCCCTTTCCAAGCGTGGTGACTTGCAGACTTATTTGGAGGGTTTTCCAGTTGGTCCCCTTCAGATCTAAAGGTTGAAACATCATTTCCTATACCTATTAATGTTATTTCCAAAGACCCTTAATTTTTGCTCTTGTATTTGGTGATTTACGGATTTTAGAAGTTTACCAGCCGCCCAAGGCATTCTGTAATTCTCTGGCAGCATTTTAATCTCTGTAAAATTCCAAAAATAGTTTCCTTATGTCATTTATAATAATATCAAGCCCTCTTTAAATTTTCAAGTAATTTGGGTGGTCATTTTGGGAAATATTAAGTTTCTTTAGTTCGCTGTCCTAGCTGGTCATTTTCTGCAAAAATCAGTATTCTATGTGGCTGCAAATTTTCATTATTTTACGCATTTTTAAATAGTATCCCACAAGGGATATTACATGTTTGCTTTCTCTCTCTTCCATTGAGGATGAAAACCCTCTTGGAAAACCTATTGAGAATGAAACCTCTCAATAGTGGGCTGGTTTGAGGATGAAACCCCTCAAGCTTGCAACAAGGTGATCTCATAAGGAGTTGTATTCAATTTTGAAGGCATTTCCAGCCCTCTCCTAGGGTGGTGACTTGCCCTAAGGTGGTGTTTGGGGTCTTCTAGGGCATGGCAACTTCAAATTCAGCCATCATTGTGTTTCTCCTATTTTTAGCAGCTGGAATCTACATTTGTACTTCAATTTGGGGCTTGGAATCCTTCATTTCCAGCCATATTTGTAAGGGTGTTCACTGCTGTTATTATATTTAATTAAATAAATTCAGCTGGGGTTTGAAGGCTCATTTCTTGGTTTATATTTGTTCTAAAATATTTCTAAAGTTCCCTACATGCTTTGGATTGTGTAAAAGATGCATTTTTGGAGAGAGATTGCATTTTCCTTCTTGTTGTTATAAAAAAACAGACTACTGTACCTTGCTGTTATAAACTGCAGTTGGTTGTCATAATTTTCAGTTTATCTTCTGTTGGGGTTTGTGCAATTTCCCTTTTGTTTCAGTTAGATCCCGGAAAGGGCATTACATATTGACTAATAATTTTAATAGACAACACTTTCAAATTCCATGGATTACAAGCAAAGGTTCTGTAGATGGTGAGTTCCCATCAGATGCAAAATCTGCTCAAATAAAAATCAACCAGATTTGCAGCACAATCATTTTCACTAAAGCTCGACAACCACGAGTATCAACACCACCAGATCTTCAATCTATTATTGACAAACACTCAATCATATTTGGAGATACATTGAAATGACTTCCACCTAAAAGGGATCGTAATCATGTCGTTCTACTTGTGTTGGGGAGTTAGCTGCCCGACATTAGACCTTACAGGTAGCCGTATCTACGTGAAAGAGTGAGATCGAGAAGATGGTTCAAGAGATGTTAGAAGTGGATATTATTCATCAATCAAAGTGCATATTCTTCTCAAGTGGTGATGGTGTGTAAGAAGGATGAAAAGCAGTGCATGTGTCTAGACCGAAGAGAACTAAATAAGTCCACCATCAAAGATATGTTGCCTATTCCTACAATTGATGATTTGCTAGGTGAGTTAAATGGAGTTGTTTTTTAACAAGCTAGACCTCAGATAAGGATATCATCGAATTAGAATCAAGAGGAGGATATTCCCAAGACAACATTCAAAACACATTTAGGCCATTATGAGTTCCTTGTCATGCCCTTTGGTCTCACAAATCCCATCTACATAAAAAAATGAGGAATTCTATATTCAAGCCATTTTTGTGGAAGTTTGTTTTGGTGCTCTTTGATGTTATACTTGTCTACACCAAAGCATGGGAAGACCACTTGCATCATGCTGATAAGGTTTTACATATGCAAAAACAACATAGCTTTATGCAAAACCTTTGGAGTGTAATTTTGGATTCAAGGAGGTGGAGTATCTCAGTCACATTGTTTGTCATTAAGGAGTGAAGATGGGTCCTAGAAAGATGATGCCCATGGTGGATTGTAAAGTGCCTATAACATTCAAGAACCCAAGGGTATTCTTCAGATTTACAAGATACTACCACAAGCTTTTCAAGAATTATGGAAGCATTGTAGCATCGCTCATGCAACTCCTAAAAATGAATCCCTTTATTGGAGCAAAACATCAACCAAAGCATTTGAGAAGCTTAAGAAGCTCATGTACACTATTAGAGTTTATAACATGTTATAATGGTCATACTAGTATTCATGATAGGCTTGATAAAAAGAATGACTTTAGTTTGCTTTAGCAAATAATGTAAACATGACTACATGTTCACATAGGTCATTTTAGGGTTGGGGTTTGTGTTGTTGCTTTCCTCTAAAGTGATGGTTGGTCTTTCAATATTATATTCAATAAGTATCTCTCTTTCAAGTCCTCTCTTGTGTACTTGTTTGGTTTCTTTGTGTTTATTTTTCTTAATATGGTACTAGAGCCATGGTGGGGAGAAAACGGATTAGTGGCGGGTGAAGGCCAACAGACTGTTAGATCAGTGACAAACTGAGGGACTGCTTAAAAACATACTGTTCAATAGAAAGGACAAGAAAAATCCATACGGCGGAAGCAATTAGGGTTTCTAGTAATCCAAAAAAAAACGAGGTTCTACTACTTTATATGTCATAAATCTGTACTGCATGTCAGAAGCATATATCATACGTCAGAAATTCATATCATTGTATGGAATAGTGATTTTCAATTTTCTGAAAATTCCAGAGTGCAAATTTTTTGCATTTTTTACCAATTTTCATCATTTTCTGTTATTTTTAGCTATTTTTTATGGGTTTTCAACATTCTTTAAAGGTCTTTTAGCAGATACAGCAGTTTTGGGCAAGTAATAGGGTTTCTCTTTTTTTCTTCCAAAATTTGCAATTTGGGGTAGGAAAGAGCGTATTAGTAGTTGTAACTATCTATTTCAGCATCTTTATTAGCAGGCTAGTTTATTCCATATAATGTTGGAGGGTAACCAAAAGTTTTCCAGGAAGAACTATAATACCTGGAAACAAAGAATATTAGCCATTTTTAGTACAGATGCTTAGATTAGATTGTTTTGGGAAGGAAACCCAACCAGTAACAGAAGAAAGAGACTAGCAAAAGTGTGATGAGCAGAATAGAAAAGCAATGATGCTAATAAAGTTATCTATGACTGATGAAATGCTACTAGAACTGCATACTGCAATGACACACCAAGCATTTGAAGCAATTGAAGGAGTTGTATGAAATCTCTGATAAAGGTAGAGGCTTCTTCCTTAAGAATATATTATTTTTAAATTTTTATTAAAATGGATGAAAGTGAGTCTATACAATATTATTTTGTAAAGATAAAGGATATTAGAGAGCATTTGAATGTCATTGGGTGGAAGATTCAAGAAGAAGATATGGCAGAAATCACTCTAAAGAGGTTTTCCATCTTCATTTGAGCATATTATTGAAACCCTGAATATTATTGCTACTGATATTGATCTTAAGTTTGAAGAGTTGAGCAACAAACCTTTGTAGCAAGACAGGTGGAAAAAGCAGTTTGGTAGTGACAGTGGGAATGAGACTTCAAAGATGGATTTGCCAGCAAACTTCAAGTGAAAGGGCGAGTTTGCTGAGAAAAAGATGGCAGAAACAAAGGGGCGGCAGCAAGTGATCCATAAGCTAGGTGGATATTCCACACTAGACTTCACCAACATGGACCCCAATGATTCCTAGCTTACAAAGAGACTAAAAATATCTCATTTGCATGCAAAACAGAGTTATGGAGTGCTGAAATGAACATGCAGCATAATTAAAATGTACACAATGAGAAGCAAGGAAGGAAAAGCACAAGTGAACACCATATTTTATCCTGGAGAAACCCAATAAGGGAAAAACTCCAGTGGGTGAGGCAACTGCACTCCCCATTAACTATGTAATTCACAAACATGTACAAGTTACTGCCATTAATGGTCTTCATGGAGCTGAACTTTCAATCTTTCTTTCCAAAGCTTGCACAAAACACTTCCAGACACTTCTCTATGGGAAATCATTGGCTTACCATGGACAAAGACCCCATTTGCTTATAAAAACAATGGGAATCCAAATTCCATAACTCCTCTTACATTTTTATGATAACTGACATCCATCAGACCTGGAATGATTCCTTTTGCCTCAAAAAACCACCAAAAAGTCCAAAAATAGCTTGTGGGAGTTGAAACATTTGCAACCGTCACAAATTCAAATTTTCAGACTCAAAACGGAACCACCGCTTCCTGCAGGAGGCAGTTACACAACCGCCACTGTTGACTGCAAGTTTGCCATTGTCGAACACGCAACTGCTGGGGGGTCTATGTCAAGAAAAGTCCTCTAACTTTCAGAGGCCATAACTTTTGTATACAAACTCAAAATTGGGTGCCGTTTTTTGAAAGTGTGTATTTTTCAAGAGGAATCCAAATATGTCATCAAAACATATTTTTATAAAGTCGATTACATGGTAAAAGCCTTGGAAGTCATCTGATCTGATGTGTTTTTACAAGAACCGTCTTCTACAAGTGCTACAAGTGAGAATTACATGAATTGGGTTTATTCAAGATCCTATTTCGGATCACACCTCCCCAATTTGAGGCTTTTAAGTCCCTAAAAGCTTCAGGAACTAATTGAGGAAAACCCATCCCCACACCACCACCCTCTCTTGGAGGTGCAACGTGTGAACTCCAACATTCAGCTTTTCAAGAATAAGGACTACTAAACTCAATCATCCAGCTGTCTAGCCTTCCAATAGAGTTGCTTTGCAACCCCATCTATGATCAAATGCCATTTCAGTCCAACTCCCATCTGCTTGCTCTCCTCTTCTTAATGCTTTTCCTTCAACTACAACACAACATCTTTATCCAACTCCTTTTGGCCATTAAGAGAAAAATGTTTTACTTCAATGTTGAGCATGGAAGGATTTAAAAGAAACGTAAGCTTGCAATATTCAAAAACAAAATATTATTCTATAAAGAGGAGCCATATCCAATTTAATAGCATACCCTAAGAGGCTTAAGCTCTTAGTTTTACCTTTGAATCTTCCTTTGCTCAAGTACAGCCATACCTTGTCCTTAACAAGGAAACTATGCTCAAATCTATGTTGGCATTTCTTGTTCTGCACTTTGTTGGAGACTCCTTTAACCCCTCTTTCATGGAGGTACATCAACCAAGCGGAATGCTCGACTATGTGTAAACTCATGTCCACCTTTACATGCTCCTAATGTGGTTTTCTCATCCATCAAAGACTGTTGGTTATGACCATCAAAACATAGTGCCCAAAAATGCCTTGTACCATCCTTCTCTTCATAGGCATAACGGTGGTACCTTTAACCCCACCTTATTGCCAAGGAAGCAAGACAAACTCTCCACTAGCATGTGTTATCTAGGTAATGGGCATCAATCTGCAAAAATAATCATCCACACATACCATGCACCGTAGGAACAAAATCTAACACAAATTGCAAAAAGTGTTAGAAAAACCTTTTATGGCAAAAAGAATAACCTGCTTTGATACCAATCTAATCCCTAAGCTAGGTGGATACTCCACACTAGACTTCACCAACACGGACCCTAATAATTCTTAGCTTACAAAAAGACTAAAAACTAACTCATTTGCATGTAAAACAAAGTTATGAAGTGTTGAAATGAATGTGCAGCATAATTAAAACATACACAATGAGAAACAAGGAAGGAAAAGCACAAGTGAACACCATATTTTATCTAGAGAAACCCAATAATGGAAAAACTCCAATGGGTGAGGCAACCACACTCCCCATTAAGTATGTAATTCACAAGCATGTACAAGTTACTAACATTAATGGCCTTCACGGAGTTGAACTTTCACTCTCTCTCTCCAAACCTTGCACAAAACATGCTTAACACCTTCCAGACACTTGTCTAACAACACCCTCAAGATACTGACCTCACCTTTGTTGGGAAATCATTGGCTTACAAGGACAAAGACTCCCACTTGCTTATAACAACAATGGGAATCCCAATTCCATAACTCCTCTTCCATTCTTGGAATGTTCCAATATGGGAAAAACTCCGATGGGTGAGGCATTGCACTCCCCATTAACTATGTAATTCACAAGCACGTACAAGTTACTGCCATTAATGGCCTTCATGGAGTTGAACTTTCACTCTCTCTCCAAAGCTTGCACAAAACATGCTTAACACCTTCCAAACACTTCTTTAAGACCACCCTCAAGAAATAGCCTCACTGGGAAATCATTGGCTTACGAGGAAAAAGAGCGCCACTTGCTTATAACAGCAATGGGAATCCCAATTCCATAACTCCTCTTCCATTCTTGATGATAGTTGACATCCATCAGACCTAGAATGATTCATTTTGCCTTAGAAAAGCACCAAAAGTCCAAAAATAGCTTGTGGAAGTTAAAACGTTTGCAAGAGGCGATTCTGCTTATGCAATCGCCACCGTGATCTATGCGTTCGCCGCCATTGTGGAACGTGCAATCGCCTCCATGAACATGCAACCGACACTAACAATGCACAACCATCGAGGCGGTTACGTGTCAAGAAAGTCCTCTAACTTCCGAGATGCCATAACTTTTTCATACAAACTCAAAATCAAGTGCCATTTTTTTTAAAGTGTGTATTTTTCAAGAGGAACCCAAATATGTCATCAAAATATAATTTTGATAAATTCCATGCATGGTAAAATCCTTGGAAGCCATTTGATGCAATTTTGTTATACATAGAAATCAACTCAAAATTCCATATCCAACATGTATTAACAACTAAATATTCTTTAATGATGTTAGTTATATTTTCCTACACATTAGTGTTATTATGAGGTGGGAGTTTGGTTGTAAATTTTCTAATTTAAATTCTTTAAAATCTATTTGCAGAAAATAAATAACTATAATGTATTTTTACAAGAACCGTCTTCTACAAGTGCTACAAGTGAGAATTACATGAATTGGGTTTATTCAAGATCCTATTTTGGATCAACAAGGAAAAGGATTCGAATAATAAGAAAACCAAAACCTTAAAGTGCTTCTATTGTGGAAAATTAGGTCATAAGAGCAAATTTTATAGAAAACTTGAGTTATGGGATGAGAAAAATAACCAAGGGCCTAAGAAGTAGGCCAACATTGCATAGCATAAACAATATGATTTTTATGTTCTTATGGCTAGAGATAATAGAGATTGTGTGAACAAGGCTACTTGGTATATAGATTATGGTGTCTTCGTGCATTACGAACAAGAGAGATTGGTGCCAGTAACTTTATAGTAGATACATCTACTTCTAACTCGGTTTTTGGTAAAGAGAAATATAAGGTTAAAGGCAACAAAAATGTGCGATAACACTGAGAGGTAAAAAGTTGCTCTTCATGAATATCTTACGTGAACCATGTTTGGAAAAGAGTATACTTTGGTGTCCCCGAGATTTCACCTTGAAATCTGGGACTACCCTTTTAAAAATTTGCGTTCTTTTCAAAGTAATGGGTCGTTTTGTGTTTATTTTGCTTGTAGTTGTTTGCATTGCTCTAGGGTATCCCAGAGAGTCATAAAAGCCAAATTCGACAAATACCCACATGCCAAAGTTCACTCAATTTCTTCGCGAGACTTTGTCTTTTATTTATTATTTATTAAATAAATAAAGTTCCTTTAAAAATAGATTGAGCTAATATTGGAGGATTTAGGTTATATAAAGCATTTCACCCCATCATTATTACCATAGTTCAAAAAATCGTTATCGGCGATTAATCAAGAGGCCAAATTTTGACTCGGAAGTCGGGAATCGGTAATTTATCAGCAATTTATCGGCATTAATCGGCAACTTTATCACTACTTTTAAAAACATTTAAATTCATAAAATAAACTTAAATTAAATGTAAAAACAATGTTAAATGATGCGAGAAGTGACTCTATAGAATGCCATAGGGCCATCTGCATATTTTCGATTAAGTTTTGACCAAAAAAGAGTAGTGACTTTTGAAGTATCACGATTTTAATATACTGTAATACGATTTTAAATATATTAATTCGTAATACAATTTTAAATATATTAATTCGTAATACGATTTTAAATTATAATATATTAAATGTATGCAAAAGGAAATATACTGTAATACGATTTTAAATATATTAATTCGTAATATATTATATAACGGTAATATATTAAAAATTCAAATGTATGCAAAAGGAATTAATTTGTAAATTCGTTTATAACTTTAAGTTTATACACAGGTGACAATATATTATTTAAAATCTTAAAAATAAAATAAATATAATGTAATAGTATACATCTCTATTTGAATTTACAATATACATTATAATATTATATAATATATACGATTTTATAGGATTTTAATATTTTAAGGAAATCTGAAATAAAATTTATAGTATACGATTTACATTATATAGATTCTACTATTCTAGAATTTACAGTATACAATTTGCTGGGATTTACAGTACCTAGGGCCACGAACTGGCTAGGGCACAAAAAAGCACAAAACCTAGGGCCACGAACTGGCTGGTAGTGGAAAGCTGAAACCGCCATGAACAAGCTAGGGCACGAAATAGCACAAAACCGCCACGAAATGGCACGAAACCGCCACGTTTTGCCACGAAATGATGGAAAACAGGTCGCAGGACAAAAGACGAGTTGCAGGAGAAAATACGAGTCACTCAAGGCAAAAAACGTGTCGTTTTGGTCGCGTTTTGCATTTAACCCCTAAGTCATACGATTTTCCACGATTTCCAGGCGAGATTCAACGATTTTTCAGAGTATTTATCGCCAGAAAAATCGCGTTTTATCGCCTCTGCACAAATCGCAATTTTTTGAAAGTTTTATCGTTTAGCTCAGGGTAAACGATAAATCGTGATTATCGCCCGATTTATCACGAGTTTTAAAACTATGATTATTACCATAGAACATTCGCTCGAGGGAAGAATTTTTGGAAATTAGCTAACTCGAGAAATTTTTGAGCAATTGCCCCATGACTTTTTTTTTTCTTGTTTTATTTCTTTTTGTCTTTGTTTTGGTTTGTTTTCTCTGGCAATTCCCGTGGCCTATTCATTCGTCTTGCCAGATCTTTCCCCAGGCCTAGGGTTTTGAAAAGCTATCAAGTATTTTTAATTACTAATCTGTCTAAAGATGATCAGGGCTCAGGATTCTTTCAGGAGATTGCAAGAAATTGCTTGGTCCAAAAAGGTGCAAAAAAGTATTTTATGAAAATATGAAAAATATTGCCATCAATGCATAGAGCTCGAGAAAATATGCACTTTTAGAGAAAACAACACCTAAAACGGAGCCACGGAGTGAAATTTATGGCACTTGCAAGTTTTTGCTGCTACATCTTCCCAAACCCTTTCCAAAAATGGAAAATTTTATTCTGTACTTGTGTTTTCTTCACTGAAAATCCAAAAATGGAAATAAAATGTTGATGAGTTTTCACGCAACTTTAAAAGCAGAAGTCATGCAAGTCGCACTTTTTGGGAAGAAGCTTTCTTCCATGCAAGTCGCATTTTTTGGAAGGAGGGCTTTTAAGTGCCAATGGAAATTTTGGTGGTGGAAGGAAGGTGGGAATTTGGAGCCTTCCTGGAAGGTTGTTTTTTCCCATCATTAAAGTTAAATCACTTAAGTGAAAGATGGGAATTTTGGAGCTGCCTGGAAGGGTAAAAATTCTCACTTCCTTGCCTTCTTATTTTTAACATGACTTCTAGCCAAAAAGTGCGACCCATTCTGGCATAGCTAAATGCCTAAAAGCTGACTTTTTTAATTGTCAGGAAGCATCCAGTTTTGGCGCCTAGGGTTGGAAAGGCTTCCTTTTTATTATTCTGGCTATCTACATGTTGATGTGAGTGCACAGGTGAATAAAATAATATTTTTAACTTGTTTGGCATGCAAACAAAGTCTAAAAATAGAGGGCAGCAGGATTTATAATCAGATCTCAATGAAGAAATTAGATATTCATGTTATGGATTGCATACTTGTCTGAATTATTTGCAGGAATACTTCATTGGTGCTCATATTGGTGAAAAGAAGACAAAGTCAATGTCTGATACATTGAATATATCTTCAGAATCAGAGGAAGAAATAAATCCAACTCTCATAATTGCAAAGGCTTCAGGAGAAATTCATCCTCTTGTTTCTAACGCAGCCTAAGTGGAAGTCATTGCATGAAAAATTCCTTCCGGGAGCTTGTCCATTTGCTCTCAATCTTCGGTTGAAGCCTTAATTGACTTTACTTGTATTTGCCTTCACTCGGAGTGTTTTCCAGAATTTAAAATTGCTCATATGCAATTAAAAATAAAAGATGATGAGTTTTGTCTGAATTGTTTACGGAAAGCATTTTATTGGTGCATGTACTGGAGAAGAACTGCAAAAGCTTCAAGGATAAGAGGGAAGACAAGTCAAAGGCAACACCCGCAAGCAAAATCACAGTCAGCTTCTTCCAGATCTAGTTTGGTGAGAATCAAAGGAAATGATTCAACAGCATATGGGAGAAAAAGGCATCTCAGATTCAAGGCAGAGATATCATTCAGATCATTCATTGCTAAAGTGAATGAAGCAGAAGTGCAATACTGGTTGGATCAGCATGCGAGTGTGGAAGAAGAACAAGACTGAGAGTGTTTCAGCTTTCTTCTAATTTCTTCTCCTCTTTCTTCTTCTTTCTCTTATTTTCTCGACAAAACAATTGAGCAATCAATTAAAATTTTAAAACTTAGGTAATTGGCTATAAAATTTGTTACTTCAAGTTACTAGAAGAAGTCAATTACTTGGAAATAGGTGGCAGACATGCAAAATAGAAAGTTTTATTTTTCAATTATAAATCATGCATGTCATGCAAAGAGGAATTCTAGGAGGAAGATTGCCAGTTGCTTCCCTTTTCATAGCTTCCACATGTGGCAATTCATTAAAAAAGCTTCTTATTTGTAATTTCCCTCTATACACTATAAATAGAGGAAGAACCTACGGGTTAAAGGATCACAATTTGTTAATCAACATTCTTGAGTTCCAGACTTTGTGTTGCAGCCCTTGATGTCATTTCTGTGAAAGCTGAGGAATTGAATAAAGGCGGATTTCCGGAGAACTTTGTGTCCACGGTGCATTTGCTTCTTACTTTTGTGTGGATCTTTAGATAAACTTTGTGTTATCTGAGATTTAGATTAGAAGCTTTTCTTTTCCTTTACTTTTGAATATTGTGAGATCTACTTGTTTATTTAATCCATGTGTATGAAACCAACTCTGTAAACTATTGGTTGAATTACATATCTTCCTTTCTTCTTTCCCAAATTCCATTATTTCCCCTTCTACAAATACTTCATAAACAGTTGCTTACTTGTTGCAGAATTGCTAAGCTATGGTTCATGAGCTTTGTGATTAAAGTAAAACCCCCACAAATAGTTATTAAGTTTCATACGTACCAGATTGATAAACATCTTACATGGGAGCCTCACCGGTAAATGAGGGAGATTTATCTCATGACTGCCTAGGTTTTTAGTTGTGCAGAAAATCTAGCCAACATACTTTCAATCAATGAGATTATGAACCACAATCCTAAATTGAATACGATTTTCAGCAATAATAGATGATATATTGGTTATAAGGTCGGAAAGAAGACAATTGGTTTTGGTATCTGGGCACATGGGCTTTTCAAAATGATTGATACGGTGGAGGAAAAAGAGCATGCTTTGAAGGCCAAGAGTGGTCAAGACAACAACACTTTTTGGTATCAACGGTATGTTTATTTAAATTTGAGATATCTTTCTTATTTGGCTAAAAAAAGGTTTAATCAATAGCCTTCCAAAGATTCAAAATCAGCAAGGAGTTTGTGGTGCATGCCAAGTTGGGAAGCAACATCGTGTTCTATTTGACGAAGGACAAACTTGGAAAGCTAAGGAGGTCCTTGATTCATTCATACGACATTTTTGGGCATATGAAGACAGAATCAATCTCATGTGCCAAATAGTTTTTGCTATTTGTAGATGCCTTTACAAGAAAAATATGGGTGTATTTTTTAAAGCAAAAATCATATGCATTTGATGAGTTCAAAAAGTTCAAGGCCATGGTAGAGAAACAATCAAAAAGAGTATCGGGATACTTAGAGCAGATAACATAGGTGAATTTTTCTCTAGAAAATTCCTTGAGTTTTGTACTCAAGAGGGAATCCAGTGGAAATATATCATAGCCTACATTGCACAACAAAATGGATTGATAGCGAGGCGAGAATCATACCATTATAGAGATGGCAAGGTGTATGTTAGAGAACAATACATTGTTCCTAATAAATATTTGGCGGAAGTAGTGCACACATTAGTGTATCTGCTCAATCGATCTGCAACAATAGCGGTACACAAGAAAACTCCAAAAGAAGCATGGTCTAGACAAAAACCTAATATAAGTCATCTCACGTTTTTGGTTTAGCTGTATATGTGTGGACTCCTAATGAAAAACAAACCAAACTAGATAGAAAATGCAAGAAGAGGATGCTTACAAGATACGACCACCATAAAGCATATAGGTTAGTTGTTTTGGAAACTAACAAAGGATGCTTTAGTTGGGATGTCCTGGTTGATGAGAATTGGGGCTATTCCAAATAAAGACTAAACAAAACCAGATCAAAAAGTTGCAGAAAATATAGGTAATGTGGTTGAATTTCAATGTGAAATGGATGGAGATAGATTGAGAAGGAAGCCCTTGAGTATGCATTTGGAAATAATTTCAGCCAAGATGCAGCTGCAAGTTCCTCAAATCAGCAAGACACCATTGCTGATTTGAAGGGGAAGGAACAGAAGAAGAGACCAAAATGGTGGTACAACACCTATGGCAATGTTTGGGAAGATGAGCTCCCTTATATGAGAGAGGAAGAAGACCTAAAAGAGATAAAACCTCGATACGGTGAATTATGCTTTGATGGTTAACCTTCAACATTCTTTTGAACCTGAAGTATATGAAGAGGCCAAAGGAAAACCAAAATGGGGAAAGCTATGCAAGCTGAACATGAAACTTTGATGAAGAACCGAACATGGGTCCTAGAAGAGCTACCTATTGGGAAGAAACCCATTGGCTGCAAATGGGTATATAAGGTCAAGTATAAAGCAAATGGCACACTTGACAAACATAAAGCAAGGCTGGTCACAAAGGGCTTTACACAGAAGGAAGGGATTGATTATGAAAAGAAATTTGCGCTTGTTGTAAAAATGAAAACAATCCGATTGGTTCTAGCCATGGCAGAACTATTTCAGCTGGAAAGTACATCAGATAGACGTGAAGAGTGCCTTCCTCAATGGCGATTCAAAGAAAGAAGTATCCATGTACCAACCATGGGTGTTTCAAGTTCTAGGAAGGAACATATGGTGTGTAGACTAAAGAAAGCTCTTTGTGGTACATCAAAATTGACAGGTAATCAAGAGATCAGAGATTCAGAAAACCTTTTGACCCCAATCTCTACATCAAAAACGAGATTGGCGATGCAGTGATTCTAGGGCTGGTAATGCATGGTAAAATATAAACAGAAAATCTCCACGAGAGAATGGATGGTTAGGCCCTACAAGATACACAAATTGCAAATGATGTTGAAACCATTGGACATCTTTTTCTCCACATCTCATTTGCCCAAGAAGTCTAGAAATACCTAGCCCAATGTTTCAGCAACCAGATGTTTATCCACACAAATATTGATGTTTCCCTATTCAAGTGGTCTAGGTTGGAAACAAATATGAGAATTTTACATTGCATGCTTAAGCTAGCTCGAGGCTAAGGAAAAGGAACAACATAATCTTTAACAAAGAAGAAATCCCCAATTCTAGCCCACCTCATAGGGGCTCAGATTTATAGCATGACATTGATCTACACTACCTCCACTCCCGATAGGTGTGAATCAACAAATATGCATGACTTGCAGCTCTCTAGAAGGTGGAACATTCCTTCCATTACACTCTCTACCTGAGGTGTCATCAAATGAAGAAAGAATGAGAACCTCTCTCGAAAGGCTTTTTCAAATTAAATTTTGACGGATCATCTTTAAAAACTTGAAGAAAGTTGTAACCGGAAGAACCATCAGGAACTATCAAGCACGACCAATTGTCGGCTAGCATCGAGGATAGGGACACAAACCAATAATTAGGTTGAGCTTCTAGGTGTGCAGAAAGGACTTTAACTTGCTATATTAAATTTAAATACCAAAGGGAACTATCAAGCATGACCAATTGTCGGTTGGCATCAAGGGATAGGGACACGAGACCAATAATTAGGTTGAGCTTCTAGGTGTGTAGAAAGGACTTTAACTTGCTATATTAAATTTAAATACCAAAGGGGACTCCCAGGTAATTATAAGGCTTGTTTTGGATTGCTAAAGAGGCAAAGGTTGATGAGACCAAACTAAGTCTCATCTAATGCACAAAATAACACTATTCCTTCTCTTATAAAGTGGATTTAGATGTAGTTTCAAGAACTAGATAGCTTATTTAAGATAGAATATAGAATATATTTGATCTATTTTTGAAAAGTCCATTACAATCTGAATGTTGTCATTTCCTAATATTTCTTGTAAGTTGGAGTGCAGTATTGTGTATGAGCAGGTCATTTGAAGATATTTGAAGGCTAGATCACTCAAGCGCAGGACTCACTCAGTCAAGCGCAAGACTCACACAATCAGCATAGGACTCTCTCTAACTAAAGTTACAAACCTCCAAATGAGAAACTGAAAAAGGTTTTTGTTTCTCTTATTGCTAGAAGGAAATGGAAAAAGCACAGGACTCTCTCTCTAACTGAAGTTACAAACCTCCAAATGAGAAATTGAGAAAGGTTTTTGTTCCGCTTATTTCCAAAAGGAAAAACCTCTCTCCGTTTTTACACAGCAATAATAGTTAAGGAGATATCCACATTTGAAGTTGTCAACAGAAGAAGGTTGTATATGGAAAAATCACATGACTCTCTCTAACTGAAGTTACAAACCTCCAAATGAGAAACTGAGAAAGGTTTTTGTTCCTCTTATTGTTAGGAAGAAAAACCTCTCTCCATTTTTACACAACAATAATAATTGAGGAGATATCTTCATTTGAATTTTCACTAGAATAAGGTTGAAGAGAAGCAAATAAGACAAAAACACAGGTTCAGTAGAATTACAATATCTCCCTCATTTCTCAATGAAAATAAGAATTTCAAAATGTTCTAGAAAGCTTACAACAAGGAGCACCAAACCCAGAAAGCATTTGAAAATATTCTTCAAATTGAATGCACAGTTGTGATCAGAAAATCAAGGATGAGAATATGGCAGGACAATTGTCATGTTGAAAAATTCAATCATTCACGAGCGGATTTGGAAAGTGGAAGAGTTCTAATTGAAGAAGGATACAAGTAAGAAACGGATGGTCAATTCCTTCAATATAGCATTCTTATTTATGAGTTGTAGTAGTTAGAAATAAATGTCTTCCACGTTTGTCTCCTTGGCAAGTGGAAAAAAGTCAAATCTAGAGTTGTAGTGTTTGAATAAATTCCTTCCACATTTGTCTCCTTGGCAAGTGGAAAATGTAATCAATTTAGAGTTGTAGTGTTTAAATAAATTCCTTCCACATTTGTCTCCTTCACAAGCGGAAGTAGTCAAATCTAGAGTTGTAGTGTTTAAATAAATTCCTTCCACATTTGTCTCCTTGGCAAGTGGAAGACGTAGTCAAGTATTGCCCAAGATTATAGGTAGATAGTTCTATATTCTTGGAGTATTGACCAAGTGATGAGATATAAGTAACTCTCCAAAACACTCAAAATAACAATAGTAGAACATGGATGATTTTTGTAACATCATTTCTAATTAATAAAATCTATAATTCAAGTATCTTGGCAGTAGCTTGTGTTTAGTTTTTAACCCAACTCTAAGGGAAGAGCAAGGGCCCACGATCTATGACTTTTTGGGGTATGCTCTGATTTTAGAACGGTTTATACTGTTGGAAAGCTTGGCCCACGATCTAGAAGTTCACAAGCTTTAGTTGTGTGATGAGGCCATTCGGAGCTTGAAACTGCCATTTACATCATGCAGAATTTTTTTAAAAGATCATAATTCCCCAAAAATAAACCATTACTCTTGTGTAGTGGTCCCGGGTCATTGCTACAATCAATGTAAATGATATATATTTAATAAACAAACACCACTACAGCCAAGAAACCTTCGCATAGGCCTTAGGGAGATTCAGTTTATCCAAAAACAACCCTAGGTATATGCTCCCACTCGAGACCATTGACCACTCCCAAATTAATCAAGACACAATTCTTATCAGCAGCGGCGCTTTTATTCACTAGGCTGTACATTCTAATCATGGACGCTTTCATTCCCATGCATGCCATGTATATTGAGGAGAACAGACCAGAAGAAACCTTCTCGGAGAAGGCAAATAAAGATATCAACAAGAAAAGAATTGATACCAATAATAATCTCACCAGAACCTGGTGATGGATCATGGAGTGTAATCCTAAAACATTAATCGAAAACCTGCTACACAGGTTTTTCCAAAAGCTTGTTTCTTATTGAATGATCTCAATGGAAACATATCTACCAGATGAAAGGATTAAAAAATCATATGCTCTTGTCTACAAATAAAAATCATAATGGCTTCAATGCAACAAACACATTATGCTCAACAGAAATTAATAAGAGTTGGCTACCAATTCAAGAGGAGCTGATATTCTCATCCTCCAAGTCAAGACTGCTCACAATGGAAATATTGGCAAAGGAAAGCCAAAAGTTGCCAAACCACTACATATGCTCTCCCAAACCCTTGACGTCAGAAAACTTCAATGCAAGGGTTTCAGTGGCTCAGAAATGAGATAGATCGATCACCAAGATCAATCATATAGGAAAAAATCTCATGCAATCTAATAGCATCAACTACACTTGATTGCAGATTGCATGATTGCATGCACTCTGAAAATGGTGCCCACAAGGAGCCCTAGACTGTGGGCACTTGCTATAAGAAGAACAAGAAATTAAACCAGATGTCATTTTTAGAATGTGCATATTAAGCTATTGAGGGTATATAACAGAAAGAAGGAAAGATTGGCTATGTGGCCCTATAATCCTTTTCAGGCCATAGGTAATAGACTTCCTCACGGTGCCAGCATGGATAATCAGCCCATTAGTCTGGATGATGATGACATCCCCCTGGCTGCTCAAGTCCCTCGTATCACTAGAGCTATCTAGTACCTCCCAGTTCAAGGACCTGGGATTTGTCACAATAAAACCATGACAGAAATTACTGTTTCCACATGTTCCAGGTCCTCAGAGCCATGGTTGTTCAAAGGGTCAATGGGCACTAAAAATGTTGTGTGGCACAGATTCTCTGCATTTTGTACCTGAGGATTCTGCTACTGCAATCGCCCTTTCAGTTTTTAAGTTTATTGTAACCTTCATCCAAATAAAAACTTTAACAGTGATAATTTCAGATAAACATGTAAGTAGCTGAGAAAGATAGAAGAACTGTTTAAACGCTTACAACAACCACCAATAATGTAAGTTTATATACATAGGCCAAACTGAAACCATGTAAAGTTTAGTTGAAATATCATGTAACTTGAGAAAATCTCTATCACTCTCTAAACCTTTCAGAGAGGTAATCTAGGCATCTGGTAGTGGACTTAGATTTTCAAACGACAATTGTAACCCCAATGTTACACAATTACATGAATGAAAGTTTTTATTAAATAAGGTTGTGAAATTATGTGATGATGAGCATTCAAATTGCTTTGCAGTCTGCTTAAAATTCTTGAAGAGCATCTAACTCGGTATCAGGGCACTCATTGACTCATATTTTGGTATCAGAATAACTTTCCTGAACACTTCAAACATATTTTGGAATTCAAGCATCAACTCTCTAAGCCCTATTCGGATCATATTCCATTTTGAATCTCAACATGGATCAATATAAAAAAATCACGCATCTGGTGCTATATGAAATTTACCAGGTCTGCTGCTATATGAAATTTGGAAGCACGTAATTGAAGAAGAAACTTGCAGGTAACTAGAAACTCCAATAAGTTAGACCACCTTTTTCCTTCAATGTATTTTTCCTATAATATTACAATTTTTGCCTATAGTTCATACAGATGGTCACACTGCAATTCAAATTTTCAATCAAAATAAGGTATTTTAGAAAATGTTGGCTTAGTTGCTAGGTTACATTTTTCTTCAACCGAAAGGTCGTGGGAGGGGACTCTGACACCAGGACAGCCAAGAAGATGGATGAACATATTCCAAATCTTACTCTGACTATGAATAAAGGATTTATCAATAAAGAAATCGTCAAATCAATGATCATTTTTTGAGTTCTTTAAGAAGCTGATTAAACTTCATATAAATGTTCTCTATATAATTTTCCTAAAGTTCTTACAGTCCAATTTGTCATGCCTCGCAAACAAAAAAAAAAAAGGTTTTTTTCTTAAATCTGAGTATAGCACATTTTTGGCCCTTTGTAACTCAGCTCCTTTAAGACACATTCAAAGTGTCCCTGAACTTTCAGATGATTCATAAAAACTATTTTAATCAATTTCATTCTGGAACTAATTTGTTGTGCCAAATTAATGCAAATGGGAATAGAAAAAGAGCATTACCTGACTACTTTGCAGCTCCCGTTTCCCATGACACTTCAAATTTCTTAGCACAGAGCCTCCAAACAGGAATATCAAAAATGATTCTCAAAAAGGTGTTATTTCAATTTGGTATTGCAATTTCTGTTCTCTTGAATCCAAGCATATGCTCAACTTCTGGATAGCCTTTCTGATTACTTTCTTGAAATTGTCTTGAGACCTAGCAGCCAGAAACTTCCAGAACCCAAACCTTCAGTAAAAGGAATAAAAACTGTTGAGTTCTGTATTGTTGCTGAAATTCTGAAACTGTACTGCACAGGAATACATAGTTTTATCTGTAGAGTTTCCCACACTATGATTTGTGCCAAAATAATGTGTTTCTGATGTCTGTAGTATTCAAAATCAGAATCTTCAGCAGCAGGAACCCAGATTATCTGTTTTCTGCAGTCCTAACAATTTGGAGCCATTATCATCTTTCAACAAATAGAATGTATATCACAATCTTTTTCTGTATTGTTTATTCCTTTCTCAAAGGCTGCATAGTAAAATCCAATTCTTTCCTCATTGAGAGCATCAAATACAGTTACTGCATTATTTATGGCACAGGACAGCTTTGCAGCACAGATTCCCCTGTTTCTAATTTACACGAAGCTAAAACATATCAGTTGATTTTTTTTGCAGAAGTTTATATGTTACCATAAATTACCATAAAGATTGAAATCTTTACAATACGTGACCCAAACCACAAATTCTGAACAAAGTGTATGCCCTTCAGAAGTTTTGTTTAAGTTTACCCGGCTTGCTCTGCCCTTTTGGGGTCACTCTGATGTTTTATGGTAATACTCAAAACTTTACATCAAATATACTCAAACCGACAATTTCCCACAGAATTTATGCCATGCTTAAACTCTGCACCTTAAGACTAGGTAACTTCACACAAAGAAATCAAATCGTTCAATATAAAATTATGCAAATTTGACGATACACCATGCAATATTTCGAATTATTTGCCTCAGTCAAATCTGTGCAAGGTAAGATTCTACGATATCTTTGTTCGGAACCCAGAACCCTAATGGTACAAATTTCCCTTTACTGCTAAGATCTGAGGGCCTGCTACAAAAACAAAACAGATATCATTTAAAACAACATGTAACAAGCCTTACTCGTTTAAACTAATGCAAATTATGAACCAACACACTAAAAATGGAGCTCCAAAACCTAAAAAGAATTTTTAAATTACACATACCTACTGCATTGTGGTATTCAGAAGCTCTAAATTGTATGCATCCAAAATTCTTTCCTTACCAAGGTCTCTACACAGTGAATATCATTTTCAGCCCTGTGCCTCAAATACACCCAAATCACAAATCCTACCTTATGCCGCCAAAGTTTATGCACTATAGAAGCTTTAGGCCAAAACAAAATCCAATCATTCACGGAGAAGAATATTAACCGTGCAATTTCAGCTATATATTGTTGAAGCCGGAGGAATCGATACTCTGGTAAATTGGAAACTGAAACAGCCTACCTCTTCATTTATGGTAAACTTTATATCATTTTAAAGCACACGGCTTCCACCAGCCAAATATTTGCAGAGAAACCCATGTCGTGCATTTTCAGTCATTTCGTGCTTTTGAGCGTTGCATTTATCCTGTAAACGGTATGAATGTAAACTTTAACAAAACAGGTCGATGCTCGTGCAATTTTTAGCAATAATAATGTCGTTATAAAGCTAGAAGAATCTAACTTTGAAACTTTAAAAACCTGCATACTCCTTTTAGGCAAATTTTACATTATTAAAAAGCTCTCCGGCTCTACAATCCAAAATCTCGAGCAACGAAACCGCCGCCCGCTGCATTGTCACATAAAATTCGCCAAATCTACATAATTCTGGCCAGATTTACCTGTACATTATTTAAATGAAAAAAATAACTGTAGACCACAAGAACCCAAACTTACATCGAAAAAAATATGTTATGTGTGTCTTTCCGCAATCTTCGAAATTTTGGAAAAATACAACAGCCTACCTCTACGTTTTCGGAATATTCATATCATTCCAAATCTCAGCACCTCAATCCGCGCATCTTAAGCAAAGCAACCTCACGCAGCTAAGCTTTCTGCACTAGTTACATCAAATGGAACCTCCTTCACCGAACAGACAGCAAATCTTCGCAATATTGACATCTTTTTGAAGCTCCGGATATCTAAACTTTGAAAAGTTAAAAAATAAAACAACCTCCCTATCCATTTTCGAGACTAACATTCCAAATCCAAATCTTTATGGCTCCGGATATCTAAACTTTGAAAATGTATAGAATAAGACAACCTCTCTAAACTTTGAAAATGTAAAGAATAAAACAACCTCTGTACCTATCCATTTTCGAGACTAAATTTCCAAATCCAAATCTTTACCCATGCATTTTCACATTCTTAATTGCAAAAATAAATAATAAAGCAGCCTACCTCTTCATTCTCTGCACGCTTTTCATCGTTTGAGAGCTCTGCGCTTCACCCGCGCATTTTCACGCTGCATTCGAAATTTCGAAAAATAAAGCAGTCTGCCTCGTCATTTTTAGCCCTATTTGTATCATTCCAGAGCTCTCGTTCTCCAGTATCCAAATCCTTGACCAGAAAAACTCAAACCATGCTTTCTGACTGTCATTTGCTTGCTTTTTTGAGCTTGAATTGATATTTACAGTGAAATCTGGCTGTCACCTTTGAAAATTTTAAGATCGCTGTCTCCCTCCCGTGGGTCCCAATTGAGATCAGCGCTACACGGACACAGTTCTCTGGTGGGTGGACTTCAATCCGTGATCATAACGGGAGGTTTTCTGTTAAATAAAAAAGATCCGCACGTAGGGGAATTAGGCCCCATCCAGGTTTAATTCCGGATCTTGACGGGATTTCAGTCTGTCATATGACACATAATTTCAAGCGTTAACTTCCGTAATCTTCACATAAAATGTTTTTGTGACTTGACATGAAAGTGAGGATTTTAGGTTGTACAAAAGAAAATGAAATTTGGATTATAAGATTGAGAGAGTTTAGATAAATTATTATTTTTCATTATGGATGAACCTCGATCATCAGAGTTATGAATTAAAAATACTTTTGGCCCGTTTTAAAATCAGCACAATCAACAATTGTCATTTTAGAAATAATATGAAGAGTTGTAAAAATAACAATTAAAGTCACATACTATAATTAAAGAAACCACAAAGTTAGTTAGAAGAGCAAGGACCCAAGGTACCCTCAAGAAACAAACTAAAACACAAGAAACTTTCACTAAAAGGTCAACAAACTAACGGTCTACAAAAACAAAGTAACTTGGAAAGCCGGCCCACAAAGGAATAGAACTCCCAAAAATAAAACCACTTGTCATCCATTGAACTCCATCATTCACCATCTCCTCTACTTTTAATTTTAATATACCAATTTTCTATCTTTGAAATTTAGATTCAACCATATACCTAAATTTATTTTTTAAACCTATTTAAAATATTATTTTTGAAGTCCCTAAATAATTTTAAGAAAACATTATTTACCTAAATAGATTTACCTACACATCTTTCTTATGAAGTTATAAGGATTTTAGATAGCCAATATTATCATGCATTTAGGAGTAAGGTATTATGGGATATTATGTGAAACCTTATTTTGAGAGTAATGATTTTTCTAATTAGTATTATCTAGTGAAGAAAGATTTATCTCATTCTCTTATTTTCTATTTTAAGTGATTTGGAGGTGCTACAT
Organism: Taxus wallichiana var. yunnanensis; assembly: GCA_018340775.1. Taxonomy (NCBI): domain Eukaryota; kingdom Viridiplantae; phylum Streptophyta; class Pinopsida; order Cupressales; family Taxaceae; genus Taxus; species Taxus wallichiana. The sequence continues at coordinate 586,412,506 of CM031241.1, read as the reverse complement.
ACATAGTAAGTGGAGTTTTCTAAGAGATATTTAGGAACATTTAAGGAGTTTTTATTTTATTTTTATGATTATAAAATTGAAGAAGTAAAAGTTTTATTTTTAAGATTTAAATTAAATTAAATTAAATGTAACGAAATGGTTTTAATTATGTCCGAAGACCTAAGGTCTATAAGAAATATTGAAGAGGGAAAGGTTGAAGCAACCATATTGAAGATACCAAAATTCTCACAATCCCCTCTTACCTTCGTAATTAGAAAAGTGCTTTTTGATTAAAAAAAAATTCTAATTAAAGAAGAAAAGAGGATATAATGAGAAAAACTTCTATTATTTACAATTTTCCAATATATTAAGTTGTTTACTTAATTATTAGAGATACGTAAATAATAGAAGTTGGTAAGCTTTAAACTAGCAAAAGTAAAACCCTTTGAAGAAACTAGTCACGAGCAATGGTTAACCTTCTCCCTCTTCGGAAGAGGTCTTCTATTGTCCACTAAACTACATCTTTCACCATCTCCTCTACTTTCAATCTTAATCTACCAATTTCTGGTTCTTGTCATTTAGACTCAACATTATACCCCGTAAAATAATTATTTACTAAGATAGATTTACCTACACCTCTTTATCCATGAAGTTAGAAGGATTTTAGAAGACTTACCTCAAGGTATAAGGCAATATTATTGTGCATTTAGCTCTTTCTATCATTGCGGGTAAGGTATTATAATATTATGTGAAAGCTCTTTGTTTCGATTTATCTCATTATCTTATTCTCTATTTTAAGTGATTTGCAAGTCCTACATACTTATTAAGAGAAGTTTTCATGTAGATATTCGGGAATATTCAAGGAGTTTTTATTTTTATGATTATAAAACCATAAAATTGAAGAAGCCAAAGTTTTTTTTTTAAAGATTAAAATGAGATAAAATAGTTGTAATTACGTCCACGAGACCTTAGATCTATAAGCAAGGTCGAAGAGAGAAAGGCCGAAACAACCATATGGAGAATACCAAAATTCTCACAATCTCCTTTTTCCTTCTTAGTTAAAAAAGTATAAATGATATTTGCAAGAGGGATGGTGAAGTGTAATATCATATAACTGGATTTCTTCTTGCTTGAACAAGACATGATACCTCAAATATAGGATAGAGTAAAGAGACTTTTTATGTGAAACCAATTTTCTAACATAGTGTAATCATATCAAAATTATATATCACTAAAAAGAAAAAAGGAAAAAAATTATATTTAATATTATTATAACACTATCATTATTTTTTTTAAAATACAAAATTGATGATTAAATCTTAATCAATATAAAAACTTTGGATAAATAAAACTATAATATTTCAAACTTAATACGTCCACGCCCATATATTAAAATATAAGTCTTAAAATCTTAATTTTATATTTACTATAATTTTATTTATTTAAAAATTTATATTAATTAAAATATAAATATTAGTCTTTTTTCCAGTGCGTGAGTGATACTGACGTGAAATTTTCCAGTACCTATGTGAGTGATCTTGAAGGGATTATTCTTGTGTCAAATACCTGGCCGGCATTTAGGGAAATCCGCTGTGGTGGCTTCTTTTTCTTTTTTCTTCTTTTTTAAGGACGGACAAATATTTCTGTCTACACCTACGTTGACTCTTCATAAAAGTTAAAGTTTTCTTTTTAAAGAGAGTCGCAGACCGGCGTTAATATATTGCGAGTAAACGTTGGACAACATGTGGCCCCGTAAAAAGAATACACACGAGCCACTAGACTTACTGGCAAGTGGTAAGGGTATCTCCGAGAATTGTGGAAATAATTATTAAAATAGCCTTCGTAGATTTAGGTTATTTTAATTTTTCAACCTTAAAAACTTCTTACACATTGGTTTGAGAGCTCCCATACGGCAATGACGAATACAAAAAGGTCTTTAGGAAAAAGTTTACACTACCTATATGTTAGGTTATTTTGAAAAAATAGTAATTCCGTGAACTCAATTTAATTTGGTATTACTGTATTTATGTGTTTAGTGATTATTTATTTAATTTAGGTTATGCGGTGTATTTTTTTACGTTGTTTGTTTGTTCTTTTAATTATCTTTTCGTTTTTATTTTTCTAATTGTTTTTATTTTCTTTTGTCTATGTTTCCCTTATACCTTTTAGTGTTTCCTTTGATCGGAAATATAAAAATTGTGAGAATCATAATTGTATTTACGGTCATTTCTATATTTTTGGTTTGTTTTCTTGGTTGGTCTTTTTTACCCTTGTTTTTTGTTTTTAAGATTTTTGGCTTCCCTTGTCAACGTTTATTCTCATTATGTATCGGTTTGCATGTCAATATCATATTAATTTAAATTTGAAAAGTTTATAAATACAAGGGTTTGTTAGAACATATAAGACAATGAATTAGGGGATAATTACTTATGTAAAATAGTGATATTGAAGTAAGAACAAAATTTAGTGTTTTTGAAGCACACCCTTTCTAAAAACCAAATTCAAGGATTTAAAGATTTATTCTAGCCTCTATAGTTGTTGTTGTTGGGTATCAATAGATAAGAGTTAGGAGACTTGTGTACATCAAATAAATTGATGATTTGTATAGAGTTTTGCTTATAATTTTGACAAATCACGAGGAGCCTATTAATAATGGAGGGATAAAACAAGCTCCCATTACCATCCCCCGTTTTTGTGGGTTTTATAAGGAGTTGAGGTCAAATTAGGGATTTCAAAAAGGAGATCAAATTCTTAGTGATTTCTAGTAAATCGAGAGAAACTAAGTAAGACTTTCACAAATTAGAGCATGAAGATTGCATTTGTAAAATTATTTTTCTCCTACCTAAAAAGTCAAGAGACATAACTTTCTATCATCTTCGTAATTCGCAATCTTACCGATTACGGTTGTCATTATTTCTTGGTCTTGCTTTTAAGGGTTGATTTATCATGCTAATTAGACCTATCTTCTATCACCTATCACTAAATTGGCAATCTTCACAATTCTAGTTGTCATTGTTTTTGTCCTACTTTAAGGATTGATTCACTTTGTTGACTAGACTTGTCTTCTATCACTGTTGTTGTCATGGCTTTCTATCATCTTCATAATTCGCGCCAATCGTCACAATTCTAGTTTTCATTGTTTTTGGGCCTACTTTTAGGGGACGATTCACCTCACCGAATAGACTGCTTTTCTATCACTTGTCGCTAACTTGACTATTGATTATTAGTCTAATTTAAGTTCTACGGTGTATATTTTTATGTTGTTTGTTTGTTATCTTGTTCTCTTATGTCCCTTGTCATTTTGTCCTCCTTTCAACTTTGTTTCTTGTTACTTTTGTTGGTTTCTACCTTTTTGTCGAGATTCCCTTTTATCTCCTAGTCTTCATTGTTTTCCCTTGTTTTTTTTTTTGATCAGGCAATGACTAGAAATATGAAATTTGTGAGAATCATAGTTACATTTATAGTTGTCTTTATATTTTTGGTTCGCTTCCTTAGTGGGCCTTTTTACCCTTGTTTTTTGTTTTTAAAGGTTTTGTGGCTTCCCATTGTCAACATTCATTCCCATTTTGTATTGATTTGCATGTCAATAGGATCCGAATTTAAATTTGAGAAGTTTATAAATACACAGTTCATTAAAACATTTAAGACAATGAATTAGGGATAATTTCTTTTGTAAAATAATGATGTTGAAGTAAGAGCAAAATTTATTGTTTATGAAGCACTCCCTTTCTAAAACCAAATTCAAGTATTCAAAGATTTATTATAGACTATATAGTTGTTGTGGGTTTTAAAATATAAGGGCTACGACACTTGTGCAAAGTAAATTAATTGACAATTTGCATAGAGTGTTGCTTAAAATTTTGACAAATCATGAGGATTTTACTAATAATGGAGGGATAACTCAAGCCCCCATTATCATCCCTCATTTTTGTGAGTTTTATAAGGAGTTGAGTTCAAATTATGGATTTGAAGAAGAAGATTAAATTCTTACCGATTCCTAGTAGAACTAAAGAAATTAAGCAAGGTTTTCACAAATTAGAACATGAAGATTATATTCGTAAAATCATTTTTCCCCTATAGCAAAAATTCAAGAAACATATATTTTATCATCTTTAAAATCCTAACAATCTTCATGATTCTAGTTGTCATTGTTTATGTTCCTACTTGTATGGGTTGTTTCACCTTGATGATTAGACCTATCTTCTATCACCTATCAATGACGACTATTTGAAATTCATGTGAAATTGAATATTATCCTATTGTAGTATCATCATACATTTAGTACAAGGCACGTGGAAACATCAATTTTAACACATCCTAGTATGTTTGGTCTCTAGCATACATTTGGCTCTATATAATATCCTTTCCCTCCCTTTTGATTACCTTTGTATTATTGTAGACACTAAAATATGGTAACTTGTCCTTGTGCAATGCAAAGTTTGACCTTGTATCCTTGTCAATGCAAATGCTCACATTCATAATCTAATCTCATCATCTTTCTAGCCACTCTACAAATTTCTTATCTTTACATCGTGTTATGTCGACAATTATGGAAATATTATTCAATCAAATAGGCATAAAACATATGATATTCATTGCACAACAAGTTTTAGTGTAGGATTTTCTACTTCTATCCAAAATCGTACATAAGGGTCGAGATGTGGGGTTTGGTCTTGCACGACCTATATAATCTTGCCCCTTCTCAATCATTGAATCTACTTTCAATGCTAAATCATTCTTTCGGTCATTTAATCTTCTTAAGGTTGGCGTTATCTTAATATCTCAACTATAGAAAACTATATTTAAGCAAGTCATTATCACATTCTAGATTACGACATTATTACAAGATCCTATTGCAAACATCATTCCAAAATCACTCAAAGGGTTCCTAAATCTACTCAAATCAATTGCACATCATCTAGGGTAGTCCCTACTACAAGTCTGAAGCACTCAACCAGGTCAAGGAGTCTAGCTTCACCCATCTACAAGCATGCAAAGATCATAGAGTTGTGTCCTAAGCAAGAGCAAATTCACTCCAAGTACTCTCAAGGGTTTCAATTAATACAAGGGTTAGGTCATATAGTTAAGTCACACCACATATCACTTCTATCATGTTGGGTACATTTGATAATACATAATTAACTTGCTATCTTAGTTTCAAGAGACACAAGGGCACCCCTGAAGGGTTGGTTAGCTTTACACCTTACATGAGCACTAAGAGAATTACATGATGCGTATTTCCACATCGAGGATATGTACTACAACAACAAGATTGGTTTAAAGCAACTAGAGTCTCGATCGCATAGGATGGTCTAAGTAAAAAAACACACATATTTTTTCTCTTTTGGTTTGTTAATGACTTGATGAAGGGTTCTACGGGTTGTCGGGGTTTCTAATGTGTTGAAAATCATTACATGTTATACTAATATTATGTGAAGAAGAGAGAGACATAATGAGCACCATTAGTAGATAAGTGAAAAACACATAAAGTTGCAGAGCTTCAATGTTCCTTGATCCAATATTATACAGTCCCTGTCCTAGACTATACAATCCTTGTCTAAACCGTACAAATCTTGTACAGTCCTAAACCTCGCAAGTTATTCAATTCCATAATTTCCTACATAGAATCTAGAGTATAGAATTCACCTATTCCACTACTTGGCACATCTAGATCATTCCACAATCTCTCGAAATAAAATAGTTTTATCTCCCCTCTTGTATTTTGAGTATGTTACTTGTTGTTTATTAATTGCTTAGTTCATTTGAATATAGAATGCATTATTTCGGTCATGCATAATTGATGTTAGAAATTAATTAGATCAGAATAGTCTACCTATTACAAACCCTTATATCCTTATCATTAGGAAATCTAATTAGGGTATAAGTATTTACCTTGGTCACATATGTTTTCCCTTTATACACTCTCAAGATAATTTCCATCTTTCCTAGGACTCTTAATGCACTTATGCAAACTTGCATATAATTTTTTTAAGTTATATGTCATGTGTCTTTTTATCACAAGACAAGTTCACCAACCAAAAACTTGACCCATGATAGTTTCACCGCCACTTTGAATTTTTCCCTCTATATCTAACAATCATTTCTCCATTTTTTATACTTTTAAAAGTTCGGACTATGTTTACAATTGGGGTTGGCACACACGATAAATTCAATTAGAGACGTATATATAAAGAACACCCCAAAGATCATTCAAACCTAATACATCTAATGTTAGAACAAGAGGAGCTATTAATTACACTTAGAGATCAATAATACTTGAGCTATACACATCCAAGACACTCTAAAGTCTATAAGAACAAATCCAAAACCTCTTAACAAATTTTAATCGTATTCAAATCAAAGTTGCATGTTGTGATGTGTATTATGCCAAGATAAGGAATCATCTTATTGCATTGATTGAGCTTATTTAGACAAGAGTGAAACACATACACTTCACTTGCATAGAGAGAACTACATGATATGTGGCACAATTCTTATTTTTAACATGGAGAGGAAGGTTAGTTTAGCTTATTATGAGAATTTCCATTCAATGTTTTCAAGTGTTGTTATGGTTATAATCAAGGGGAAGATAAATTATAATAATTAAACATAATTATAAACAAGGTAATTTCATGACATAAACAACCCAAGATAGAATTCAAAATATAGTCACATACACTTAACGCGGTTGGTCTAGCCAATAGAATTTATTTTCACCATCCACTAAATTGTCCTAGTTTGTATTCACCATCCATAAACTTGTAGCCTCCAATGAATATGTCCCTGCACACTTCTAAATCACTAAAATTGTGAAGTGCATTTCTAAACATGTTATGAGCTTATGAATAATTAATTGTAGACACAAAATTATGCACTTAGTAAGTTATTACATCAAGCCTCTAGTATGTCGTTATATGCATGATTCCTAAGAAAGAAAATTAGACATTAACACCACTCGGTTTACTTTACATTGACATTGTTTTATATTTTCATACTTTCATCCTTTGATTTTCTAGAATTATCCCTTTACTTTTGGACATCACACAATGTGTTACCCAGCTCAATATTTCTCATTGTATCTTTGGTGCTATTTGGACACTAGGGCACCCAACAAGGGACAAAAGCACCCATGTGCTATTGTCCCCTTTGGGTGCTTTTGTCCTTTTCCCTTCTTCTCTTATGTTTAAAATGCCACATCACTTTGTTATCTTTTCTTAACTTATATTTATCACTTTGGGTTGTCTTTTAGGGTTGTTAATGATGAAATTCAAGCAAAGGAATCATATATATATATATATATATATATATATATATATATATATATATATATATATGACTTATTAGTTATTCTAAGGGGTGAGAGGATAACTAGGTAATTGGGTTATTACTTTCTATCTACTACTTGGGAAAAATAAACACTCAAGGGTTGCATTATTCACTATATATGAAGGAAAATTTGAACTCCATTACACACATTGTCTTGAGCAAAGTGGTTGGAGTATGTTATCTTGGTGCAAATGGCACAAGGGAAACAATTCTATCACACACACACCAAAACTACATTGAATTTGAAATGTAGTACAAATCTCGATGTGACAATCACATTAGGGTGACCATCAAGGTCAATCCAACTCAAGCATGTGTATCTTTTATTTTATCTAATATGTGTTTGAGCCTTGTGCAGGTAGTTAGGGTTTGTTTTGCAGGTACACGTGCGACGATAAAACCCTACAACAAAGTTGGAGTGACATAAAGTGAAGTGAAGGAAATATGATTAGACCCTAAAAGAGCCGGATCTGGACTCATTATCGGGACACTAGCGCATGGGGCATTCTTGTTCCCTTATAGGTGATATTGTCCATAACCTTTGCATATCTTTATTTTCCAGACAAAGCATATACAATCCATATCTAGCGTTTTCCATCAATATTCTAGCCCAGATCATTCACAAACATCATGTTATCAATTAAGTCACTCTTATCCTATCGTTTTTGTATTCGCTTTCCATTGCATGTTATAGCTTGTTTATTTATGATAATATCTTATTGATCTTATTCCTCTTATTAAGATTTAATTTTTGTTAAATAATTTGACTTGATCCTTGCATGTCCATTATCAAATCTATTTTTCCTATCCCTAGAGGTTAGAGGTTGTGTGTGCTTCCTCTTTCATGCCCATTACCCATAGTGGCCACTTTGTTCTTCCACAACATACTAAGCTCCAACCATAGACTCATAATCATTCCAACATTATGACCGAAACACCACACGATAATCCTCTCTTCAATTCCCATCAGATCCCCCTCAATGATATAAAATCTTATAATAGTGAACATTCTTATGATGAAGACACTAATATTGATCAAGAACAACTTGATGCTCTCACCAATTTTTATTCCACATTACATGAAAATCCCACTCATGTACCACATGTTCGGATGTTTTATTAGCATTCCAATGTTCCCATGAAAATGTTGCTCACGTCAATATGGTTTGTACCTTAGATTTATTTATTGTTACCACCCCCTCTATTCCACTTTCCTCCCCCCACCAATGTGGGGATATCCACCATCCATATTCCTATTTCCACACCCACTACTCACTTTTATTCCCCATCATTTCTCATATCCATCATGGTTCCTCTTCGGGCACCTAAGCCTTAGATTCCTTATACCATGATTTATAAGCTCAAATTTGTCAATTACAACATGTCTCTTCTTCTTCTTCTCCATCTCTTGATTCTTTACTTCTCCTACATAGTCCTCTTACACCCGAAGTTTCTTCTTACCCACTTCCTCCCAATTTTGCTTCACCTAATTTTCCTCTTTTTGATGGTCATGGAGATCCACAAGAGCATCTTAGATCATTTCATGTTGCATGCTTGGACTATGCTTATGATGATACATTATTGACTAAGTTATTTCCTAGGAGCTTACAAGACTATGCTTTACGATGGTTTTATGATTTTTCTTTACACTCTGTTAGATCTTTCATTCCTCTAGAAAATCTATTTTTGGCTCACTTTTCTATGAACATTGGAACTAAAATATCATATGCACAAATGGCTAAAATGAAGCAAGGATAATCTTACCTTATAAGAATAATATTTACGTTATACGTTATAAGAATAATCTTACTAAAATGAATAATGTCTTGGCTGAATTTGAATTGCAAGATATTTTTATCCAAATTCTATTGCTTCCTTTGCAAGAATGTGTGCTCTTTGATTCTTTTCACTCTTTTGATCATTTATGGAATACTCTTAAAACATGTGAAAACAAGTTATTTTATATGGGAAAACTTAAGTATGATGATAATATTTAACAAATTCCAAAGTAAACTGCATGTAAAGGAAATCCTAGTGAGCCTAAGCCTACTTTTAATGTTATATCTCAACCTACAAAGCTCCAAATATAACCTACATGACACACTTTTACTATATTACCCTATCCAAAGCATGTGTGTTTTTACCTCACCCAATCAAAATTAATCGATTTCTCTTTTGTCCCCTCTTGAGCTAAATCGTGATAAGCCTCATGACAAGATTTTTGATGAAAATGAAAATTGTGATTATCATAGATGTAATGGTCATTCTACTGATAGATTATTTAAGCTTGCATATTTGATCTAAGATTTGATTGACGAAAATGAAATTAAGTTTCCAGAACCTATTATTTCTCTTTCTAAATCTACTAATGACAATGGAAAGCTTAATATTTTCAATGATCCATTACTTAAACATGAACAAAAAGCTCTTAAATATTCTTCCAATCATTTTTTTATCATGTGGTTCCACCTCCATCATCTTCTGATCATCCTCTTAGGTTTCTTTTTAGTACTACGGATATTCATCCATTTATTATTACTTTCACTCGATGCAAAATTTCATGTTTCTTTTTCATCGCATAAATTACACATTAATGCTTTTTTGGTACTCATGTTGTTAACAATGTTATGGTGCATCCTACTTTCAAACGTAATGTATGTTCATTATCTTTCTTGTGAGCTATTGGATTTCCATTATCTCAAATGACACTTAGATCACCTACTTCTCATAGAAATGTGGGTCTCCCCATCACTTTTTGGCCTCTTACTATCTTTATGTATTTCTCTGTTGAATACGAGGTTACACATTGTGACATGGTCTTAAGACTTCCTTATCTTAAGGCTATCAAATCCATTCTATGTATGGTTCATTTGTCTTAAGTTCATACACAAGCATCACATTATCAATATTCAAGGTATCCCACTATGGACCCCTTTATCTTTGACACCTATACCCATCATATATTTAGTTGTTACTACCACTAGTACACCTCCTTATACACCTATTAATGATAGTACCATAGATTTGGCATATAATACTTCATACTCTATAGCTCCTATCACTTCTTAGGTTACTTCCACGCCTCCACCTATATCTCCTCCGCACGTGATTTTTGCTTCTCACCCACGACGTATACATCGGTTCATAGCCCAACTCATAGGGATAGGTCTATACACAGGAGGCATACTACACATGGTATATTTAGGACCACTTCATGATCCCATTCTCCACGTGTATGACATATCCCTACTCGACACATCCTTACACATGCACTTTCACATGACACTATCCTTATATCATGTTCACATGTGTTCCTCTCTCACATTAGAAGATAGTGGGCCCCCTTGCCTTCTATCCTAATTGGATATATCATTATAGCATTCACATTTAGGGGGTTATACCATTCCCCCTTGCTACCTAATGATGAACTCTTATTCTAGGTTTAGATGCAACTATCGAGGCACACTTACCTACATAAACCTCACTTTGCACACATACACTTTGGGGAAACCTTGCTCCCATCCCCTAGTCATAGTATTTCATATTATAATAATTCAAAAGCATTCAAATATTGGAAAAATTCAAAATCATTAGCTTGGATATTGGTCGGATGTCTCCTTGCTTACTTATATTTTTTCATGTTAATTTTTTTCCTATCATGTTACTTTGATCCATAGTATGTTCTATCCTTTTCCATATACACATGAACATTCACATGGTACTTTGAGGTGAATGAAGGATATCTACATGTCATCACACGATGCACGATGCTTGAAATTTTTCTACCGGTCCCACTTTGAGGCTCGTGGGGGCATCTACCTTTCCATACTTTTCTATATTCACGTGTTATCATTGCAATATCTACTACTTTCATTTTTATTCAGTTATATGCGTTGTGACATACTATCAATTATCCTAACATGTTAACGAGTGCTTCATGTGTAGCATTTGTCTTGTAGGATCACTTCCAACCATGGTTATTTGATTTTCTTGTATCTTATATATGCTTGTGTCTTGATTGTCATTGTTTGCATGGGCTATGCCCTATGCTTGATTGCTTGTTTTCTTATATAGCCTTGAAGGGCTTATGTGTCTTATGACATCTTGAGTGGTTTCAATGTTTACCATCAACGACTACACTTGATATCTTGTTGTGTCATGACATTTTTCAATCATTTTTATTACTTTTTCATGTTTTTTTGTCACTAACACTTTATGGTAGCTTTCTCCCCATTATTTTGCATGTGCCATGTGTTGGAACATAATGGTTAAGTGGGTTGGCCACCCCTTAATTAAATATGGGTCCAACATTATACTATAGGTTAAATATTTAATAATAAGAAATATTTCTATTTATATTATTAAATATTCAAACCTAGGGATATACTTTAGGTTAAATATTTAATAATAATAAATAGTTATATTTCTATTATTAAATATTTTAAACCTTGGTATATGTGTCAACATTTAGGTTGAAAAGGTGGGTCGGGAGACATACCCGATCACCTCATATAAAAAGGACTTCGGGTCCTCATTTGATATATTGAAAATATATATCAAAGGTGTTTTTACCCTTGTGATTAGGGTTTCTAAAGGAGGAGGTAATTTACTAGATGTAAAAGGGTTCTCTACAATAAAGGTTACTTTTCACAATGGTTTTTACCTTCGGGTTTTCCACTATAAATCCTATGTCATTTGTTATTTTTTTGTAAGTATTTTTTTATTTATTATGCAATATAATGTGATGTTTATTGATTTAATATTGCATAGTTTATTAATGTTGTATAATTTAATTGATTAAATCCATAGTTAATAGAATCCTCAAATTCTATCACCATGATGGTTACCATACACATTTCCTAATTCCTCTACAAGATTCCTTCCTCGGAGGTGCACATCAACTTCAGATTTCTTCATTTAGGAAGTGTTTGCATTAGTTCATCTCATGCACCCCAAATGAGTGGAGGTAATCATCGAGTGATTATTTCACCCTCTTAGTAGTCTAGAAACTAGACACAAAATGGTACACAACACAGTTTGGCTAAACATGAGCTGACAAAATGGTCCAGAATAAGACATGGGCCAAAAACATTACATGGACATAAACACCCAGATTAAGCAAGAACGGTGAGTACTATTGTCCCACATTGGTGGTTTTGTCTTGGGTGAAAAAATCTATATTTTCTGATTGAAAAAATTCTTGGTGACAAGGTTTTCTCATAATCCAACAACAAATACTCAAATACAATTTACTATTTAGTACACATGAACAAAATTAGTGGCATGTTTTATACTTTGAGAAAGGGAACTAATTATTCTTCTTTCTTGGTTTGAATATTTTCTACCAATATCAAATAAGGAGTGGCACCTAGGGCATATGCAGGGACAATGATATGCTCGAATAATGTGTCATTTGTGACTAGTTACTATTGGGTTTGTGACCATTTATTTGATGGAACTTATTTGTGAGGAAGAGTCAATGAATGGAGGGAAAATCTAACATCTCTCCCAACATTCTTCCTCCAATGAAAATATGTAAATCCTTAGTATGTTCACATCAGTTTTGGAATTGATCGCTCTCGACTATTCCAACCATCTCAAGGAAACAAATACACATGAAAAATTCCATCCTTTCTCTTACTGACCTTGGTGTATTCCATCCCCTGATTCACTTATCTTTCATATGAAAATCTATTCTTATTTCTCTAAGTTAAATTTCAATTTCATATACCATGAGCATTGACTCCACTTTTCTTATTTTACGAGTCCATCCCTATCTAGAAAAAGATAACACAAATGTAACAAGGAGCAATCTTAATCACAAAGCGCTCGAGACAAAGGAAATATTCAATTAGAAATAAAAGTATCATTTCCACAGGCACATAGGTCACCCCTAGATTTCTTATCCTCTCTTAGACTCCATGTTACACATCCTATAATCTCCATTTGGTACGATATCGGTCATAACCTCCTTCGACTCTCCATAAGGTACGTTCTTTCTATATTCTTTGTCTTTACTAAATATTCATTCACCAACATAAAGTGGGGGTAAATGTAGACATGAAATTATGCATTTAGTATTATTACATGATGCCTCTAGTATTCTGTTATATGCACAATTCCTAAGCAATAAAAGTATACATCAACAACACTTATTTTGCTTTATATTGAAATTGTTTTATATTTTCACACTTCCATCCTTTACTTTTATGGAATTATCCCTTTAATTTTGGACATGACACAATGTGTTACCCAACTTATTATTTCTTGTTGTATCGTTGGATATCTATGGTCACTATTGCCCGAAGGGATAAAAAAACTAGGTACTATTGTCCCCTTTGGGTTCTGTCCTTTTCCCTTCCTCTCTACGTTTAGAATGCTACACCACATTGTCATCTTTTCTTAACTTCTATTTATCACTTTGGATTGGATTTTAGGGTTTTTAATGATGAAATCAAAGCAAATGAATCATATATATACACAACTTACTAACTATTCTAAGGGGTAAGAGGAAAACTAGACAATTGGGCTAATACCTTCTATCTACTACTTGGGAAAAAGAACACTCAAGGGTTGCATTTGGGTTGCATTATTCACTGCATAGGAAGGGAAAATTCTAAATTCCATCACACACATTATCTTGGGGAAAATTAGTTGTAGTTTGTTATCTTAGTGCGATTTGAAACAAGAGAAACCTAGTTTCAAGGGAAACGATTCTATCACACACACACACACAAAACAAAACTACATTGAGTCGAAATGTAATGCTACACTCAAAGTGACAATCACATTAAGGTAACTATCAAGTCCAGTCTAACTCAAGATTGTGCATCTTTTATTCCATTTAATGTGTCATTGATCTTTGTGTAGGTAGTTAGGTTTTGTTTTACAGGTATAGTTGCGATAGGAAGACCCTACAACAAAGTTAGAGTGATAAAGAAAAGTGAAGGTGACATGATCATACCTGAAAGAGCTAGATTTGGACTCATCTGCTAGGACACTAGTGTCTAGTATAGACACTAGTGCCGAGGTGGTTTTGTCCCCTTCAGGAGATACTATCTAGAAGGTTTGAAGATCTATGTTTTCTAGACTAAGCATATACTGACCCATATCTAGCATGTCCCATCAATATTACATCCCAAGTCGGGCACATGAGACATTGTGTTATCGGTTAAGTCACTTTTATCCTCTTATTTCTTGTATTTTTGTCATTACATGTTAGATCTTATGTATTTATGATATTATATTATTGAATATTATATTATTTATCCTAATCCTCTTATTAAGATTTAATTTCTATTAAATCATCAATACAATCATTTACATGACATAACTAGGTCGGTATTTCCTCACTCGTGCTCTTTTACTTCCTTTTTAAAATTCTTATATTCCCATTAACAAGATTTAGATCAGATTTACTATTTACTTATATAGTATAGTTATGCATTTATTTTAATTAATTTAGGCCTTAAAACCCAATTAAAATAATTGGTGAACCCACTTTTGTATTGAACATAAGCCTTAGAATTTCATTTTTTCATTCTAGGGTTTCCTACATATCTCTTATAATATCTGATTTTAGATTGATTTTTTATTATTAGGGTCTTTAAACACCTTTTCCTTCCTTATGCAGGTGTGAATATAAATTCTTTGTATCATTAGTCCTAGTTTTCTCGGTGATTTCATGCTTATATATCATGCCAATTATAAATGTTAGGTCAACAATACCAATTAGACAAAGTGTTAGATTGAATGGTTTGCATTAATATGCATGTTTCTTCTTCTTGCGACACTAATATGGATGATGCAAATGTGAATGTAAATATTTTTATGTCAATACTTCCAATATACATGTTTATGATGCATATGATTGTAATGTTTATAGTGATGATTTGTTTTAAAGAACATTAAAATTAATGAAAAATATATAACAATATTTGGAGAATATATTGAACTACATTCTATTTAAACTAATTCAATGATCTAGGTGGTAAGGGAAAATTGATGGAGGCTACATAAGGAATTCAAGCCTAAGGAAGTGAACAATGAACATTTGAATGTGTTGGCGAGAAAATTTCTCGGGTGGACAAATTGATGGTTATCTTGCCAACGTCTCCGGGACTCTAGGTCCCTCTACTTGGGTGGTGCAACTCCACTTTATTGTGAATGAACAAAAAGAAAAAAATTATTGGCCAAGAGGTCGGGGATCCAACGGGCACACTACAACGTACCTACGGAAAATGCTTACAATGAATTGTAAGGGAGGAATTTGCTGAAAGTGGGGAAAGGGGAGTGAGAAATTAGATAGGAGAAATTAACTTTGCAAGTAGAAAATCATATTCTTGCCAAAGCTAATTAGAAGTTTCACATTCAAAAATTATAGGAGAGAAACAACTATGCTTAGAACATCAACGACCAGAGGAAACCATGCACACAAAGTTACACACATTCATGAGTCATGAAAAGAAGCAATCCCTTTCTTTATTGACATCTTAACAAGTTGTACAATGTTAGAAAATAGAGGAAAATAGGTAGGGAAAGTGGAAGAATAGATATCTCCTTTTCCTTGCTCAAAAAATCTCTCTCTTGAGTGTACAAAATTGACAACCCTTAAGAATGAGGGTGTCATTACATTATATAAAACTAGAAACAACTCTTGGCTACCCCCACATGACCTTTCACTTGTCCTCACAAAATGTGACTCTTGACATTCTTAGGAATGAAATTAAGTTCCCTTTTATATTAATCAAGGGAAACTTATTACAATGTTTGCTAAAGCCACATTTAAATGAATAAGATGAACGTCATGATTGCTCATAACGAAGAATTAGAAAGGGGTAGAGAAGAGGGGAAATAATGAAGAGAGAAGGGAAGAATGCTCAAGCATGAGTGGGGATACCTCCACCTTTGATGAAGATATTTCCGATGATGATCACAACCTCTGCATGATGCACAAACACCCTGGACCACAGAATGAGTGTTTAGAAACATTGTTCCAAGATTTCCCAATGTGAGCTCGGGATGAACACATAAAATGCCCACAATGATCCTCCTTGAAAATTGACTAATGAACTCCTTGAATCATTGAACTCATCCTGACTAAATCAATTTGACTCACCCAGCTCCACGAGTGATGAAGATGGATCCACCCATTGCGCCCTGCAATGCTCTGCCTTGTTCTTGAATACAATTGAACTCATGATGATGTTTCTAGGACCTATTTGAAGTTATCGTTCCTCCATTTGACCCATGAAACCATATTACAACCTTTTGTAGAGCCCAAAAATAGGAAAGATAATTGAAAATGAATCCATCTTCAACTTTCTACGCACTTGGATCTAAAAATTGATATTTTTGGAAACTAGGTTCAGGAGTTCTTATTTTAGGCGGTGGTTGCTTTTTTGCCTTGTTATTTGCACTGTGGTGTTTCCTTCACATTATAAGAAATTTCACAGATGTTTTAGGTCTATTTTAGAATACTTCATTTTTTTAGAAAGTTAATTTTTGCTTTTTTTCTTTTTTTATTTTTCGACCATTGTGGCCTAGTTTTCAACTTGTGTGATTTTCAATGTTCTTTCTTCTGAAGGTTTTGTCATTTTAGGAAACTTACTAAAAATGGAAAGTGTGAACCAATGGTACTTATTATTTTTATAATTTTAACATCTGTCCCTTGGTTTGATGAAAAACTTTGGATTCTTTCAGGTTGTTTTTTTAATCTATGTGCAAAATCTTGAGTTAAACCGCTTCTGGATTGATGGAAAATGTTGAAAGAAGAGGCTAGGGCACAAAATTTCAGTTGGCTGCCATTAAAAATTGGGGACATTTCTCATATTTTTGTTTAATACAGCTTCAAGCTTCCTAGGAGAGGATAATTTTCCCAAAGTTTTGTTGAGATTTTATCATCGGTTCGAAAGTTATTGGTAAATCTTAAGTAAGACTGGAAGCACGAGAAACAACAACGAAAATGAAAAATTTATATATTTATTAAAGATGGGAAGGAGCACACTTTCTTGTCCCAACCCTCCTAAAATTTTGGGATGGTTAGTGCAAAAATTGTTCCCCCTTCCTATTGGGCCACTTGTTGCAACGTAATTTGCGATTTGGAATGAGAGGGGGCTAAAAAAATAACACTCTAAAGAACTGCTAGGGTCACATGGTTGACCAAGGGCCAAAATAGGAGGGGGCACATTTTTGTGTCCCGACCATCCTAAATGTTTGGGATGGATTTTGCACAAAAGTGTGCCCATTCCACATTGGTCCACATGGCACTTTCTGAAGGATGGAGCTAGGGGCTTGAATTTGGTGCACGGGGCTTAAGTCAACAAAAGGAGCTTAAAATGGTCACATTGAGGTCCAAGGGATTCAATGGGAGGGGGCACATTTTTTTGCACAAAATTTTCCAAAAATTTTAGACGGTTGGTGCACAAAAGTGTGCCACCTTTTGATTGGCTCAAATTCCAAGGCGAAAAATGACTAACTCCTTAAGCCATACCTTGGGGAGCAACTTGTCAAAGCCATAACTTGAGTTCTGGAGGAGTTTTTAACACTTCATTATATAAATTTGCATAAAAATTTCCTTCTAAACACAATGGGGATAGTCTCAAACCTTTTTTATTCTTGAAACGCCTAAAAAAAAAATAATAATTTTCTTAGGGATCAAAGGTTGTGCATGTTGAAAACATGTTGTGGACAAAACCTCTTGAGTGTTGTGAAAAAATTGAGACCACCATCCTCTAAGGATATTAATTATATTTTTGATGATATTTTTTTGGCTCCTAACTCCTTACGGAGATCTCAAAATCGCTTCCTAAGCTCGGGAGTTTTTTTGCATTGTGCACTGCTCAAGCCTCCAAGACCCACTTTTGCTAAAACTACTCCAAAACTTCTAAAACTTCCCAAATTCTTCCAAAACCAATTGCAAAACATTATTATCTCTCTGATACACCTCCATGATTATTTTGAGTCCTTCATTCCACTCTGGGGGGTGTGTACCAGCCTCAAGAAGACTAGAGAAAAGCCTTTCCTAAAGCTTGTCAAAGAGCCTGTCTTGATGAATCTTGGCTTGACGAATCATGTCTTGGGAGTACCTGGGTGCACTTGCTTTCCCTAAATCACCTATGGAAATGATGACACAACACATTATACTACTCATAGAGGCAGGATAGGACTGACACAAGGATTAGGGTGATATGAAGGAGGACTCATAATGACATTTGAGCAAAACAATTCAAAGTAGGGTATGGTTTTCATGCTTTTAGGCGTGAATTTTTCCCTTGAAAAACTCATGAAAACATAATGCTTGAAATATACTTCTATAGTCTCATATTCTATGTTGAGTTCTCAGACTAGTACTATTATTAATTATATTCATATGTTTATACTTATGAATTCTCAAATGTTACTTATACCTAGTATACCTACCACAATAACACCACACTATAATCCTCAAATTACTATGAAAATTTATACACAATATATGAATTTTTTTGGGCCTTTGGGCCTAACACTCATACTACATATTTAGTGTGAGGTTTTCTCCAAAACTATAGAGTACCTATTTCCATGCACATTGTTGCAATTACAACTCATGACAATATTAGATATCAAGCTAAGCTCTTATGATAATAATAGGGACCACATTATCTGAGTCACAAAGTCAAATCTCACAAGATATTATGTAACCCATTGAATCCTGAAGTCCTTATTCTTTTTCTCAAGGATTTATTGGACCCAAGTTCACACTATTCAATGGTGATGACAAACTATTGCAAATCATCAAAGGTTTTTATGTCATGCCTATATTATGTGGATAACGATAGATTGTTAACTAAGATATTTCTAATAAGTCTTAAGAATTTTTCACTAAATTAGTCTTATTCCATGCATGTGGTTTCCTACACATTTTTAATCCTTTAGTCAATAGCTTGTTAACTCACTTTTCAATCAATGTTAGCCAAAAGGTATCATTTTCTCAAATTATACAACTTAAATAAGGACCTAATAATTATATTAGTGACAACACACTTAAATTAATGAGTATGCTTTACAATATGTCATATTCCATAAATGAAATAGAATTACAATAAATTTCATTCACATATTTATCCTACCATTCAAGGACAAATTAATGTTTTAAAAATATAAATCCTTGAGTGAAAATTGTCACGATTAAGGACTACGAGAGTAAGGGTGATTCACATTCCCGATCCTAGTTGTGAAGGTTATTCAGGTTTAGATCCTCTAGTTTCACTATTACATAATCCCATATCTATCCTAAAGTCATCTAAAATCAACTAAGTGCCTTCATAAATATGTTTTGATCTTTCAATTATGTGTTAGGTTCATTGATGTATGCCAATTATTTCTATCTAATCTAACTTAAAAATATGAGTTAGTATATTTATTGTAGCATCTTTGTAATATTTGCAATTAACTCTAATCTAATCTAAAACCTAATTTAATTGACCTAAAATTTAATTAAGGGTTAAACATTTGGTGAACCTACTTTTGATTGAATCCTTAACCTAATTTAGGATCTATTCTTTGTGTATTAGGCCCGTTGATATCAAAATCATAATGCTCTCTTATGATCTTCTTCAGTTTTATATTCCTCTTTTTCATTTGTATCACCATGTCATTATCTTCTATCTTTTATGCTCATTGATTCAGGTCTAAAAAATTTCTCCCTATGCTAGCATTAGCCAATATCCCTCTAACCTAGTCCATGTTGATGCTTTGCTTATTAGTAGGAGTTCTTATCCTAATCCTACTTGACACATGGTTGATCCCCCCACTTATGTGGATATAAACTTTGATTCCATTCCCGTTAATGCTTGGTTCCCTCCGTGCTTCATCTCCAGTTCTGTATTTCTGATCGATAGGGATCTAAGAAGACTCCACTTCATCAAAACAACTAGTACCAGAAGGAAAAGTTATCAAAATGCAGAGAATACTATAAATTTATAGAACTGCCTCTCTGTGTAGAGTGGCGGCTGCATAACCGCCTCATGTCATGTAAGAACATTGGTTGCAGAATGCTTGCCTTTCTACAAACACCGGCACTTCTGTCACTTATGGATGAAAAATAAAAATGAAACCATGAATGGACACGGAATTCAAGCGTCTCATCCATGTCTCTTCCTTGAAGGACATTTCCCATTTTCCAGTGCTTGGGAGGACATGGGAAGACGATTATTTAAGGAGGATCATAGGCAAGAATCAATTATTGAAGGCAATCAGAGTTGGATGCAAGAAGTGAAGAAACCATTGGAGCTGGAGTTGTTTTGTAGAAGAAAGGTGAAGAAACAGAGTAACCAAGTATAGAAAGGAAGTGTTTACATTATTTTCTTCCTTTCCTCTTGTTGTAATCTGTATTCAATTTATAATTTGGCCAATAAAATTAGGAAGAAAGATAAATTTGCCTTCCTAGCTAGTTTCCCCTCAACTTGGGGGTTTCTAGGATAAATATTGGTGTTGAATTGTTATTTCCTTTGCTGTAAAATCATTCTAAGTTCAGTTTTTCTCACAATTAATTAAACAAAGGACTTTCATTTTCAAATTGGAAGCGAGCAAGTAAAGATTGTGGTTTATAAAGAGTGTAGACATGAAGTTGTAAAGTAGACTCCACTTCATCAAAATAACCAGTACTAGAAGGAAAAGTTATCAAAATGCAAATCGATCAGAAGTTACGTGAACCACCCCTCTTTACAGAGCGTAGTTTCGTAACCACCCCCTGCACAAAATGATGGTTACATAACTACCCCGGTGGTTGTGTAATTTCCTATCTATAGACACTAGAGGTCATATTACTTATCACATAAAATTAAAAATAACTCCACAAACATCACGAGAATTCAAACAGTTCAACTGTGTCTCTTCCTTGGACACCTCTTCCCATTCTCTAGTGCACGGGAGGACATGAGAAGAAAGTATTTAAGCAAGAGATCAAGTGGGAGTTATTCATTCGATTCATGGGAGAAGTAAGCAAGAAGAATTCAGTGTTGGAGTTGAATTGTAGAAGCAAGGAGTGTAAGAATAGAGCAAGCAAGTACAGAGGGGAAGTGTTTACAGTGTTTACTTTCCTTCATCTTATTGTAATATGTATCTATTGAATTGGCCAATACATATAAGTGGGAAGAAAGAGAAATTTCCCTTCCCGACTAGTTTTCCCTCAAATTGGGGGTTTCCAAGATAAAAATCTGGTGTCTTGTTGGTTTCAATTCCTTTTCCTTTCACTACAAATAATTCTAAGCACAAAGAACTTTTCACTAACTTCCACAATCTGTCATTTTTGAAATTTGAAAGTAGAACAGTATTTTCTTTGTGGTCTTGTAAATTATCCAAAGATTAGAGGTTTATAAATCATTTGGTATCAAAGTTGATAATAAGTATCTAGGTCGTGGTATTCATTCTTGTGATTTGTATGACAGTGAAAAGGTATAAAGGTGAATAAGTTTTACCTTGCAATCCAGACATATCTACAAAGAAGTGCAAACAAAGAGTCTGATATCAAATGGAGGAAGAGAACTTTTTCCGTGGAATTGAGATGCTAGAGACCATGATGGTTAGGATGTATAGACATCAACAAGAACTCTCAGATTTGCAAAATAACGTTTCAGTCAAGCAAGATAACATGGACTCAATGGTTCAAGATTTTTGTGAACATTTTGGCATAGGCAAGAGCCACGATGAGGAAGATTTGGAAGAGCATGAAGAAGAAACTCCAGTTGTAAAAGAGAAGGTAAAATCTGATCATACTCCTTTTAAATTTGAAACTAAGGTTGAAATTAAGAGCTTTGAAGGACAAGTAGATGCAAAGTTATTAGATAAATGGTTAAAGCAACTGGAAGTTTACTTTAGTGTGCATAATGTCACAGAGGCACAAAGGATTACCTTTGCATGTCTCAAAATGGAAGGTCATGCTCTGGTTTGGTGGGAAACCCATCTAGCCACTTGTGAAAAGAAGAAACGTCCTATTGTTAGTACTTGGGAGGGTTTTAAAGAATTGCTTAGAGATAAATTTTATCCTATTGGCCATAAGACTGACCAGATGATTAAATGGTAGTACTTTAGACAAGGTAGTGGTCAAAGTGTGCAGGATTATACTATGGAGTTTCGGAGACAAGCCATGTTGCTCAATATGGAATTGGAGGATGAGGATATTTTGACCAAGTATTTGGGAGGACTTCACACTCAGCTTCGAAGGAAGGTCATCTCCACGAAGCCCAAGGATCTCAATGAAGTGTACATGCAAGAATACTACATAGATGATGAAAGGAAGCAAGGAGAAGTAGAGTCAAAGCTGAAACAATCAAAAAATCAAGCAAAGAAAGAGCAAGGATAGACAAGTAACAAAGGTAAATGGAAGGGGAAAGGTAAACAAATTGCCACTACTTTGAATACTTGTAAAGATCCTAAGAATTTTTGTAAGAATTGTGATATCAATGGTCATACTGATGCTACATGTTGGAAGTTACATCCGGAGTTACATCCAAAGAACCAAACCAAGGATTCAAAGAAATCCATGACAATCTGTAAAGATAGATGGGGAGGTGGAAATAGAGGATGATTCTGATGTAGATGAGAGGCTTGGATGCACAACCACCAACATGGACAGCCAAGAATAGGAAGAGGAGATGAGTAGACTATTCCAGATCAAAATCCAAATCAAGAGAACTAAGGTAAATGCTTTGGTTGATATTGGTTCTCAATCTAATTTGATTTTGATGCGGTTGTGAAGAATCTTGGTCTTGAAATTATGAGCATCCACATCCATATCCTTTGGGATGGGTGAAGAAGGGTGTAGAGATTTAGGTAACAAGAAGATGTAGGTTCAAGTTTGGGATAAATTCTCAGTATATAGATGTATTGGAAGCTGATGTAATTCCACTTGATGCATTTGATGTTGTTTTTGGGAGTCCTTACTTGTATATCAGGGATGCCATATTCATGAGAAGGGAGAACTGATACTAGATGGGTCAAGGATGGAATCAGTTACAACATCCGGGCACACCAACGTAAGACAAAAATTGCTATGGTAAGTGCTAACCAAGCAAAAAGACTTATTTAAGAAAATCATAATCAGTTTTGTTTACTTTTATTAAAGGATAAACAAGATGGGGTGGAAATTTCAGATGTTTCTAACCAAGGGATGAAGGATTTGGATAGTATTATTCAATATTTTTAGGAAGTATTTTAGACTCCCAACGGGTTACCACCAAAACAGGAGGTAAAGCATGAGATTCATCTTTTGTAGGAGTCCCCTCTACCTAACATCAAGTTGTATAGACAATCCTTACTTGAAAGTAAAGAGGTAAAGAAACAACTCCAGGAGCTATTGGACCAAGGGGTAATACGCTTAAGCACCTCACCATGTGGTTTGCCTATTGTGATTGTGCCAAAGAAGGATGGTTCTTGGAGAATGTGCATCGACTACCGCACTTTGAACAAGATTACCATCAAGAACAAATATCCACTCCCCTGCATAAATGATCTCTTGGACCAGCTTCAACATGCAAAATTCTTCATGAAGCTAGATCTCAAGTCAGGTTATCAACAAGTTGGTATGAAGGAGGAGGATATATGGAAGACTGCCTTCAAGACAAAACAAGGTTTGTATGAGTGGTTAGTACTTCCATTTGGTGTATGTAATACACTTGCTAAATTTGTGAGATTGATGAATGATGTATTGCGGGAATTCATAGATTCATGTGTCATTGTATATAAGATGATATTCTGATTTTTAATGCCACATGGGAGGAACATCTAACACATTTGCAGCAAGTCTTGCAAGTTCTCAGAGAGAAACAACTATTATGTAATATGAAGAAGTGTGAATTTTCCAAATAATCACTTGTCTATCTTGGGAATGTGGTTGGAGGAGGAGAGATACAAGTGGATCCGAAGAAGGTGAAATCCATCACCAAGTAGTCGCTACCAATGGGAGCCATAGAGACTAGAATTTTTGTGGGAGTAGTACAATACATGAGGAAGTTCATTCCAGGATTCTCCACTACTACAACACCTTTACACACAACGGCCACAAAGAGTAAGGATTTTTACCGAGGTGAGGAACAAGATAAGGCTTTAGAGTTGTTGAAATACAAGATTAGTCATGCTCCAAGTACTTGCTCTTCCTAATTTGCAGCAGCCCTTTGAAGTAGAGATAGATGCCAATGATTATGCTATAGGAGCAATGTTGTTATAGGGAGGTAAGCTAGTATGTTATCATTCAGAAACTTTCACTTCAGTAGTTAGAGGATATTTTTTTATGATAAAGATATGTATGCACTAGTTTAGGCAATAAAGAAATAAAAACATTATTTGTTGGGTAAAGAAACTATTGTTCACATTGACCACAAACATGTCCAGTATTTGCAAGCACATTCTAAATTACAGCAGGCAAAGCACTACAAGTGGATGGAGTTCCTTCAGCAGTTCAATTTGGTGATCAAATACAAGAAAGGTAACACAAATTTGGTGGCAGGCATGTTGTCTAGGCTGCCAAAACAAGAGAAAATATCTTTTTGGCCATTATCTCTCAGATTGAGCCCTTCACGAAGGAAGCTTACGGGAGGCATATGCTTAAGACAAAGAATTTGGGGTGACATATCAGCAGTTGTAGTCTCAAGGGGTTGAAAGGATGGGTATTGAAGATTGTTATCTCAAAGATGGGCTACTCTACCGATGGGGGAAGCTTTGTGTGCCAAAGGAAGAAAGACTTATGTTGATGAGGGAAGCACATACCTCAAAAGTAGCGGGACATTTCGGTGTTGGTAAGACCTTAGCCCACTTGCAAAGGTACGTGTATTGGCCCAATATGCAAGAAGAAGTATCTAAATTCATAAGAGGATGTAAACTTTGTTGTACAAGCAAGCCTAAAATCAGGAAGGAAGGTTTATATATGCCTTTACCGGTCCCTACTCATCCTTGGGAAGATATTTCTATGGATTTTGTAGGAGGAATACCTATGTCTAAACATGGCCATGATTATCTATATGTTGTTGTAGATAGATTTAGTAAGATGTGTGTTCTTATGACATGTAAAAAGACAATAAAAACATATGAGGTAGCTGAAATTTTCTTTGCTAATGTATGGGTGCATTTGGTTTGTCGAAGTCTATTTTTTCTGACAAAGATTCTAGGTTCTTGGGGAATTTTTAGACTAATTTTTGGGACAAGATGGACACCAAGTTACAAAGGAGCACGACCTTCCATCCATAGATAGATGGGAAAACAAAGGTGGTGAATAGGACTTTGGTGCAACTGATTAGAGGGTATAATAACAAATATTTTTGGACTTGGGATGAGTCCTTACCCTACATTCAACATTCCTAGAACCGGGAAGTACAAACATCCACTATGAAGTCACCATTTGAAACATGCTTGGGATATCTACCTATGAATCCATTGGACATAGCAGTTGGGAAACAAGAAGAAGGGGAGATATGAGATTCAAAGGTGACTAGAGAAGCAAAATTCATTGAGAGGATCCAAAAAATCCATCTCAAGGTGAAAGAACAGTTGGAAAAATATCAAGCCAAGTATAAGGCTAGACATGATCAACATAGGAGAGAGCACAAACTTCATGTTGGAGACAAGTTTTGGATTTACTTGAGCAAGGAGAGATTACAAGGCCAAAAAGGAAACTCAAGCCACTACGGTATAGACCCTTCACCATATTGGAGCAAGTGTGGAGAAAATGCCTTGAGGTTGATTTTCCACCATTCATGCGGATGTACTCAGTAGTAAATTGTGAGAACTTGCACCTATATGATCCATCCATGCTTGATGAAGAAGAAGAGTGTCAGTTGCTACCTTCCATAGAATATTGCGTCTTGGATTCACAAGGCAAATTGGAGGAGGACATAGTGTTACAATAGAAGATCAAAGAGACAAGGAGAGGTCCATATGAGTCTTGGCAGGTTGGACTAAAAGGGAAGACACCAAGGCAGCCCGATGGTACTCAAAGGATTAAGTGAGGGAATTGTTTCCTCATATACTCCCCACTAAGATTTTGTGGGACCAAAAGCCTCCTAAGTAGGGGAGGTGTGATCCATAGGGATGTAAGAAGACTCCACTTCATCAAAATAACCAGTACTAAAAAGGCAAAGTTATCAAACCGTAGAGCATACTTGTCAAGTTACAAAGCCGCCCTCGTGTAGAGTGACAGTTGCATAACCACCCCCGCACATAATGGTTGTTATGTAACCACATGTCTGCAGATACACCATCTATCCTGTCACTTATCACGAAAAAATAAAAATAACTCCATGAATGGTCACAAAATTCAAACAGTTTGACCATGTCTCTTCCTTGGACGCCTCTTCCCATTCTCTAGTGCACGGGAGGACATGAGAAGCAATTATTTAAGCAAGAGAGCAAGTGAGAGTTAGTCATTCAATTCATGGGAGAAGTAAGCAAGAAGAATTCAGTGTTGGAGTTGAATTGTAGAAGCAAGGAGTGCAAGAACAAAGCAAGCAAGTACATAGGGGAAGTGTTTATAGTGTTTACTTTCCTTCATCTTATTGTAATTTGTATCCATTGAATTGGTCTATATATATATATATATATATAAGTGGGAAGAAAGATCAATTTCCCTTCCTAACTAGGTTTCCCTCAAATTGGGGATTTCTAGGATAAAATTATGGTGTCTTATTGGTTTTAATTCCTTTTCATTTCACTACAAATATTTCTAAGAGTAAAGAAATTTTCAGTAATTTCCACAACTGTTATTTTCGAAATTTGAAAGTAGAACAATATTTTCTTTATGGTCTTGTAAATTATCTAAATATGAGAAGTTTACTGAGATCAATTTTCCATTGTTAATGTTGTCACCACACGTCACACTAATCAATCCATAGAGGAAACTCATCATTGCCTCCTCCACCTACATTGCATGTGGCTAAGATTATTTCACCCTCTAAAGGGTTTAGCCTATTATAACAACCTACTAATACCCTTGTTAAGATATCCCTCTTATAACTCCTCCAAACAACACTAATGTGTAAGGACATCCTCTAATCTACTTTGGGATCATTTATTTTACCTAATAATACTCAACCAACTAGTTTTGTTTCTCTCACGGATAATTTTAAATCCCTTGAGTAGGTTATTACCTTTAAAGCCACTGATATCCATACTATCTCTGATTTCGATACCTTCCCACCTCTTTTTATCGCCGTAGGTTTTCAACATTTTCTCATTAAGTGGTTCTTGATTGACAATGGATCTGGTCTTAATATCTATCCTAAATATCTTCTATTGCAAATGGCCTTTTTTCCTAGTGCATTCAATACTACTATTACTACCATTTGTGGCCTCGATAATGTTACACACTCCAAATTAGGCACTATCAATTTTGATGTTCATGTTTTCCCTATGAAATTACTAACCCCTTTTCATATCATGGATGATGTTCTTCATTACAACTTACTCTTGGGCTTCCTTAGATGCATGCTATGTAGATTGTTCTTTTCTACTTTCCACCATTGTGTTAAATTTCTACATAATGTCATGAAGCACACCATAGCCAACAATCCTAAACCCTTTCATTATTTTCATTTCTTTATGTCCCATCCATAACTTCCTTCTATCACTCCTCCATTACAATCCATCCGTATGGATAGTATTGATACTTATATTGTTAGTGAATCTAGCCACCGTTATGATCCCATTCCATCCTCATCCGCATAAAATTCTACTGAGATCGTAACACCATAATCCTTTTCTCATCTTTTGTCACTCTCTAGAAACTCGCAATTACTACTCCCCTATTAGACGATGTTGTTCAACAACTCGATACGCTTGATTATTCTACTAATAGCGACAATGATGTCATTGACCTCACTGATGACATTTTTATAACATTTTGACTATCAACTTAAGAGTGATGTCTCTAATATATGTACTACTAGCCCTTGACTCTTTGATAATATTTTCACCCCATGATCGAATATGGTCAACACTGGATTCTATACCACATGTACATCATAATGCCATCTGGAATCATCTTGATACACCACATAATTTGTTTTCTATCTTGATTGATCGTTGCTTCCTCATTTTACTTTCTAAGCAACATCGCTCTAATCTTAAGTTTTCCCACCAAACTAGTACCTCCTTTTATAATCTGTAAACATGTAAAATGTTGACATGGCCATTTAAAAAATAATCACATTCATTTTATATTAATCCTTCCTATCACTAATCATATAATAATTAATTATTTAATTAATTATTATATTCCAACTAT
Source organism: Taxus wallichiana var. yunnanensis (assembly GCA_018340775.1). Classification (NCBI taxonomy): domain Eukaryota; kingdom Viridiplantae; phylum Streptophyta; class Pinopsida; order Cupressales; family Taxaceae; genus Taxus; species Taxus wallichiana. The sequence continues at coordinate 586,383,948 of CM031241.1, read as the reverse complement.
TTCTATTATCCATTTCAAAATCCCATCCTACCCTTAGTCATATTAATACATTATTAATATTCCATTATACTACTAACTAATCTCCATTAACTATTTTCTAGTAATTTAAAAATACCTACCCACCTACCACCTACTCTATGCCTACTCTACACCTAGCCTCTCCATCTAATCACCCTACTAAGCATAATTAACTCCACCTAACCACAAGATAAATGATCCTCCAAATCTAGAGGCTTCTATTTCTAGAAGCCTCTCCATTTTTCCCTCTTTTAATTCAAAAATCAAATATTTTCCCTCCATTGAATTTTCAATGGAGGATTCTTTCAATCTCTAGAAATTTCTAATTCTAGATTCTTCCTCATTCTCATGCATTTTCAACCATTGATCCATATCATACATGGATCAATCCCAACCCTTGATTTATCCTTCCTCTAACCATAAATAGAGGTGTCACCCTCCATTTCCACCACCTTAGAACAATGCAAGTATATGTTGTCAAAATATCCAAGAAAACTATCAATCACTAAGCATTCTAATAAGCAAGAATTATTCATCTCAAGAAGGGGAAGTGTTTTCAAATTGAATCCAAAAATCAAGCATTTAAGCATTCTATCTAATAAGATATCCAAGCTATCAAAGAGGAGGATTTCCACTTGTAGGTAAGAACATGTATATGATCTTCTCTCTCTTTCTATCATTGATCAATCAAAAGTAGGTAGATAGTTGTATTATCATAGGATTTAAATCAGTTTATTCCCTAGTTTATATGTTGCGTACTAACACCACTTTTGCATACTTTTTGGCTCCTACCATGGGGTTTACCCCCAAAATTTGATTTTTTAGCAACATTCCATACTAAAAATAATTTTTTCAAATTTGGAAAAGTTTCATTATGATTTGCATCTAGAAAATTTAATTTTTTTATAGTCTTTCGTATTAGCGTTTTGACTCGTCATTTAGTGCTTATGTAGAAGAAATAGCACTTTTGGACTTGAATCAACGCTTTTGGGACGAAAATCTAACTTATGTGGTCATAGGATCTACTTTGGCACTTTTGTAAAACCCTTGGCACTTTTGTAAAAGATTCAACGCTTTTGTCATAAGGTCAACACTTTTTTTCTTTTTTGACACCGTGTCCTAAATTGGCGCTTTTGTTCTATTTTGACACCTATGTCCTGAATTGGTGCTTTTGTTCTATTTTGGCACCTTTGTTTTGCTTTTTTTTTCCTACCTTCCGAGAGCCATAACTTTTGATCCCAAACTCGAAACGAATCCATTTTTTTCCTGGAAAGGTATCGAAAAGATATATGCAATAAAAGTGTTAATTTAGTATTTTGGAAGATAATTTATTCATGGTTTTCATTTTCCTAAATATTTTCATTTTAACTACACATTGAGTTATATTTTCTTGTTCCAAACTACTAACACTTTGTGTGCAGCTTCCTACACTTACCAAAGATTAAAATTAGTCTAAAACTACTAACCCTTTATTTTTTAACATGATCGGTCCAAGACATTTGGGGTTATAATCAAAATACTAATATTTGTTTTATAGGGCCTCCTCTTGAAGACCCCATTACATAATTTCCTATCGTTTTATCTTGCATCTATTTTCTTGCATTTATCATCCTTTTTGTGTGTTTTCCTTTGTTGCTTATTCATCCTGAAGGCAAAACTGTGTATGCTCTCCTCTCACATCCTAGGATGATCTTGAGGATCAAAAGTGGTTAGCCTTCCCTTTTTATTTTGTAGGGGAAACATGATGTAGAAGTGATATCCATGCACTTGTCATAGTCATAGGGGTCTCATGACCATGGGCTTCATATCCATGCACAAAGACACCCCGTGTTCTAGTGGGGTATACAAATTCTTGGACAACTGTCATTATTGGATAAACACTTTCTTATTTTAAGAGTGGCATGTAGTGAGGGGCTTCTATGTCTCAACACCTAGGCCTTAGAAAACATCCTTGTAACATGGATTTGGGCCCCACGTATCATAAGGTATACCAGGGAATCCTCTAGTGAGCTCGTGCATCCTACACTAGGCAACATGTTGGCCACATATTAAGCTATAGTGAAAGGATGTCACACTCCCCAAGATCACTCCTTATCCAACCCCACATTGGCACATAGGTGGAGAGCCAATTGTGGCACCACTGCTATCGTGTGTGGTATTGAAAGTGGGCTATAGCTTGATTGCAAACCCACTTGACTAGTTAGGGTGTGTGTTGCATGTTTGTTGTGTTCTTATGAACACCCTTAACCATAACATCATATTAAAATATTAATTAATCAAACATCATCATAATCATCCATCCTTGATCACACGATCCCAATCCTAATTTTATCACCATCCTTAATCCACAATCCCAATCCTTAACTAATCCCCCACACATCCTATCCAAACATGGCCTTTGATTCTAACATCCTAAAACCATGCAATGATTAAATCAACAAATATATGATATTCAATCTTCAATCAACCAATCAAATCCTAAGCCATCATCCCCCAACCAATCCTATCCACAACGTCCCCTTCCTAAGATCCCTAATTCTTACCCCATTGAATTCCTCTTTGAGGAAACCAAATCATCCCAATCCACACCCCAATCTAATCAATGTAAAACATTATCCCGACAAATTAATTACATCTACTTTGACCACCTTACTAACTTTGACCTAGACCAAGAGGACCTCCTTTATGTCCTTACTAATCTATCCACCAATCCCAAACCCACACAACCATCCCAAACCCCAACCTCAAAATCCCCTATCAATCATCATGACCCACATCTTCCTCCCATCAAAACTCATTCACGATCATACAAAATCTTAACTCCTAACTCTAATCAATGTCGACCTATTATTGAGTTCCATTCACATACCCACAACAATCCCAATCACTTACCCAAAAATATTATCTCCCACATCCCATCTTAGTCCTCCATCCTTGTCATCTTCATCATCCCAATCCAATCCTATGGAATTTCTCCTAGATTGTCCCACAATCCCTAATCCACCATCAAATTTAGCCCCTAATCCTATTTCATCCCCTCCATCACCTACGCCCAATTCTATCAAAACTATCTCATCCACCGTGACTCCTAAGTCACCCTCATCCCCTTCTACCCCCAATCCTAAACCATCTAATGTGGCTCCTATGCCACCCTCATCCTCTTCATCCACACCTTATTGTATCTTAACCCCTTCATTATCTAAATCTCACGTTATCCTATCCTCTAATCCTATTTCACCTCCCCATCACCCAATCCTAAAACCTTTAAAGTGACCCCTAAGTCATCAAATCCCAAACCTAAAAATTCTAACCTCTATCCTCTCTGCGCACCATCTCCTACCACATCTAATGAGGCTCTATATAACTTTCATCTACTTCATCCCACAAATTGATAAAATCTAATGTGGTTCGTACACCACACCCATCTCCCAAATCTCCTTCATCCCCAACATCACCCAAATTTAATGTAACCCCCATATCGTGCCCATCCCCTCATCTACATCTACCCCATCCCCTTCATCTACATCTACTAATCCCAAACAATCTAATCCTAAGCCAAAACCATCTACCTCAAAACCACATCCCCCAACCAATCCAAAATCAACTAAATCTACTTTGGCCTCCAAGCCCACACCATCCACTTCGACCCCCAAGCCAAATCCATCCCCTTCACTTCTAAGACACAATAATCCAATCCAACCCATAAATCCAAATCAACCAAAACATCTCATAATCCACCCAATCATGGACCTTTACTTCCTACCGCCCCAAAACCATTTAACCCAAACCACTTCACTCCTTTGGGAGAATTCTTGACCACCAATTCCATCATCTAAAACCTTGAACATGATCATCCATCCCCAATCAAATCACACAATAAAAACCTTCTCAAACCATCTTGGTATCGGGAACATTATTATTGTGACTTCCATCACACCCATGGACATTCGACCAATCGTTGCATACAATTTAGATCTTATGTCCAAAACGTCATTCACCAAAGAATTCTTATCCTTGTACCTTTCTATCCACCACCTTTCCATCCCAATCCTATCCCTAACCATTATCCATCATCTAAACCCTAATCGAAATCTAAACATTGCCATTGATGAGGTTCATCAATCCTTGCCATTAATAATGTCAATCCAGGTTGGTGTCCGAAGGTTGTATGCATTAAGAGAAGAAGATCTTGGAAAACAACTCCTTTAAACACAAACCAAAATTGCATAAAATAAAAGCACACATGTGGAAATTTAAATGCACAATTGCATAAATGTATACACACTTGTATAAAGGAAATCAAACTTGCAGAAATGTAAACACACTTGCATAAAGGAAATAAAACTTTCAGAAATTTAAACACACTTGCATAAATTGAAATTTTTGAATGGGAATTAAGCAAAATTAAATAAAACACCTGTAGGTTTACAACAAACTGAATTTTCACAATACGAAGATAAAAACAATATAATAGAATGAATTAAAGACAAATGAATAAACATAAACGTAAATACAAAGATATATCTTCCTTGGAATGAATGGCCAGCTCATTCCTTGGAAGAGGATTTGAGTCATACCTCTGAGATCTTAAAACTATAGAATATTTGAGAGGAAAGAACATATCTTTATTTCTTGGGAGAAAGTATTACATATCTAAGTGTGGAAGGTTACATTTATAATTCATGCATCCAACCAAATCCTTATTTTAGGAAATACTATCTGATCTTATTTTTATTCCAATCCTAACAACTATGATCTCCATCTCCACAAAACATGGAGAGAGATATATTATTGGGGTCAAATCTTATCTTACTTATTTTAGGAAGATTTGCTCCCAAATCTTCTCCTTGCTTTTCAAAGAACAAGAATCATAATGATTTTATTCTTCTACATGATTGGAAGGATTATTTTTATCAAAATATGATTTTGAACAAATACCTTTCTCAGATTTTCCATTTGACTTTGTTGTTTTTGATTGTGGAACTTTTAACGCTTGTCCGATACGCTTTTTTCTCGGACTGCAGTTTACTAAAAGTTAGATTTATATTCATTGGAAAAACTTGTAGTAAATCTAAATGAGGTTTTTGTTAAACACATTTCTATGAACAAAACCTCTCTCATATTTTCCATTTGACATTTTGTTTCTGTTTATGGAACTTTTAGCGCTCATCTGATACACTTTTCCTCGAACTGCAGCTCACTAAAAGTTATATATCTCTTTATTGGTAAAACCTGTAGAAAATCTGAATGAGGTTTTTGTTAAACACATTTCTATGAACAAAAACCTCTCTCATATTTTCCATTTGAATTTTATGTTTCTTTTTATGGAACTTTTAGCGCTCGTTTGATACACTTTTCCTTCGGACTGTAGCTCACTAAAAGTTAGATCTCTCTTTATTGGTAATACCTGTAGTAAATTTAAATGAGGTTTTTTTAATCACATTGCTATGAACAAAAAAATCTCTCAGATTTTCATTGGATTCTCTGATCTTTCATAATTTCTCAAAAATTGTCAAAATCCTTAGTTCCGAACTAAGCCTGTGAGTTCCAAAACTAAGCTCTCATGCGAGTTCGGAACTAACTCATGAGTTCCCGAACTAATCTTATGAGTTCAGAACTAAGCTCGCGAGTTCGGAACTAAGCCTGCAAGTTCCGGAACTAAGCCTGCGAGTTCCAGAGTGAACTTAAAACAACTATAACTTTTGCATACGATCTCGGATTGAGATGATTATTTGTTTGAACTTGCATAATTTTTCGAGAGGAATCTGAATATGAAATTAGATTTGAGTTTAGATATACCATCCATGATCAATTCAACTTTTATCAATACTAGCATTATCTTTCCTTTATGGCCTGTATACATAAGACATTGCATCTTTTCCCAAATAATCAATAGGATTAGTCAACAAAATAGATAACAAAAGATTTCTAAAGAATGAACAAGATATATATCCTATATTCTATCTTAAGAAAACTATAAGTTCCTAGATTACATTTAAATCCACTTTCAAGGGTAACTTGGAAGGACAAAATATCGGTAATTTATGGCCAATTTATGGCCTCATCAGCCATCCATCCAAATCTCATTGTACATCCAAACATCCCTCACCAACCCAAAACCAAAACAAATGTCACCTCCATTCTTTATTAAGTCCACCTTTTATCATATGATAAAACTACAACCCCAGATCTCATGATGACCACATGGCATCATCTTCCCTATCCACTTCATATCCTATAGCCAAATATATGTTCACCAATATGAAACATCAAGGCAAAGGCTTAGGCATCCATGAACAAGGCATTCACGAACCCATATCCCTTCCTCAAAATATAGGACATTTAGGCTTAGGGTATAAACCTAACACTAACAACATCCCTCCCACTACTCCATCACAATCCATTTCTAACACTCATCTTATTAATCCTACTATTCCAACAAATCAACCCAATCAAAAATCATTTAATCCCTCTACATATACCCAATACCTAAAACTGATTGAACACATAATTCATCATCGACACATGGATATTCATTCCTTTCCACCCATCCTCCTTTCATCCACCATCCAAATCCCTTTGCATATAATCCATTTTTATCATCACATCCATTAATATCCTCTTCCAATCCATTTATTTGAACATTTGATCAACTTTCTCACACATGTTGTAAGACAATAGTACATACTACAACCATGTGACCTTGGTCTATCATTAAATCCAACATTCAAGAACAATTGTCCTCCTAGAGATCCTCACAATTTAACAAATGTAATCAACTTGTGGTGAACACCCTTGGGCATGTCTATTAACACTCTAGCCAATGTCATCTTCACATGCATTTTCATCCACCCATCAAGCCACTAGTGATATTTAATCCCTTGAGACTTCTCAAGAGAGTGGAATATCTTTATGCAAAAAAATCCAAATATCAAAAAAGAAAAGAAATCATATGAAAATTTAAAATATCAAATATAATCGGCCTCAAGAATCTCTATTGGTGTGTTTTTCAGCAACTCTATGGGGCTTTGGATGCCTATCTCGACAAAAGAGGGAAATGTTGTTACAAGAATTAGATGTATCTTTGTCGGGGCTATGGATGCCTCGGCTAGCAGCAAAGCAATGCACGCCTTAACCTTATGTTCACCTTCCATCAATCTACTTGACTTAATCACTTCCTATACATTGGTTAGTTTGTTTACACACTTCCCATTAAGTCTTCACTTCAAGTGGTAATTAACCATCACAATCACACACACTTTGATCTCATAGAGACATAGGGCTTACCATTGCAACCTTGGTCACACTTTTGTTTTAGTTCGACTCTTGCCTTACAACATGTGCTTTGTTAGGCTCATCTTTTGTCCATCCCTTATATTATTCCATCCATCACTTCCACATCCTTTTGCATTGAACATCTGTGTGCCAATGATGACCCTTTCATTTCATCCCATCCTCCTCATGCCCCTTTCAAACTGTCATCATCATGATTGGGGGAAACCTTACTATCATCCAATGAGGACATCCTTTATTTTAGATATCCCTCACTTCCCATCCTACCCTAAACCTGGGGCCAAATCAAACCCATCCACATAGGCCATCCTATTTTACATTTGGGGCACATTACATCTATCCCTCCATCCCTCTCCCCTATACCTCATGCCATATCTTATCATATTCCATATCCCCATCTTTTCCTAAACCACATCCCTCATCCTATTTATCTCCCATCGCACATCCCATATAATCCTAACCTCTCAACCAATCCCTATCCTATCCAACCCATCCAACTTCGTCAATCCTTCCCCTTCATCTCACCCAAACACACTTTGATACTTGTAGGATAAAGTTGTATCTCTCCTTAGCTACCCCATCCCGAATCCTTTCTTACTTATCCTTAACCATATCCTCTCATCCCAAACCCAAAATCTCAACATCCAAAATCAAAACCTAAAAATCCGGACATCCAAAAATCTAAAAATCTAAAATCCAAAATCTAACCATTAAAACATCCAAATAATAATCCATACAAAAATTTAATGTGCGTGTTTTTGCTTGAATGTGTTTATTTGTTTTTTTGCATTTCTATTTTGGCCAATGATATGAGGCCTCTTTTTTTTATTTTTATTTTGCATGATCCGATGATATAAGGGCCATATTTTTTTATATTAATCTGTCAATGATATGAGGACACATGTATTTGGTAATCCAATCACCATGGTCTTTATACCTTGATGCATTTTTCTCTATGCCGCATCCATCATATTGCTAATGATGATACCAGTGTGCACTTTATGGTAGCACACCCCCTTCTATCATCATCTTTTAGCCTTATCATCATCCACACCCAATCCTCATTTTCATCTAACTAACTATCTAACCTCCTCATCCTCATGTAATTCTTTATCCATCAATCAATATCCACATCCACACCTTAACATCTCACATCCAACATCCAAAATCCTCACCCCTGCTGGGGCATCTTCTAACATCCTCTCATAAATAAAACTAGATCATCAAACCAAATCCTTATTCTCTCATCTAAACATCATCACTCTTCTAATCCTTTAAATAAAATCAATCATCCTCAAATCTAACCTCCTCAATTCTAAATCCCAAATATTATATCCTACCCCCTTGATTGGGGCATCGAAAATTCAACATCTCTAAATCAAATATCCTCAAATACAACATCATCAAATATAAATCTTCCAATCTCAACCCTTAGCCTAGGGCATCCTATAATCTAAAATCCTCAACATCTCAACCCCTTGACTAGGGCATCCTCTAATCCAAAATCCAATCTCTCCTCCTCCTCTAATCCTCTACTCTCATATTCCTCTAATCCTCTCTCCTAAATCTTCAAATCTTCTAAACCTTTAATCTCCTACTCTTATAATCCTCTCATCCTCATCCTTTAAACCCTCAAATCCTCTCATCTTACTAACTTGGGCCTGTCATCACCAATCCGGCACTATGATAATTCTTCACCAGGAACTCCTCGTGCTATGATTATTTACTAATGCATAGCCTTTAGTTTGGTGGATGTAATCTGGAAACAAAACAACAACATAACACAAGAATACCATCGACTATGATAAGATGGAATGATGACAAATCTGAAATATCAAAGTAAATTATAATATTAACATGAAATTGTTACAATCTCACCCATGAGGTACTTCAAGTGTTATTGACTTCACTTGACTTTCACCAAGACTATGGGAGAAACTTTACAATTACACCTCTTAATGGCTTCTTCAACACACCTTTAAACTGATGGCTTCCTTCGCACACTTCCTACAATATTTCTCACTACTTCCTTCTATGCTAAATGAGGGGGTAGCCTCTCTATTTATAGAACTTCCGTGCTTATCCATCTTATCTCTAAGATAGGATAAGAAATCCACTCCGACGAATCATATTTCATACCTTAACTCTTATCTGTACATGTAAGCTTATCCTTTAAGATAAGATAAACCTTATCATTTTACATGGGTTCCACATTTTTAGACTTTTTACAAATAAAATACACAAAATATTTATGACCTCACTCCTTGTCCTTATTACCAATATAATATTTCTAATTCCTAATCATGTAGACCCTACTTCTCTAATTACCCAAACTTTGACATTTTAACATTACCGGACCACTTACGACAAATATTTACTTTTTACAACATTCCTATTGTACTTTGACTGTTACCGTACTCCACATTATTGGTGGCACCTGCATCGATGGTGCCGTTATCTTCTATCAGACGCTACTACTAATTATACTTAACAACATCCTATTCCTAATACATACATTAATGAAATAGAAATTATGGAGGAAAATTTTAGTGTCGACATCTTCCCCCTTCCTAGCTTCTACTCCGTCCCCTGAGTAGACTCTTCCGGTGCTTGGAAAATATTCAACTTGTCGTGGTTGACCCATTTCGTAATGGGAGTGCCATCCAATTCCTGCAATCAGACGTACCATTTTCATGCACAATCTGCTATTTTGTAGGGCCCCATCCATTTTGGAAGAAATTTTCTCTCGTGTTCTTTTTTTGTATCTAGAATCATATACTAGAACCAAGTCATTCACATGAAATGGAGACCACCGGATCTTTTGATCAAAGTATTCCTTTCCGCTTCATTTTCTTCTTATGGCTTCAGATCCTTTGCTATTTCTCTCATTTCCTCCAAAGAAATGAAGATGTACCAACCTTTCTTTTATCGAATCACTTTCATCCATCCTTTCATTTTTCATAACTCTCATAGTGGGAATATCAAACTCAATAGAAGAATCGGATCAATGCCATAGGCCAACCGAAATGGGGAGTATCCTGTTGCCGACTTTGATGTTGCCCTATATGCCCACAATGCCGCATGAATCCTTTTATCCTATTTATGTACCGCAAGGCCGCATCTTTTGCTAGAATTTGACACAACACAAAATTTGTTTGTTCCACCCGTCCATTTGTGCTTGGCTTGTATGTTGTTGCCTTCGCCGTGCGTAATAGAAAACTTATTGACTAGGGCTTCTACCACCTCATTAATGAAGTGGCTTCCTTGATCTATTACAATTTCTAATGGGCAACCAAATCGTGACAATGCATTCATACATGAACCTTGCCACTTCATCCATGGAAGTTGTTTTCAATGGCCTAGCTTCAACCCACTTGGTTAAATAACTAAGCAACTACAATATACTTATTTTGGCGTGATGTAGTGGAAGTGGACCTACAATATCTATTCCCACTTTTCAAAGGGACCAAGGGGAAGAATAGGACATAATGGAGCCGATGAAGTCTTACGGTTACCATGTGTTTGACAAATATCACATGTCTTACAATAATTATAACAATCTTTAAAAAGAGTGGGCCAGTGATAACCTGCATCCAAGATCCTTCTTGCTGTAAGTATTCCAGAGAAGTGCCCTCCACATGTACCATTGTGGAATTCTTCTAGCAGCTTCCTTCCTTGATCACGTCCAATCGCCTCTCAGATAGTCCATTAGGTCCTATTCGAAATAATACTCCATGCAGAATAGAATATGGACGACTAGCTTGAGTAATCTTTTCTTAGTCTTTGAATGGCACCATCAGAAACTTGAATTCATTCAGATAATTCCAAATATCTATGTATTCACTAGGGATTGTGTCAAGGGAGAACAATGTTGCATCGGAGAAATCATCATCATCACAAGATGATCCTAAACCATCATAGGCTCGAGAGAGTGCATCTGCATTGACATGCTTCTTTCCTGGCCTATCTATAATATCAAATTCAAATTCTTGTAGCAAAATTATCCATCTTGCTATCCTCCCTGATGGGTTAGGCTTATTTACAATATATTTTAGAGCTTGATGATCTGTTACAACTAGAAATTTTTGCCCTAGCAAGTAATTTCTAAACTTCTTTATAGCAAAAATGATAGCCAGAGCCTCTTTTTCAGTTACAATATAATTTACCTCAAAGATCGCTCATTTGTCTCGCTCCTAAAGTAAATGGATGTTCATTCCCATTTTCATCCTTTTGGCTCAAAGTACTTCCTAGTGTCGCATCTCGAGGCATCGTTGTACACAATGAATGGCTTGCTCCAATCTGGATTCTTCAAAACAGTGAAGACACTGTGGCTTCCTTCAATTGTCCAAAAGCTTCATGCGCCTTATTTCGGTTCATAAGTAACATCCTTCTTCAAGAATCTGGGTTAGTGGTCTGTGCAATCTTTGAGAAATTCTTGATGAACCTTCTATAAGTAACCCACATGGCCTAAAAATGATCTCAACTTACTTCTATTAAGAGGAAATGGTAAATCTTTGATTTTTGAAACTTTATCGTGATCAAGCACTCAATACCATCTTTGGATACAACATGCCCTAACAAAATGCCTTTAACATCCAAAGACACACTTTGTAGGGTTTAGTGAGGCTTGTGCTTCATCTAACCTTTGAAATGTTGTCTCCATTTGGTGCAGCAGTGGTCCAACTTGCTCCCATAGATGTAAAAATCATCCGTAAATACTCGATGAAGGTCCCAATGTAGGGTTCAACACCCTATTCATCAAACGCTGGAATGTTGCTGAGCATTACACAACCCAAAAGGCATAACTCTATAAGCAAACGCTCCCAAGGAGTGGTGAACGTGGTCTTCAAACTGATCTTTCTCTCGCTATACGAACTTGGTCAGCCGCTATATCCATAAGCAAAACTATAGTACTCTCGGCCATCTACTTCTGGCCCAAGATCCGATCTGAAAATGGAAGAGGGTAATGATCCTTCTTTGTTGCCTTATTGAGCTTCCCGTAATCAACACAAATGCATAGCTTCCCATTCTTTTTTATTGAGATCACAATGGGAGAAACCCATTCAATTCTCCACAAAGAAATATGAATCCCGCATCAAGCAACTTATCTATTTCTTCTTTTACGCCTTGGAAAAATTAGGATTCATTCTATATGGCATTTGCTTTATGGGCTTAAGACCATCTACCAACTCAATACAATGTTCTACCCAACTTACTTGACGGAGTTCCTTGTAATCAAAAGTGAATAGGTGTATGTACCTTCGAAAGAGCCGGAGGTAGGATTCCTTCTCACTCTCCATCACAAGATCACCAATCTTTATTTGTTGGAGATGATCATCAACTTCTTCTTCGATAATTTTATGGGGTCATGAGTTGGTGTGATCTGGAAGGATATCCATGATCGAAACATCCACCTCACTTTTCTTCATCTTCGTGTCCACTTCACCGGTACTAGAGTAATAAGAGGATGTCCAATCATCGTTTCATCACTTGAATCCATGTGTTCTCGCTTATGATGTCGAGGGATCACATTTATTTTCACCTCTCTCTACCACATCCAAGTGTCATGAAACCTTCATTCCAAAGTAGTTTCTTGCATGAACTCTCCTTAGCCATGGTCTTCCCAAAGCAGATTGGGTATGCAAAAGCATTACCATTTTTCATCACCCGAAAGTCTACCACACATACTACACCCATAACAGATATTGCCACATTTGAAACTACACCTTCTAGTTTAGTTTTTACTTTATTTAATGACCTTAACATAAGTGTCAAGGGCGATCAATTTTTAAACCCAACATATTCATTGCTGATTCGGTCATTACATTAATCGCAAAGCACTCCATCAACTAAGACATCATGAATTGAAATACCATTACATAATACCTCACTTGTGGAGCATAGGGATCCGCCTCGCGCCTCCAAAACAAGGACCTCAACCTCCTTCCTTCTTCGAGCATTGAGTCCACCTCGCAACTCCCGCCTCTTCTAAGAAGACATAGCCAAGAGTTGACCATATGTAATATTTGCAGTGCCTTTTGGACAAATCTTCCAAGATGGAGTATGGTCCTTGCCCCGTGAAATCAGAAAATCCCGCACACCCAACTTTCTTCTCCTATGTTTCTTACTAGTTTTTCTTCTTTCATCTTCTTAGGATCATTTCCATCTTGATTATTTTTTCTTTCTTTCTTTTTGTTACAAACACATCTACTTCATTATTTTCGCTCTTATCTACTACATCAAAAGAATTCACAGTGCTTTTTCTTTATCATTATCTCCTTTACCAAATGTAGAAGCTCTATCTGGACAATTATACTTATAATGACCCTTTTATAACAACCATAACAAACAACTTCGTAAATATTTCTTTTGGACCTCTATCTCCTCCCCGAGAACTAAATTCCTTTCCTTAAAGAAGATTAATAGTTAATCGACCCATCTTTTTGAGTAAATCTTCATACTCGGTAGATGTACTAGGAGAAATATTTGTGCTCACCGGGAGTGGTTGTGGATTCTGACCAAAGGTGCCTGGTGTGTAGGCTCTACTTTAGCAACAATTTCTTTGGGCTCCTCTTCCATGCTTTCTTCTTGCCTTCGCAATCTCCTTTGCTTGTTCAATGGTAGCTTGGGCGGTCATACTTCACTCGTTGTCTCGATCTCTCGGCTTCATCCCAAGAATGAAGTGCTTACGAGGAGATTATCCACGCCATTCATCAACCCATCCGCTAGTCCTTCCTTCCAGATCTGGGCATCGAGCTTCCTCCTTAGCTCTAGAACACGAGCATGATAATCCCTTATCTTCTCCTTCTCTCCTTGGGATAGCTTTGTGATCTCGATCATGAGATCTGCATATTTCTGTTGTTCACCAAATTCTTCAAGAAAACTTTCAGTTAATAAATCCCATGAATTTTTCACATTATCACCTAGTGTTTCAAACCACCTAAGTGCGGAACCATCCAAAAAGGTAGGAAAAAATTCAGTCCATTGTTCCCTTCTTATAAGGCCATTACAAATACAAGATCATTTAAACTCTTGAATGAAAGAAGAAGCATCTTCATTAGATTGAGCTGAAAAAACAAGAATCTTTCCCATTTTCAAAAGTAACCACCGTGAAATACCAACCCACAAGTACAATTAACAAGACTTATGTGCACAAATAATTGGAATCACTATACTAGAAAGTGACTTTACACCTTTCTACAGTAAAATAGAAATGACCACGGTAAACTATGGTAAAACTTGACTTACTGCGGTAAAAACTGACTTTATTGTGGTAAACACTATTCACGGTAAAAAGTGAAGTTACTGTGGTAAATACTATTCACGGTAAAAAGTGAAGTTACTGTGGTAAATACTATTCATGATAAAAAGTGACTTTACTGTGATAAATACTATTCACAAGAAAAATGACTTTATCATGGTAACTACTATTCACGGTAAAAATGACTTTACCATGGTAACTACTATGCACAAGTAAAAACAAGGTTACCCTCTAATCGATTTTTGACTAAGTGGGAATATCTCTCCGTAAAATCCATTAACGAGGAATGGTCCTAAGAACGGAACCAAAATGTCATCACCAATCCAGCACTATGATAATTCTTCACCGGGAACTCCTCGTGCTATGATTATTTACTAATGCACAACCTTTAGTTTGGTGGATGTAATCTGGAAACAAAACAACAACATAACACAAGAATACCATCGACTATGATAAGACGGAATGATGACAAATCTGAAATATCAAAGTAAATTATAATATTAACATGAAATTGTTACAATCTCACCCATGAGGTACTTCAAGTGTTATTGACTTCACTTGACTTTCACCAAGACTATGGGAGAAACTTTACAATTACACCTCTTAATGGCTTCTTCAACACACCTTTAAACTGATGGCTTCCTTCACACACTTCCTACAATATTTCTCACTACTTCCTTCTATGCTAAATGAGGGGGTAGCCTCTCTATTTATAGAACTTCCAGCTTATCCATCTTATCTCTAAGATAGGATAAGAAATCCACTCGACGAATCATATTTCATACCTTAACTCTTATTTGTACATGTAAGCTTATCCTTTAAGATAAGATAAACCTTATCATTTTACATGGGTTCCACATTTTTAGATTTTTTACAAATAAAATACACAAAATATTTATGACCTCACTCCTTGTCCTTATTACCAATATAATATTTCTAATTCCTAATCATGTAGACCCTACTTCTCTAATTACCCAAACTTTGACATTTTAACATTAATAGGACCACTTACGACAAATATTTACTTTTACAACATTCATATTATACTTTGATCGCTACCGTACTCCACATTATTGGCGGCACCGTGCATCGATGGCGTCGTTATCTTCTATCGACGCTACTACTAATTATACTTAACAACATCCTATTCCTAATACATACATTAATGAAATAGAAATTATGGAGGAAAATTTTAGTGTCGACAGCCTCTCCTCTTTTGAGTGGTTACCCGACTCATTCCTCCCCGCCTAACCCCTCGAGGGGGAATCATATCACCAATATAAGATATTTTCTTCTTTTTCTTTGAATTTTCATTACTCTGCAATAACACTTCAAAGAGGGAAAAAATATAGACATCTAAAATGTCAACATGATTAATTATGATTAATCTATCCCGCAACATCATCTAAATCCATATAATAATTAATCACAAGATTAATTATTATTATTAATCCATTTTATCATATTTCCCCTTTTAATCATTTATCAAATATCCCAACATTTCATCATTAATCATTTTAATTCATCCAATATCCCATTTTTATCATTAATCTCATTAATCCATTATTATATCATATTATCCTATTTTAATTCTTCATTAACATTTCCTAGGAATTTAATATTCCTACATCTACCTACCCACCTACTCTACACATCCCTACACCTAGCCTTTCCATGTAACCTCACCCCTAATCATCATTAATTAACCTAATCTAATCCTAATCCTAATCACATCATCACACCTCTAAATCTAGAGTCTTTTATTTCTAGAAGCCTCTCTAAACTTCCCTCCATTTAAAAATTCAAATAAACTTTTGTACCCACTAACCTCAGCCTATGTAGGATCAATGCTTTTGTTCATATAATAGTGCCTTTGTATACTTGATTGTATTTACAATTGTATCAACACTTTTGCATCAACTTCAACATTTTTAATCTCATAACTTCTCAACTATGCATGTTTGGCATATTTGTCTCCATAGTAGCGCTTTTGGTCATACTTCAACGCATTTGTGACTATATTATCACTTATGTGTATCTGAATTTACCCTGTGTAACTATCTTTACTATAGAATTTTTGTTTTCGATTAGCACATTTGTTCCTATAACAATGCTTTTGACCTCAAAACGTGTTTGTTCGTATAATAGTTTTACATCGTAATAACTAACTAATCACACTTTTTGGATTTTTAGTGGCATTTTATAGCTTCTTACATTTCATTTTTGCAGAATATCCCGGGAAAAAGGGGAAACTTTTTTATTTATAATATTCGATTAGTATTTGCCTAACGCTTGTGGTTGCAAGATATTGATTAATCACAACTACTAACCTTTTTGTCTTGCAACCCAAACGGTCCAAGAACATTGGGGTATAAAACAAACTACTAATCATTTTTTGTCTTACAAGTCCCCTTGTCGAAGGCCCCCATCATAAAAACTTTATTATTAATTTTTATTATTTTTGTGTATTTATTGTCCTTTTGTAATTTGTGTTGTTGCTTGTTTTAACTCGAAGATGACACAATGTATGCTCTCCTCTCACATCCTAGGATGATCTTGAGGATTAAAAGTGGCTAGTCTTCCCTCCCTTTTTCATTTTTAGGGGGTAACATGACATGGAAGTGACATCCATGAACTTACCATAGTCCCTGGGAGTATCATGACCATGGGATTCACCTCACGTACGTAGATATGCCTCGTGTTCCGACGGGGTATATAAATTCAAGGACAATTGTCATTATTGTCTAAGTGCTTACTTGTTTTAAGAGAAGCATGAAGTGAGGGGATTCCACGTCCCAAAACCAGGCCTCAGAAAATATCCTTACAACATGGACTTGGGCCCCACATACCGCAAGGTATATCGGGGACTCCCCTAGAGAGCTTGTTATCCTAGATTAGGTAGCCCTTTTGGCCACATATCGAACTATAGTGCAAGGAGGCCACACTTCCCAAGATCACTCGCTATCCAATCACACATTGGCACATAGGTGGAGAGCCAATTTATGGCACCACCATCGGTGTGGTATTGAAAGTGAGATATAGTTCGGTTGTAATCCCACCTGACTAGCTAGGATTGTGCTTGCATGGTTGTAATTTTTTGAGTGTTCTTTTGAAGTTAGTAAATTACCATTACACTAGTCCTCAATAATTAAAACATACACCTATTATCCATCCATTTTTACCATGACCTTTTTGACCTCGATTTTTTGACTATACATCATTGAAATTTGACCATAAATTCCCCATCACATATTTACCATTAATCACACCTTCCACAATCATCACAAAAATAAAATCCAAATAACCATCCTTTTCCGGTTAATATATAAATTTTAACCACACATCATCCCCTTACCATAATTTTTTTTTTTACCATAACAAAAACCTTGACCATATATCACCCATCTCACACTTACTATTATTCATGTTTCCCACGTTACCTTAGTCTAAAATTCAAATAAATAACCCACCTTTCCACATAACTAATAAACTTCACCACACATCCTTCATTCACTTATTATTAGTCACCCTCTTCTTCATCACCTTTATTAATAAAAATCCAAATAAATAACAAACCTTCTCACCTAATTAAATAAACATCAACCAAGCCATACATTGTTTAATAAAAATCAAATAAATAATAAACCGTTTCATCCCATTTCCATTATACAAACAAATATTACACATTCCCCATCCTAATCCACATAAGCCAAACAATCACCCCTCACTCATTATCACACGAATTTTGTCCTAATCATTCATCATTTCCATTAAGTATCTCAATCCTAACCTAGGCCCATAAGAATCTAAAACTTGACATATCACATAACTCTCTTGATCGCAACAATCGTCATAACCTTACACCTTCATCCATACCTATACACAAAACACTTTCACTCTCTACTTACGATTTCTTATAGACAAGACCATCTAATCTTGATAATCGACATCTTGTGAACAGAAAATATACTTATCACCTATCCTATTCTTATAAGCCCTTATAACAAGGCACACCCTAAGCCCTCTACTACTGAGGAAAATATTTTCTTCTATCTCCTTCTTTCAAATTTCCTTCATCCTACTAGCAAGATCTCGATTAGTAATATTATACATTAAGTTGACCAAGAAACTCGAACCCTCTCTCACATCCTTTACCAATTTAACACAATCTCATTTTCATCAGTATATCCTAACATCACTAAAATCCAATGACACCTAGGAGAATACAAACCCGATCCCACTCAGGAAATGATGAAGAGAACATAGGACATGATTTATTTAACCACAATTATTATGACGCCAATGCCAAAGAAAACTATACGGGGAGAAGATGAGGAGACCATGGTCAATACTAGTAGTGATGATGACTCAAGTACATACTTTACAAGAGGAAGGAAATGAGAAATTCTAAAGCTGCTTTGTTGAGAAGAATAACCATATGGGAGAAAAGATTCCTCCTGATTACACCCATTACCAACTCCAAAGTCTCCTCCAAGATGAAAATGATAACATTGGCCAATGACCACCATCCACACACTGTCATAATCCAAACAACCGTCACGTTATATACAGACGGGGATAGTAGAGAGAACAACCCAAACGTATCCAAAGAAGTCGTGTTGTCCCAACTATAAAAAATGAGTAACCAAATTTCTCAGTTAGCTTCTCAACTCGACCCACAACCATCTAATGATCATGGATCCCAAAATTCTCAACCAAACTTCAATCCGCCATCCGTTGGTCCTCAAGAACCCACCTTGGAGAAAGAAGTGAAGTCTATGAAGGAAACACTTCAAGGGTTACAACTCGACACACAGGGATGGCAATATAAATTTGAGGAACTTTTTCCTTACCCCTTTGACCATGAAATTTTGTGGGTCCATTTCCCCCATACTTCAAACCACCTAAATTGAAAAATATAAGGGAAAAGGTGATCCCCGTGAGCATGTTAAGGAATTTTATATGCTTTTCCAAGAAGTTTCCTATGATGAATCCTACTTATTGAGACTATTTTCACGAAGCTTAGGTGGTCCAGCCCTAGAATGGTTCCTTCATCTACCTAAAGGTTCTGTTACTACATTCGCCAACCTATCTGAATTTTTTTAAAGTAATTCTTATATAACATGGAACATGATGTCACAATGATTGACTTGTGTAATACCAAACAACACAAGAGAAATATTTTCATCCTTCTTACAATGATGGTGAGCCCTTGCTAGTTGAATCCCATGGCCCATCCCAGAGAAGTAGCTAGTCACTATTTTTGTCTCCAATCTCCACCAAGAACTAGCCTTCCATCTCCAAGTCCATTGCGCCAATACTTTCGATGACATCATTGAAAAAGGAATGCAAATTGAGAAATCCCTTATCACCAAAGGCCTTATTAAGTTGTATTCCCGAGAAAATTACAATCAGTCCAGTCAACCCTCCACGTCTGAGAAGCCTAAGTACTTCAATAAAAAAAAATATTTTTGTCAATGGAGTAACAAAAACTAAGCATATCCAACATGTCCACATAACAACTACCATCTTTGTCCCTAAGGGTCAACCTCAGTCCACCCAAGATTCTAAATGAAGAAAGTACACCCTCCTTGGCGAGTCTATGGAAGTAATCCTTGATAAACTAGTTGTTTCTAATATGGTCATTTTCCCTCAAACCTAACTAATTGATTAAACAAGATCTAAACCCCCATGGTTTGAGGAAAGTGAGTATTGTAAATTTCATAAAATCAAGGGTCACGCCACCAATAGGTGTATGAAATTAAAAATTATATCTAAGACCTAATTGATCAAGGAGAAATTGAAATTGAGGACAATGCATCCACTTCCTCTCAAAATCGAAACTTGGGATCTATCAAAATCCCCTTCCTAATCATGGTCAGACTCATGCTTCTAATCAAGGTCAATAGAAGTCTGGAAATAAACCTGAATCATCCAATCATCATTCCAACCACATTAATTATCATCATGTACCATTCTAATACGAGTCACTTGTTGGCCACATTCGCCATTACCCACACCAAGTAGCTACCATTAAAGTCAAATCCCCCTCACAAAACCCTCAGTGTGTTGTAACCACTCGAAGGATCCATGTGGTGGTCCAAGGAGCCACTCCATCCTCCTCTAATCCCACACCACAACCTCAATACAACATCATTGAACAAATTGAGAAGACCCCCAAAAATATCTATTATGGATCTTCTTAAAACATCCTCTATCCATAAAGATATCCTTTACCATGCCCTTCAAGAAACACGTGTTCCAAATGACATCAACCCCACACAATTCTAGGCCATCGTTTTCCATCTCTATCCCCATCCGACGCTTCCACTCACCTTCACTTAGCAAGACCTACCACCACATGGTCCCACACATAATCTTCCTCTCTATATTGAAGTTCATATAGAACATATCTGTGTTAAACATGTGCTAGTAGACAATGGGTTCGCTCTTAATATTTGTACCTTATCTCTTATCCAATAGTTAGGGTACAATGAATTAGATCTAAAACAAGATATTATTACCATCAAAGCTTATGATAATATTGAGCATAAATCAGTTGGCACTATATATTTTCCTATCAATGTCGGGCCTGTTGTGCTCCCCACCCTCGTGCATGTTGTGGACATACAGTTCCTGTATAATCTATTGCTTGGTTGACCATGGATTCATGAAATGCATGCCATACCATCTACACTACATCAATGTCTCAAATTTGAGCATGTTGGCATAGAAGTCACCATCCACGGTGATCCTCAACCTTTCTAATATTTCCAAGCACTCGAAGAAGAAAGTTATCGGGAACCATATTGTCCTATTACCGAACTCGTATAATTGTCACTACCATCATCATCCACCACTTCATATGTCTCATCGAATAGTCTTCCATCCACATCACACAATGCCTTGTCATCATCTGCTCCTCTCTTACCCACTCCATCCATATCCACTCCTCTTTACCCACTCCACCACTTAAGTTGAAATCGATAGGGTGTGAGAGAGTATCAAACATTCAACATTTACCAACTCCCACTATCGCCAAAACAACACGAAACACCGGTATCTATCAAAACAAAAGGAAAATATATATATTAGGCTCATCCACTTTTATCTGTTTCTAGATACCTTCACGATGAGTACTATTAGTGTGAAATCACAACACCCCTAAATGAGTTATAAAATCTACTTTTCTAAGGCAGAATCATCTCATGTGATTGCATAACATTGAACTTTCCCCAAGGTGTGGGACCTTGCAAAAGTGGGAAAGCTCTCCAAAGAAGGTTGGTTCCTCTTCCTAAACTACCTGCCACGAGCTACTCCAGTGTAGGCAAACTAAATCTAACCTAATCTAACCATTCCAAGGAACCAAGGAGAGAGAAAGAGGAAAAAATAGAGCCTACGCTAAAGCGGTGATTTAATAGAAAAGGAAGTGAGATATTATATTGAGGGAGAAAGAAAAAAAAAATGGAAACGAGGGAGGTCGACGTAACTAACACAACCTGGATCTTCAAATTCGCCATTAAACTCCATGAAAAACAACATCTTGCACCTGCAAATGTGAAATACATGCACAGAAAAACAAATCTGGAAGGGAGAGGCATGAAGAAACAACAAAACGATGCAAAGGGTTGAAGAACACCACAAAAACATGTTTTTATTGCTCTAGAAGGTGCACAGACCATTACATTTTTGGAATAGAGGCAAAAATACATTTTCCAGGTGTGGGAGAAGGTTCACTGCTCAAAAATGGTGTCGAGAAACAAATTTGATAGAGTTTCTCTATGCCTAGAATGTATCTCCTCAAAAAGGAGAAGTGTTACAATATATATAAAGAATGAGAGAGAGAGAAGAGGGAAAAATTGAATCCTACTCTAACCACCATGAGATACGTATTGAATCCCACTTTGAAAGTTCAACCACTGAATATCAATGCCTCCTGCAAATCTTCCCACAATATGTCACTTATGGCTCCCTCTGTCTGTCTGGCATGTTGAAGAAGAATGGCGGATTGAATTGAATTAGATCTGGTATTTGAGAAAAATAGATTTTGTATTAAAGGCCTGAAGACATTTCTCCATGGTTCACCTACCAGGGCCTAAAAAATGATTTTTTATCTTTCCATGGTGTAGAAGACGTCGAGACACTTCCAACGGTGTCAGATTTATAATATTTCGAGCCATGAGTTGAAATATATGCCCCTCCAAATTTTGTATTGAGTCCGCATACAAATGGATGGGAAAACAGTTTGAAAAATTGGGTCCCCTTTAATATGGGACACGTGACAGCCAAATTAGGGAAAAATCAGGTTTGTGGGTCCGTAATTTATCTTTTCCCCTTTTTCGTAAGAATCGTGAAATCCAGAAAACTCTCGCGGCCCCGTCACTCCGCTTGGACACGTGGCACCCTTTGGTTGGCTGGGGGATGCACTTCACCTTTTATCTCTGGGCCTTTTTGTCAAAAGGAAATTTTTCACCTTTTACTTCGACAACCCGCTTTCCTTGACTCGGGCTTGAATGCTGACTTTTTCCTTTGCCTCATTTTGGAATGCGAGCTCGTAGGTTTGAAACCTTTTCCCTTCATATTTTCTCTATGTGCGAGGTTTTTTCTGACAAAATTTGTTGGGGGTAAATTTGGGATAACAATTGGTGACTCACTTGGGACATCTTGCTAGATGAAAAGACCAGTGGCCTTAAAGCATCCATTGGGCATGGAGTCTACCTGATAAACATGAAAGTGATCTAAACTTCGAAGACTTGATCCTTGAGCCACTGCGAGCCTGATTGCAAGGCTTTTCTATGTTTTTTCTTACCTTGAGCCACGACTACATGTCGCCCTCAATTTTCATAAGAAAATCTTGGGAATGGATTTTCTGAGAGTAGAAAATTGTTTTGACCTAGGGCTTCAATCTGTCCCTCGAATGGACTATCTTGAAATGAATTTAGTTGCTCTGCATTTGTTTTCTTTTTGGAATTTACAACTGCTACAGGAAAATATGAGTCTTCCTACCTTGGATAGTTAAGATCTTGGCTTTATGCACCTTTGGAGCAATGTGAACAAAACTTATATACAAATACCAAATCATACATGCCTCAAATGAGACATGTAGAGTGTGCATAAGCACTTCTTCTGCTGAAAGAAAAATCTACTCCTACTCCTAAACTAACCAGAGAGAAAGAATGCTAAACAAAGCCTGCTACAGGCAGGGAGAAGTAGCTTCCCTTTCTCAAGAGGGGAAGCCATGCAAATGATTTGACACTAAATATAGTTGCCTGTATGAGTGAAAAAATGACAATAAGTCGGTCCTCCACCCAAATCATCAAGGTATCAACATTAATGGGAAATACCTCCTCAAGCTGACTTGCATCGGACTTCTAGAGGTGTTGATGATGACCCTTGGTACTTTGATGCTCATCCTCATGCCCTGGAGTAGGCATGACTAGTTTTGGCTTCTCCCTTGGCTCTAATGAAGCCAAGTACCTAATTGGGCAAGGTATGATCCTTTGGATGTGCCCATAACTCTGAATTTCTACTCCAAGAATGGAGTCTTCTTGTAGACCTTCTTGAATGGATGGTGTGGAAGAATGATAGCCTTATACTCCTTCTTCTCTTCCTTTGCATCGGAGTGTGACTTTTGGAAGATCGAAATCTTCCAACTTTGATTCAGGAGGCATGTTACAAAATGCGAGGTTGTCTTTGCATGCTCTCTCTTCTATGGCAACAAGTTATTGTGATTGAATAATGAATGATGGGGGAGAAAAGATTGTAATTTCAACTGGCTCCCTCTTATCAAAACATTCTTTTGAGTCTAGTAGGAATTCAAACTCTTTACTGTCCTACTGTAACAAGGTCTCTCCCTTTTGCATATTGATCTTAAAATCTTCATTATCTTCACCATATGAAGCTTCATATTCAAACATGAAGCTAATGAGTTCAGGATCGTCTAAAAGATCATACTTTTGGAGAGGTTGAATGGGAGAGGGGGCTGTATTTTCTTGTGTAACCGGCTCATGACTCAGTGCCTCTAAATTTGTCTTGGTCACCTCCATATGCTCCTTTTTAACTGGGCTTGGAGCTGGTTGTTCTTCTTCCTTCTCTTGTGAAGAACATGGAAGACTCATATCTTCCAACCTTGGTTCCAGAGATACGTTGTGAGACATAGGATGTTTCTCTTGAATGCCCTCCTTCATGGCAGCAGGATCATATGCTTGGAAGATGGATGGTGGAAGAGAAAATGATGTGATCTCCATGGGATTTTCTCCATCGAGTAATCTTCAAGTCGAAAGATAATCCACCTCATTGTTGTCCTGTTGCATGTGCTCAACCTCCTCCATGGTGTCCTCCTGATCTACAACTTGATCACCATGACTCCCTTCATCCTCAAAAATGAAGTTTGCAAGCTCAAACTCTTCTTCAACATCAGAGCTTGAAGGGGATGAAGTGGAAGGAAGAACTGAAGGTTCTCTTGTAGCCTGCTCCACACTTGGGGCCTCTGAAACTATATGATCCTCCTTCTCTACTGCTACAAATTCAAACTCAGCCACCACTGGCTCTTCAACCTTGACCTCCTCTATTGGCTTGACCATCAAGGGGATCTTTGTAAACCCAAATTTAGCAGCCTAACTCATCGATTATCTGTTATTTGTTTTTCGTTGGGCTCCTCTTCCTACCGTCCTTGAATGGATTCTTGACTATCTTCCAAACATGGACTTGGGAAAGTAAGAGGAGTAGCGGGTTGGGGCTGAACCAACTTTGCAATTGTTTGTGGTGGGGAGGAGATGGAACTTCTTGTTTGTTTGGAGGGGATGATTGTTTGGAAGGGAAAATGGAGAAGAACCGAGATGAGGTGAAAGGTCGGGGATGGAGATATGGAAACAACGCTTGGGGAAACAACAAGGAAGCTTGGAACTTGGAGCTTGGGTTGAGATGGTGCTGCTTGAGAAAGAGAAAAATAAAAGCTATGAGATGTTGGACTTACCCATTGACGAGGTTGTCTTGACTCCAACTCATAAGCCTCGATCTCCTCATTCCATTGTGCAAGTTGGGGTAGCATTTCAACCATGAAGTCAAGCTTCTCCTAAGGGCTATAATGTCTTGGAAAAGGGCCTTCCCATGGACAAGGTGCCCTGCAACTAATCTTGAATGCCTTCATTTGTGTTATGCCCTTGACTGAACCATGTCAGCCTCCATTTTTGGATCTTCTCCAACAAACCAACATTCTCCACATAGTTGTCACCATTGTATGCATCCCCTTGTTCTTGATAAGCTCCATGGCCAAAATGATTTTGAATCTGCTCATATAGGTAAGCATAATGATCCTGGATTTGATTATAATGCTAATTTGGAGGAGTTGGGAAATGCATTAGAGATGGATTGCATTGTTGTAAGTGTGAGTTCCATGAAGGGAATGAATTCATGATTGCATAACCTCATGGAATGGGAGAAAATGAAAGAGATGGAAGAAGAAAATGGATGAAAATGAATGGAAATGGATGGAAAAGGTCTCGCAACTCGGAGAATGGGTTTTGACCAGATCGAGTTGTTAGATGTGCTTGCGCATGTGCCTCAAAAGGCTGAATCCCACCAAGAACACATCAAGTTGATGAAATAAAGTGAATACATTTGGTCCCATAGGGTGTGCCAAAACTATTAGTGTGAAATCACAGCACCCCCAAATGAGTTCTAAAAATCTACTTTTCTAAGGCAAGAATCATTTGGTGTGATTGCATAACATTGAACTTTCCCTAAGGTGTGGGACCTTGCAAAAGTGGGAAAGCTCTAGAGAAGGTTGGTTCCTCTTCCTAAACTACCTACCATGAGCTACTCCAATGCAGGAAAACTAAATCTAACCTAATCTAACCATTCCAAGGAACCAAGGAGAGAGAAAGAGGAAAAAATAGATCCTACACTAAAGCGGTGATACACCAGCAAAGGAAGTGAGATATTCTGTTAAGGGAGAAAGAAACAGGAAAAATGGAGATGAGGGAGGTTAGATAGAAGTAACACAACCTAGATCTTCAAATTCGCCATTAAACTCCATGAAACACAACATCTTACACCTGTAAATGTGAAATACATGCACAAAAACAAATTTGGAAGGGAGAGGCACGAGAGAAACAACAAAACGATGCAAAGGGTTGAAGAACACCACAAAAACACGTTTTTATTGCTCTAAAAGGTGTACAGACCATTACATTTCTGGAATAGAGGCACAAATACATTTTCCAGGCATGGGAGAAGGTTCGCTACTCAAAAATGGCATCGAGAAACAAATTTGACAATGAGAGAGAGAAGAGGGAAAAATCAAATTTTGCTCCAACCACCATGAGATACACATTGAATCCTGCTTTGAAAGTTCAATGATTGAATATCAATTCCTTCTAAAAATCCACCCACGATATGTCACTTCTAGCTCCCTCTGTCTATCTGGCATGTTGATGAAGAATGGTGGATCGAATTGAATTAGATCTGGTAGTTGAGAAAATTAGATTTTGTATTAAAGGCCTGAAGATGTTTCTCCATGGTTCACCTACTAGGGCCTAAAAAAAATGATTTTTTATCTTTCCATGGCATAGAAGACGTCGAGACACTTCCTTCGGTGTCAAATTCACAATATTTTGAGCTTCGAGTCGAAAGATATGCCCCTCGAAGTTTGTATTGAGTCCGTACAAATGGATGGGAAAACAATTTGAAAAACTAGGTCCCCTTTAATATGGGACACGTGATAGCTAGATTAGGGAAAAATCAGGTTTGTGGGTCTGTAATTTATCTTTTCCCCTTTTTCTACAAGAATCATGAAATCCAGAAAACTCCCATGGCCCCGCCGCTCCACTTGGACACGTGGCACCCTTTGGTTGGCTGGGGGATGCGCTTCACCTTTTGTCTCTAGGCCTTTTTTTCAAAAGGAAAATTTTCACCTTTTTCTCCGATGGCCCGCTTTCCTTGACTCGGGCTTGAATGCTGAATTTTTCCTTTGCCTCATTCTGGAATGCGAGCTCATAGGTCCGAAACGTTTTCCCTTCATATTTTCTCTATGTGCGGGGTTTGTTCTGACCAAATTTGTTGGGGGTGAATTTGGGATAACAAGTACCTTGAGCCCTCTAACACCACATGGATCATTAACAATTTTATACCATCCTACTATTGTAATAACAAACATCGATTCCCAAAAGGATGATGGCTCGCATGGGTTATTCTAGACAAGGAATAAGATGTAATAAACAAAGCATCCCCAAACCTACGGTTGTTATCCCCAACCTTGATGGCCACGGAATTGGGTACCAACCACCTGATGAAAGTATCCATGATGACCTTAGTGATACTTCCATCACAACTGAGGAGGTTAGTTATAATATTGAAATAAGTTCCATCACTAGCCGATATGAAGACCTTTCCGCCACTAACCTTTTCCATGACACCACTATTCTTGCCATCAATATTGCTCTCACTTATCCAAAACTCATTCAATGGGACTAAAAATCATAACATGCCCCTCTTGACTCATTTCAAAATGATGAAGAAATTCTTGAGTTCATGGGAACTTGCAACAATATACCTACTGGAGATCATAAAAAAGGTTTCCAAATATGTTTAAACACTGATGCCTACTTTGGTGAATATGAGTCTCTCCTCTCTATTCAATCCCAATCTAATATCCCTCATCCCAACTCCTCTTGTCATGTTGATGAAGAGGAGCCCCTCACATAATTATTCCAAGATTGCCATGCTCTCGAACATGATCCATGCATGGAGCAACTTATTCCATCTCTTGAAACACTATAGGATGGATCATCGTCATTAATTGAGGAAACCATTGACATCAACATCGGCACGGAGGAAGAGCCCAAGATCCTCAAACTAGGGGCATACTTATTTCTAGATGAATAAGCCACCTTTACAATACTTTTAAAATTACTTTCAGATGTCTTCACATGGTCCTATGTGGATATGCTTGGTTTGGATCCTTCCTCGTGGTCCACAATCTTGTAGTGTGTAAAGATGCCAAACCGGTCAAACAAAAGCTCCAAAAGATGCATTTGAAAGTCGCGTTACTTGTCAAAGAAGAATTACAGAAGTTACTTGACATTGGTTTCATCGACCCATTGATTATTCTAATTAGATTTCCAATATCATCCCAGTAGGCAAGAAAACTAGGGGCATTCGCATTTGTACCGCTCACTGTGCAATGTCAAAAATCTTTCCCTAAGGATGATTTCCCATTACCAAACATTGACATGATCATCGAATCTCTAATGAGGGCACAAGATGTTGTCTCTCATGGACAATTTCTCTAGATATAATCAAATCAAAACTTTAGAAGAAGATCAACATATAATCACTTTCACTATGCCTTAGGGCACATTTTGCTATCAAGTCGTACCCTTTGGACTCAAAAATGTTGGAGCCACCTACTAACATGCCATAATGTTGTATTTCATGGTATAATACATGACATCATTGAAGACTATGTTGATGAAATATTAGGGAAATATAAAACCCATGAGGAACATCCTATGGCTCTTTTCTCGTATCTTCAAATGACTCTGAGAATACAAGGTTCACCTCATTCCCAAGAAACGTGTTTTTTGCGTCAAATCTAACAAGCTCCTTGGATTTATCGTCTCTAGACGTGGAATCTAAATTGATCCAAATAAAGTTAAATTTGTGGTTGAAATTCCCCCACTTAAAAATATCAAGCACCTATGAAGCGTATAGGGTAAAATACAAGCCATTAGAAGATTTATTACACAGATTGCTAATAAATGCCACCTATTTCATCCCCTGATCAAGAAAGACACATAATTAGATTGGAGTGAGGATTGTTAGGCTTCCTTTGAAAATCTCAAGGAATATCTCGATGCACCCTCCAAAGTGTTAGTACCTTCTACTCTAAGAGTTCCTCTTCTTTTATATGTTTCTCGCTTACACAACACGCCTTAGGATCTCTCCTTGATCCGAAGGACAATACGAGAGGACATATTGTTATCTAAATCTCCCGGGATCAATATATTACGGTAGATCACTCTAAGAGATTTCGGGTGACTATTTAAATGTTGTAAAAGAGTTCGAATGCACATCTCGTTGGATGTTCCAAGTTTTATTCAACCCTAGATTCAATCAAGAGTCATGAAACAATGGAAAATATGATCATGCAAAGGTGATGCTTTCGGGGTCAATACTCTCGATATTCATCATTTGAATTTGTCTTCATCTTCATATGTGATTGACAAAAAAATTTGCCACATGGTGGGTCCTCAATCCACCACGTGGCCCGCCACCACTTAGCCCTTATACCCTAACTCAGCGAGTTGTGCAACGACTTGGGTGAGCTACGAAGGGATGAGTTCGAGTTATTCCTTGAGTTATACTTTACACTTTGGGTGAGTTGATTAGAATAGCTCAGTGAGCTATTGAAGGAGGAATGTGAGAGTGATTTGAAACATTAGCTCATCAAGCCAATGGTCAAACTATTTTTATTTCAATATCCATGGTTTATGAGTTGGTCTAAGGCTATTTAAGGCCTTATTACAACCACTCCCCACTCGATGTGGATAAGGCCGCGACTCGGCAAGTCAAGTGTGGATGTAATTTGGTTATATTGCATTAACATGCAAAATCATCTACGTGGCCCAAACCACGTGTACATTAGTATTTGTTGAAAGCCTTTGAAGTATTTTCCTATCTATGATTCCGATCAATGTGGGATAATCCACATGTAAGTAGATAATGATGGCAAGCTTGGAGATAAGGTTGTAAACACATGGCACAATGTGGAGGATAGGGAAATGATGGGTGTGGTCAAATCCAATGTGGTGAGTACAAAGTGGACGTGGTAGGTGGTATCGGTCGACATCGATGGGTCGTTGAGAAGACATGTGGGTAGGTGAAGTCACAATGATTAGGGTCCTTGAACTGACTAGGAAAAAAGGAGGAGGGGGAGTCGAACCCCGACCTCCCCCTTATCTTCAAACCGCCCAAAGAACTTGTACAACGAGTTGGTTGAGGTATAAGTTGGATGATGGGGCTAATCAACAAGATAAGCGGGAAGCTCGAGAGGTCAAAAGCTTTCCTCCCTCCATTCGAAGAACACACAAGCTCACTTTTTGAGCTTAGCTTCACACAAGATCATTCAATCTTTCTACGAGATCCTCTCCAAAGAGCCTCGAGCAATGAAGGATGATTATGGAGTACAAGGAGTTCTAAATGAAGCCCTAGGCGATTAAGGCCGAGTGAAGGAAATAATGGATCCTATTTAGTTGTATAGGCCATTATGTGGAGGAATAAAAGTCCTATATTATTATAGGCAACTTTGGAGAAAATATTGCTAAGGCCTATTTATAGGATTTATGGAGATAATGTAGATGCCTATATTATTATTATAGGTGATAATGAAGCTCGGGATCTCTGTCAAAGAAGTAATTCTCCAAGCTCCCCTATGGTGAACAACTAGTGAAGTTTGAAGACGATCGTGGTGATGTAGTGGAGATGTAAGCCCTATTTTAATATAGGCATTATGGAGATATATAAGACCTATGTCATATTTATATAAGCATTGTCATCATTTCAAGACCGATATTATTATTATCAACAAAATGATATTAATTCCTATTTATTTTTATAGGCATATTGAGGACCGATATTATTTGTTATCGGAAAGATAAGACCTATTATTTAATAGGCATCTTCAAATCGTTTGGGAGTTATTATTTGTTAACTCACTGATCAAGAGACTTCTCAAGCTGGATCCTAAAGATGCCATGGAGCCGAGGACCTAATAAAGCATCGAGAGAAGTGGTATATCTCGTAACCACAAGACGTTGGATGATTCATCGACGGTTAGCTTTGGAGGAGGGTCATTATTCAATTTTGAGCTTGTTGGTGACAATTAATGTCTATTGACATCTGGAGACTTAGCACCGCACAATAAAAGCGTGGAGGTTTCTGGAAGAAGACTTAGCATCTGCAATGTAAATGGAGGCATAGAGGTATTCATAATTAGAATATTAGATCGAATCTACCAGGGTAGCTACTTGGTGTAAAGGTTCTTGTTCCATTTGTATTTAGTATTATCATGCTTAGATTGTAATTTTTTGTTGCAATTGTGGAAGTAGATAATATATCGGTCCTATTAATGAACCGGAGATGTAGGCATTCTCGCTTAACTCCGTTATCAACTTGTGTGAAGTGTATTTTAATTCTTACATTGCTTTAAGTTGATTTTAATGGGGTATGTTAGAAAATAATTTAAATCCTATAGGGATCCGTGGTCGAATAAAAATCGGTCAATTTTCAGATCAAGTTGGTATCAGAGTTGGTTATTCTTGTTGGCGAACCTGTTATTCTCTAAGAAGGTTAATAAGTGTAGGCTGAGTAGATAGTGATGGCATCGACTTGTACTTGTGGATTCCAGATTGGTGGGATAGGTTGAGGGACATGTTTACCATACTTAGTATTTTTCTTGCATTTATATTTGGATTACTCCATTATATCTCCTAATTAGCTTTTGAGTACCTGTTATAGCTTACAAAAGGATTTAACTCATATTTATAAGCTTGGAGATTTGTCAGCCATTTGTGTAGACAATTGAGCTCGCAAGTATCGATTTGGATCTTCATTACGTGTAGTGGCATTTTTACCATACAACAAAATGGTACTTGATTTTTTTGTCAACAAGAGGAGCTCATGAGAGATTAGCTCGGATCGTCATTTGGTGTCAAGGCATTGCGACCATACATCTGAATGGTAGCTGATCATCATGGACGTGACATCTTCCAAAGTATAAGACCCCTAGAGGGAAGATGTGGTGATGTTTAAGTATTGTTGAAGTGTAAGACCCCTAGAGGGTAGATGTAGCAAGTATATTCCTACTTCTGTGTTACCGAAGAGTAAGACCTTAGCAGGTAAATGTGGCAATAAAAGTGTAAGGGATTTTGAAGTGTAAGACCCTTAGAGGGAAGATGTGGAAACCAAGACAAAGGAAATGAGACTTAGCACCATACAACAAAGGCATGGAGGTCTTCTAAATATTTCAAAGTGGCACAACAGGAGGCAGTGAGCCCAAGTGCCACGGTGTATCGTAGATTGAGTCATCGGTTGTTTGATTGTGGAATTAGTACTATAGTCCATAGATCTCTTCTCAGCAATGTGATTTTGATTCACAAGATTTTTGGGACAAAAGTATTTCCCATTGGGGAGGTGTGATCCAGAGGATAATACAAAGGTCTTATTGTTCCATAAATCTCCCAGGATCACTATAGTATGGAATATCACTCCGAGAGCTTTCTCGGCCACTATTTGAATGCTACAAATGGAGTTCATACGCATATCTGGTGGCAAGTCAAAGTTGCAGTCAACCCTATATGGGACTGGGTCAAATGATGGGTCACAAAGTAGTGGAAAATATGATCTTGGGAAGGTGATGCTTTCAAGTTTATACCTGGTATTCATCATTCGACGTTGTCATCATCTTCGTATGCGATAGAAAAAATAAATTCAACGTGGTGTGTCCTCAAGCCACCACGTGGCCTACCACCACTTAGCCCTTATACCCCAACTTACCGAGCTGTGCAACAACTTGGGTGAGTTGCGAAGGGACGAGTTCAAGTTATGCCTTGAGTTATACTTCACCTTTGGGTGAGTTTATTAGAATAGTTTGGTGAGCTATTCAAGGAGGCATGCAAGAGTGAGTTGGAACATTAGCTCATCGAGCCAACAATTGAGCTATTTTGATTTCAATAACCATGGTTTATGAGTTGGTCCAAGGAATTTAAAGCCTTATTACAACCACTCCCCACTCGATGTGGATAAGGTCGGTGACTTGGCGAGTCAAGCATGGGCATTGACGCAGTGGTTATATTGCATAAGTGGGAAAAGTCATCTACATGGCCCAAGCCACGTGTACATTGGGTTGTTGAAAACTTTCAAGGATTTTCCTTTCTCTGATCCCAATCAATATGGGATAATTCACATGTAAGTGGATAAGGATGGCGAGCTTGGAGACGAGGCTACAGACACATGGCACAGTGTGGAGGATGAGGCAATGATGGGTGCAGTCAAATGTGACATGGTGAGTGAAAAGTGGACATGGGAGGTGGCATCAGTCAACATGGACGGGTCGTCAAGAAGACGTATGGGAAGGCGAGGTCACAATGGTCGGGGTCATTGAACCGACCAACCAATAAGGAGGTGGGGCATCGAACCCGTGACCTTCCCTAATCTTTAAACCGCCCAACCAACTTCAACTTGGTCAACAAGTTTGTTAAGGTATGAGCTGGATGATGGGGCTTATCAACAGGATAAACGGGATGCTTAGAGGCTATAAAATCCTTCGTCCCTCCATTCAAAGAACACACAAGCTCAATTTTTGAGCTTAGCTTCACATAAGCTCATTTGAGCTTTCTATGAGCTCCTCTCCAAAGAGCCTCAAGCTAGTGAAGGATGATTATGGAGTACAAGGAGTTCAAAATGAATCCTTAGGAGATTAAGGCTGAGTGAAGGAAATAATTGATCCTATTTATTTTATTATGTGGAGGAATAAAAGTCCTATATTATTATAGGCACATTTGGAGTAAATATTATTAAGGCCTATTTATAGGATTTATGGAGATAATATAGAGGCCTATATTATTATTATAGGTGATAATAAAGCTCAGGATCTCTCCATCAAAGAAGTAATACTCCAAGCTCGAGCCTTAGAAAACAGCTGGTGAAGTTCGAAGATGATCGTGGTGATGTAAACCCTATTTTAATATAGGCATTATGGAGAGATATAAGACCTATATCATATTTATATAGGCATTGTCATCATTTCAAGACAGACCGATATTATTATTATCGACAAGATGATATTAAGTCCTATTTATTTTTATAGGCATATTGAGGACTGATATTATTTGTTATCGGCAAGACAAGACCTATTATTTAATAGGCATATTCAAATCGTTCGGGAGTTATTATTTATTAACTCGTTGATCAAGAGACTTGTCAACTTGGATCCTGGAGGTGCCATGGAGCCAAGGGACCGAGATAAATCATTAGAGAAGCAGTAGATCTTAGAAGCTCAATACATTGGATGAGTCGTCATACCATTAGCTTCAGAGGAGGGTTTTGATTCAATTTTGAGCTCATTGGCGACAATTAATGTCTTCTGACATCTGGAGACTTAGCACAACACAGTGGAAATGTGAAGGTTTTTGGAAGAAGAATCGAGCACGCATACAACGAAGGCGTCGAGGTCTTCATGATTAGAATCTTTGGATTGAATCTACCAGTGTAGCTACTTGGTGTAAAGGTTCTTGTTCCATTTGTATTCAGTATTATCATGCTTAGATTGTAATTTTCTTAAAGTATTGGAAGTAGAAAATATATCGGTTCTATTAATGAACCCGGAGACGTAGGAATTTTTCCAAACTCCGTTATCAACCTGTGTGCAATGTATTTTAATTCTTGCATTGCTTTAAGTTGATTTTAATGGGGTATGTTCGAGAAAAAAATTAAATCCTATAGGGGTCCGTGGTCGAAAAAAAAATCGGTCAATTTTTGGATCACTCCTAGCACAACTTGACAACAATGGAAAAGAATAAGCCATTTATTATTTAAGCTGAACACAATAGCTTATGAGCTTAATTATAATCATATGGAAAAAGTGTGTCTTGCCATTGTCTTTACCTCTAAAAACTACGTCATTACATGATCTTGAGATAATCGACAATTAATATGTTAATAAAAAATCTATCAAAGGAAAAGTTATAGCCGACTAGTTAGCAAAAGCGCAAGTTCCTGATTCTACACCACTCATCACTTGGTTCCCAGATGAATCCATATGTACTATTGTAGATTCATATACATGAACATTATACTTTGATGGATCTTTCACACATCATGGCTCGGGAGTAGACATTTTTTTCATCACTCCTCAAGGTGACTTAATTCCTAAATCTTTCCAGCTTGCTTTCCCTTGTACCAACAACATAGCTAAATATGAAGCACTCATTGCCAGTTTAAAGATGGCCATTCAATGGAATATCAAGCATATCAACGTCTTTGGTGATTCACTAATCATTAAACAAGTTAATGACAAATATGCTACCAAAGACAAAAATTAGTTCCCTATAAATGGATGGTCAAAATTTTCAAGGCTTATTTCCAACATATTTAGTTTGAATAGGTCCTTGTAAAAGAAATAAATCAATGATGCCATGGCTACCATCGCCTCCCTCTTGGATATGCCCTCAGACGCATCTAATTCACAATTTTTTGTTGAGCAGCTAATGGTCCCAACCTATGACATTCCTGAGTCTAAGATGGTATGTGAGATTATTGGTCCCAACTCTCCCTAGTACCATGATATCTATACCTACCTCCATGACCATACTCTTCCACCCAACCTCCTTGTAGCCATCACAAATCATTCATCCAATGTGCCTCTCATTTCACTATCCTTGGTGATACCTTGTATCATAGAAGCTTTGACAAAAATCTATTACAATGCCTAAATTCCTAAGAATCCAAATCGGCACTTCTTGAAGTTCACGCGGGAATTTACAGTGCTCACACCAGTGGTATGGCCCTAGCTAAGAAACTTTTGCAAACTGGTTACTATTGGCCCAACATGGAAAAAGATGCATGTTCATACGTCCGCAAATGTGTCCTATGTCAAAAGCATTTGGACCCCATCCATGCACCATCCTAATCCTTACAATCCATCATTACCCCTTGGCCTTTTTCTACGGGGTCTCGATCTCATGGGAAAATTAAATCCCACTTCCTCTGATGGTCACAATTTTATTATTACTTTGCAGAAAAGTACTTCACTAAGTGGGTCAAAGCCATTCCACTTACCTATGTTACGATAACAAATATCCAAATTTATCCTCAACCACATCATTTTCCGCTATGGTATTCCATCTGCCCTTATCACAGATAATGGGAAGTCATTTTAAAATCAATAAGTCAACAAACTTTGTGACCATTTCCACATCAAACTCAAATTTTCCACCCCATATTATCCACAAGGAAATGGCCAATCTGAAGCATCTAATAAAAATGCTAAAGCGTATCCTTAAAAAAATAGTGAATCAAGCAGGACAAAATTTACACACACAAATATATCTAGCCTTGTGGGCATATCACACCTCCATTTGCACTCCCACTAGTTCCACTCCATATTCCCTTGTGTTTGGCATCGAAGCAATCTTGCATATTGAGATCAATCTCCCATCCTTACACGTTTTCCTCCAACACTTCATTAACAATGAAGACTATCATGCCCATTGCCTTCAAGAACTCAAAATCCTAGATGAGAAACGCCTTCAAGCCTTGGACCATCTAAAATCCTACCAAAACCACCTCCATAGAAATTATAGCAAGCACATCAAAGATCACAAATTTGAATTTGGTGACCTAGTCCTTCAATAAAATCGGCAACACTTATTTTGATTGCGAAAAGAAGGGCAAGTTCAAACCTAACTAGCTTGGACCTATGTTGTCATATCCAAATTCGGTTTAGGTGTTTATAAGCTTACTACTCCGGATGGGTATGATATTGGACGAGCCCATGAATATCATGCATCTTTGTTGCTTCTATGCCGAAATATCCATTCCCCAAAGTCAAAATCAAAATAAAATCCATAAAAAATAAAAATAAAAATAAAAATAATCCGTCCAAAGGTGAAAACCACTTCGGAGGCGCCTTGGGAAAGTACCATAGTGAAAACTGGTTTCCAGCGCTATAGTAACTCAGATCCTATGTCTACTAGCACTTTACAACACGAATTGAAACACTAGGGGAAAGTAACCCTTGTAACCCTATTCATAGTATCCATTCTCTCAATCCATATTTCTTTTGACCATCCATATGAAGAAAATGATTTGGCATGCTTAGGAATACATATTTTGATCCTAACTAATGCCGCATTGTCCACAATCATATCTTGGGAAAAATATTTTAAGGGAACCTAAGTCAAATGCTGAGTAATGAAACCCTTGTAAGATCCCGAGGCCTTCATTTCTCTCCATCCCCCTCCACATCTACCTCCTACTACTACTCAGCCCCTTCAAAAACCACTTCCTTTTCTCTTTGTTATCTTGCCACGTTTAATGCAATGGTTATGTTGTAAATATTTGTACAAATTTGAAAACACTTAGCATCCATCCCATATGTAAATACCAACATTACATCAATAACATAGACAAATACACTACCATCCAACTATCATCATACATCCATTTATTCAAACATCACAATCTATGACATAAACCATAACTTACATCTAACAAAATCATCATCTCATCCATAATCAATAACCAACACTGAAACCATCTAACAATGACAAGTACTACCTATCACAACCATACCTCACTAACTACATCATCATCCCTCTATTACTCACCATATCCATCAATAACATGAGCTAACATCCAACACATCACATCATAAATAAACCATCATGATAAATCACATCCTACACATCATATGCCATCCTAACCACAAAAGTAATATACAATAATCATCATCCCATCCATATCTCATAATCATCAATACAATCATCTAACAATATTAATTCATTAAAAACAAATACTACCCATCATCAAACTACATCATCATCACTATAATTAACCATAATAAAATGAGTTAACATCCCAAATCTCATCACATCATCTATACACATATACATATCAAATTCACCATCATAACTAACACCCTACACATCATATAAGCAATATAAATAAGCATCATCACATCCATATACCATTCACAATAACATAACATTATCATCTACATCATATGTCACCATAATCATCACATCATCAATCAAATCATCTAAACAATATACCATCATCACATCACAAGATCATCATGATAACTATTAAATCATTATACATCATCAACATCACAACAAAGTAAAGTACTAAATTATCATCACATCCATCACATTATATCATCAACATAAAGTCAAATCACATCATCTCATCAATAAACATCATATCATCCATATCATCAAAACAACAACAACACAACAATATCAAAAACATCACCATGAAATATGCCCTACATCATCAATATACATCAAAAATATAAAACCATCCTAGTCATCACAAAATTTCCTATAACATGTACATGAAATAATTCATCTCATCCAAAAATAATAATGATACATCCCAAATCATCTACATATATACATCAAAAATATGATCCCTCACATTTTTGATCACTCTTCTTATCCCTACATATAATCATCTACATAAATCACTCTTCTTATCCCCCAAATCCTCCAATTTCTCATCCTCTCCCGATCCCTCATCTCCTAACTTAGGCCTTGTTATCCCAAATTTTCCCCTGGAAAGTTTGGTCAGAACAAGCCTTACACATAAAGAAAACATGAAGGGAAACGTTTTGGACCCGCGAGCTCACATTCCAGGACGACAAATAGGTTACAGGTGGGCTCGGAAATGAAGGGGCAGTGCCGCAAGAGAAGCCAGGAGAAAGAAAGGAAAAACGACAAGGATCCAAAGTTTTCGGGCTCAAAAATAGTTCGGGAAAGAGTCTAAAACTGACTAAGTATGAAGAAGCAAATGAGAGGAAGCCACGTGTCCTAATGACACTGATTCAAGGGTCAAATACAGAAAAGGTTTCCAAACGAGTGCCGGATCGATGCGTGTCCCAGTCTAAAAGTAATAAAAGTAAGAGGGACCATTGAAAAGTCCACAGATAAGTGGAGGACAAAAGTGTCAACTCAATGCTCCTCCAAAGGAAAACTTTGGGTCGGGTTTTCAAGCAAGCGTGGTGCCTCCACATGTTATATCAAGAGGGGCATATCTTTCAACTTAGGGCTCGAAATATCGTGAATCTGACACCATTGGAAAGATCTCAGCCTCACCTATGCCATGGAGGTCTGAGACTTTAATTTTGAGGAGGTTAGGTAAAGGAAAATGGAGGAAACATCTTCGAGCCTTAAATGCAGTATCCATCTATCTCAACAACCAAATCGGATTTGATCTATTTCCGTCATTTCCTCTTCCTTCAAGGTGCCAAACAAAGGATTTATGCAATAAAGACGGATTTGGGGGTAGATTTTATCTGAAGCATTAACAAAGCAGTGGTTGAACTTCAACCTTCTTTTCCCACTTCTCTCTTTATTTCTTCTCTCGATCAAATCTATAAATATAGGGGTAGGATTCATTGTAAAGTTGTTGTTCATTCTTCTTCCCTACCCCTCTCTCTTTCCTCTCTCGAGGTCGAATGTGGAGTTAAAGCCTCCTCCCTTGGATTTGTAATGGCATTTTCTTGCCTCTTTCCCATTAATGGTGTACTGTGTGAACTCTGGAGCAATAAAATCTATTTTGTGATGCGTTTTGTCCATCCTTTGCTCATTTTGTTGTCTCTTCTCACCTCTCACCATTGCAGGGTATATTGTGCATATCTCTGATGTCCATTACAGAGTTTTGGGAGTTGTGTTTAAGGGGTTTGAAATGGTGTTATGTGTGAACTTTATCCTTGGTCTATGATGCATCTGTCCATCCTCTCCATTGCTCACCTCTCTCCATTTTAGGTAGTTGGGTTTGTGATCAGCAGTTCCCTTTTCTCGGTGCTATCACCTCTGTAGTGTAGGATTTCTTTATTTTCATGCTCTCTCTCTCCTTGGTCCCTTGGAATTGTTAGATTAGGAGTAGATAGTCACATTTCCTTCCTTAGAAGTAGTTTAGCACTAGGATTAGGAAGAGGAACCAGCCTTCTTTGGAGGATCATTCCCATTTGCAAGTCCCACAACTTGGGGAATGGTCCAATGTTATGCAAATCACACCAAATGACCCTGCCTTAGAAAAGCAGATCCATAACTCATTTGGGGGTGCTGTGATTTCACACTAACATGCCTCTCATCTTTTCGAGGAGTTACTCGGATCATTCCTCGCACCTAACCCCTTTGAGGGGGCATCACCTTACCATATATCGTATTTTCTCTTCTTTTCATTCAACTATCATTGCTCGTAATAACACTTCAAAGAGGGGGAAAATGTAGACATGTAAAATGTCTAGTGTCTCCAGATTTTAACCTGAAATCTGAGACTACCCCATGTTTAA
Source organism: Taxus wallichiana var. yunnanensis (assembly GCA_018340775.1). NCBI lineage: Eukaryota > Viridiplantae > Streptophyta > Pinopsida > Cupressales > Taxaceae > Taxus > Taxus wallichiana. The sequence continues at coordinate 586,343,299 of CM031241.1, read as the reverse complement.
ATTTTTTTAGTTCTTTTAAAATAATGGGTCTTTTTGTGTTTTTATTGCCAGAAGATTCTGTATTGCGTTAAGATATTCCCAATGAATCATATGAGCCAATTTTGACAAATACCCAGATGCCGAAACTCGTTTTATCCTTTCACCAAGTTTTGTTTGCGGAAAATTATATTTAATTATTTAAAGCCCTGTTTGAAGTAAATTGCGCTCCAATTTAACCCTATTGAATTTTTGCTTGTCAATATTCACATATACCAATAGGATTTTCACGGGAATGGATCTTGGGCTTTATTCGTGACTTTGGCAATGATTTTTCATTTTTATTATTTTTGCATGTTTTTCTCTGTGAAATTCCCCTAGGTCAATTCCTTCTTCACCAATACGTCTGTTTTCTTTCCTGGAGTATCTGGAGATCATCTACGGCCACCATGCCAGAAGAAATCAACTTCAGGAAGTCATCTTCTCTTTACAAAGACAAAGTCGTGCACAAAAATCCTCTCCCAGGCAATTCACATTTTTGGGAATGGATGGATTTAAGCTGCAGTGGGATTTTTGTACCTACCTTGCAGGGTACTTTTTCCCATGAAGGAAAAGTCACTTAAGTTATGATGGAAAAATTAGAGGCGGTAGGCGGGCAGAATTTCTTACCTACCTTGTAGGGTGAAAATTCCCATTATGAGATAAACAAAAATCACTTAAGGCATTGATGGGAATTTCTTACCTGCCTTGCAGGGTAAAAAATACCATTATGGAAGTCAAACAACTTAAGTGGATGATGGGATTTTCGGAGCCGCAGTGCAGGGTGAATAATCCCATTAAAAATTGATTTTTAAATATAGAAATCAGCCATGTCAAAAAGTGCGACCCCTTTGGGCATTAAAGAATAACTTTAATTGCATTTATTAATTGTTTTTATTCCTAATTTTGGCGCCCAAGGATGAGGAAAAGTCAACGCATGAATAGAAGTCAAGGAAGACTGGAAGAAGAAGGCTAAAAATAAATAAATTTAATTTATTTAATGCAGCCTCAAAGCATGCTAAAAAGTGCGACCCATTTGGAGGAGAAATAATACTTTTTGAAGTATTTATTAATGGATTTAATTCCTAATTTTGGCGCATGAGGTCAAAGCATGATGTTAAGTGAAAGTAGAGGGCTAAAAATAAATTAAATTTATTTATTTAATGGCAGCCATGAGCATGCAAATTTGGGCGCCCAAGTTGGAGGAATAAACATGTTTGTTTATTAATTAATTGCCAGGAATAACATGGAAAATTATTAGAAATAGAATGTTGAGGGTTATATAAGCATGGGCTGCCATAAGTGAAGGTGTAATTAATTATTTTTGCAAAGGATTGCAGCCTGGACAGTTTTGGCGCCCAAGGAAGGAGGATTTTTGCATTGAAGTTTATTTTCCACTGCTGGGAAGCTTCAAAGTTTGGCGCCTAGGATTGGAAGAGCTTGTTTTATGCCTTGTTAATTATCTGCATGTTGGTATGAGTGCCCAGGTGAAGTTAAAAATATTTATGCTTGCTTTGCATGCAAGAAAAGCCTCAAATTTTAAGGCAAGAGGCTTAATATGCACATTTTTGTGATAAAAATCAAGTGTTCATGCTTTGGAATCCGTCTTTGTCTAAATTAATTACAAGGGTATTCATTACGGGTGCTCATATAAGTGAAAGAGAGTGTAAATCAATGTCGGATACATTGAATATGTCCTCTCGAATCGAAGAAATTGCCAGATCTCGCACCAATTACAAAGAATTGGCATAATTAAAAGAAAAGAATTTCTCGAGATAAAGATTGCCCTGACCATGGTAAAGTGGAATGAAAGGGTAGGCTCTCATGAATCATGCATAGCTTCAGATTTGCTGAAGTTATGTTGGTCCGAAAATCTGTCGCTTGGGTAGATCTATGGATAAATGAGCCAACAGTGTGCAGGGCATAGCCCCTCTTTGAGTCAGCAAAGCGAAACTGGTTTATTGCTATTCTACCAGCAGGAATCTGTGCAAGTCTCACAATATTTTGCCTTCGGGGGTTTGGGATCTCATCCCAAAGAGGGTGTTTCCGATTGCGAAAAGAAAGGAATGAAAGAGAGGATGAAGAAAGACCAGCTCAAGAAAGAAAAGAAATGAATTCCAAAGCAGAAAGGTCAGAGGGTTTATGTTTTGGGATTGGTAGTAAACAGAGCCAAACCTACTTGCATAAACGAGCAAAGCAATACTGATGAATAAATGACAATAAAACAGAAGTAGATCCAACAGAATAAACACACAGATCTGACATAAGAAAGATCTAATGCATATAACACATGTATTCAGCACAAAGTCTAAATATTGTATTAATATTTCTTTCTGTTACAAAAAGCTCAAAGTCTTTTCTTCTCACTTCTATTTTTCATCTGAAAAGTATCCACCCCCACAAATACAACAAGTATTTGAGTATTTATAGAAGAAGGAGAAGAAGGAAGGCAAAAAGGAACCAACCACCTATTTACAAAATATCTACAAAAATATCTCAAAGTCATGTTGACTTTTGACAACTTGATGGATGACATCATCCCATGGTGCAACATGGATGATGTCATCATTTGTGTCAACATACTTTAGACATTTTACAAAAAGAAAGTCGGAAGAGAGAGAGAAGAAGAGAGAATTTATTCATCGTCGTCATCCTACGGCTGAAAGGGGATATCCTGTTGTTGCTGCTCGGGTGACGAGATGTGGAATTGGGCACGGTATTCCATGAACTTGCTGATCATGGGCTCTAGCTGATCTTGGGAAGGATCCTTGTGTCGCTCACTGATCGCCTCGCAAGTCTCCCGCTCATCTATGAGCTTCTCTGGGAGTTTGGAATATTCTTTCTCTGCTTCTATTAGGAACCCGATGAAGTCCCGACAGGCCAGCAGGTTATTGATGGACTCTGCGTCAAAAGTGACCTCTGGCCCCAGCCCTTGTGAAACGATCTCCTTGAAGATCTAGATGGTTTCATCAACTTTCCTTAAGGTGAAGGAAGGAGTAAGCAACCCTGGAGACATGTTGAGAACGATTTGCTCCATTTGGTGCATCGCATCCAGGGCTTCTTCCTTTACCTTATCGATCTTTTCAAGGACGAATTCCAGTTGATCCATCCGGTAGTCCAGAGTGGAAAGGACTTTATTGAGGGCCCTGGGATGACCGAAAATGCCGAACTTGACCAGATCTTCGACTGAACAGTTGAACATTTGTTGAAAGGTCTCATCTTTGCTGACCAAGCATGGTCCAGCTCTTCTGATATGGGTCCCGCTAACGCTTGGAGCTCTTTATTCACCTTGTTGATGTTCAGGATACAAATCGGTGAACTTGGCGATTACTTTTTAACTATCTTTGAGGATCTGGCTTCTCCAAGTGGAAACGACCATACCCTACTCGCCGATCTTTGCATATTCATCAATTTTATCCTGGCTCAGAGGCTCAGGAGTCTCGGCGGTAGTTGTAGGAGGTGCACTGCCCATCTTCTGTAAGGCTTGGAGCAGATGTTTATTTTGCTCTTTCAGCAGCCTTTTCTCTTCTTTTGCTTCTTGAATCTTCTTGCAGAGGGCGTTAACTGCAGATAGGGCCTCTCCCGAAGGCTTTGGAAGATTTACCCATTGTGACTTGAGTCACTGTGTAATCTGTCGAAGACAGATCCTTTTTATCCTTTAGAGGATTGGGGTACGCGATCTCCATTACCCTCTCTCTCGAAGCACTCTGAGAGAAGTGTGTGACGGGCTTTTGCTTATTTTCCCCTTTTGACGGGATTACGAGAGAAGTCCATCGGAGCGATGGGAACTTTCCTTTTCGTTGACTTAGATGCGAGATCCTGGACTTGTGGGAGAAGGGCCGAGGAAAGAGAGAAGGGGCAGCTTGCAGTAGTAGAAGGGAAAACGTGGAGACACTTGGAGGCGGCATCGAGAGGGAGGCCGAGGAAGTGCTCACGGGAGGAAGAGATACTGCAGGAGAGGAAGACATAGGAAGAGAGGGGAACTCAGAGATGAGGGAAGAAATGGAGGGGGACAGGTCCGCGAGAGAAGAGAAGATGGACAAAGAAGCAGGAGGGACAGAAGGGACCTTAGTTGTTACAGCAGTGGCGACATCCTGAGTGGATGGGCCTATTGGGACATCTTCCGCTGTTTCTTTCTCTGGAGAAGCCAGAGTTACAACTTGTTCGGGTGCAACGGAAGGAGGACTTTCAGGAGCTTCCTCTTGAGTGGTGCTGGATTCACCCTCTTTACTCTTTCCTTTGCCTTTTGGCTATTGTTTTGATCGAGGAGGTGCGTTACCCAACGGAGAGGTTGTGAAATCGACTCCAAGGTAGATGAGCCCGTTCATTCGGCACCAATGCTCTGTTCTGCGCAGAGTTTCCTTGACTCTTTCCTCAATTGTCTGAGGGGCTTTGGTTCTATCAATCAATGCAAAAGGCCAATCGTCCCCACCTGTGTCAAGATACACTTGATCCACTTCCTCCTCAGTAGTTTGGTATCCTTTGGGGACGATGGCCACCCCGTATTGGATGATTTCTGCTAAGGCCAAGCGAGAATGATCCTTCCTCCTGAGCTCAACCTCGTGATATAAGTCAATGTAGATATCTTTGATCCGAGTGATGTGGATCGGGTCGAGCAGCCCTAGGCAAACAATTTCTTGGATCAAAAGTGGGCCATGCGGGAAGTCATGTTTGAGATTCAAGCAGCTCAGCTCGCAAACATGTCCTTTGCCTTGTGGTGAGAGGGACACGTATACCTACACACTTGTGAGGGGGAAAGGAGTTCCACCCTTCTTTCTTTTTAGGCACTTTTCATGGTAAGTAATAAATCGCCTTGATACTCCAATAGGATCAACTTGGGCCCAACATATCTTGGTAGTTTAGTCGGTTCCCCCAAGAAATTAACTGCCCTCAGATAGGTGAATGTAGGGAACTGAGTGAATAGGCCCCCCACTTCTCTGTGGCTGCCACGATGCTCTTGGTCGTGCGACCGTGAGCCATATTTGGCCTCAACAGGCAGATGATGAAATAGAAAAATGCATCATTGATCTTTGTAAATTGAGGGATGCTATTTTCCAGCTTTAGCTCTGGATAATATTCATAGATTTTAACTTGGGGCCAAACCCCACTCCGCATCAGAGCTGGGTAGTCCCTTTCTGAAGCTGTAGTGTAAACAACATAGGAATTCATGTAGAACCTCCCGTTGTGGTAAATTGTTGTAGCTGCTCAGAGATTGTGCTGCTTATAATTTCTGCCCATTCAAAGTGTTGATCGGGCACATTTTTGTTCATTGTTTCTAAATACCGCAACATCCATTTGTGGAAATAGTGGGTGTCAGGAAGCCCAAACACCCTGCTCAGGAACGTGATGGTGTCACTGAGCTCCTCTGAAAAATCACTGCGGTGAATGATTTGTGGCCAACGGGTCACCACCTTTTTATTTTTCAAATATACCTCGTTCATCGATTGATGCACCGATCCTCATTATCAACCCTGAGCCTTAACACAGTCTTCTTGGCGAGGACGGCCACAAAGTGCCGGTGATGAGGAATGCCGAGTATTATTTCAAAGTGGCGGGCAGTGAGGTTGATTATGACCTCGCCCTTCTCATTTACGACACATCTTGTGTCTTTATTGTAGCACCGGGCAACCACCATCATAAATTCATTGTTTACGGCACTGACTGGGATTCCTCCAGCAAAGTGCAGGGCACTGCCTATCAGCTTGTCCATCCATGGACTTCTTGTGACCTTTTGGGTTCTGGACCAGAATTCCTCCATGTCAATATGACCCAATTCTGAGTCTCTGATGTCCAGGTCACATTCTGCTTGGGACTCGGGCATTCTGACCCTCTGATACTTATACTTCATTTCTTCTTCTGTGAGCTTGGCCTTGCCTTTGGATTTGGTAGGTCTCTTGCTTGATGTTGACATATGTTCTTCTGAACTTAGTTGCTGATCTGCAAGAATAAGAAGTGAAACCCAATTGAAGAAAGCCGTGTCAGCTGTTTGATTTTCCATTGAAATGCTGACAGAAGAAAGAGTTAGCAATTTTGAGGCCTTAGGGCGCATGGTGCATGGATATTGCAGATTGCAGAGCTAAATAGATAAGGCACATGGGAAAGGGCTGCTGCAAGGGGTAAATCAGCGCCAAAGGGCGCATGGCACATAGACATTGCAGGGTGCATTCTTTGTTGTTGTAAGCACAAGTGCGCCTGCACCATGTGGATGCATTTTGTAAAGGGTGCACGAATTCTTCATGTTACATGGAACTTCGGTGCGCTAAAGGCGCATATGAAAGGATTGTTACATGGATGTTGGGTGTGCCAATGGCACAAATTTTATCAATGCAACATACGAGTTTGGTGCGCCAGGCAGGACGCAAGGAAAGTGTTTGCAACAAGCGGGGAAAGCGTTATTGGTGTGGCTGCTCTTTGTGTAACAGGGGTGACAGATGCGCCATTGGTGCAGCTGTTCTTCATGTTACAGAGTGCGCCAATGCACCAAGGAGAAGGAAAATATAGTTTCCTTTAAAGCTTTGATTCTTCTCAGAGGGGTTTCACATATGGCTTAGCTCCTTCTGCAAGGTTCATTGGGGTGACAGAAATAGCTTTTAAACAAAGGGGTCCAAGCTTATTATTATTTTAGGACAAAGCTCCCTCTACCAGCAGATCTGGAAAGAGGGGGAGGAATATGTGGAAAGACAGCAGGGGGAGAAAGTTCATGATTTCATTCTTTTCAATCGATTCATACCCACAAGCAGCCAAAAACCACAAACACGAAGCACAAAAGAAAGAGGACCTCTTACCCGGATATTTATAATGAAGAAATGCGCAAATGGGTCCACAAAGCAATTCGAAAGCGACAGGCTAGTGCAGACAGGTACAGAGAAAATCACGTGATTTCCGTTGGTGATAATGACAGCGCAGACGCGCCTATTTATAGGTGAGGAGGCAATAAATGCGCCACCAAATTTTCAAGTGGCGCACCAAAAGAGCTGTCGACACAAGAAAACATGTGCCCTTTGGCGCACCAAAACGCTTGTCAACATGAAGATATGTGCGCCTTAGGCGCACCGAAAGTGGTGTCGACAGAGGAATATGTGCGCCCTTGGCGCACCAAAAAGTGGCGCAACAAATGATCTGTTGACAGGAAGGCGCATGCGCTTTAGCACATGCAAGGGAGACTCAACAAGGAGAGGCACACCAAAACCCCTGTTGACAGGAGAAAACATGCGCCAAAGGATTTAAAGGGGGCGCATGAACATTTGATGTTGCATAGTCATTATATGCGCCCGCTCAAAAAGACCAAAAATGACTAAGTTCGGAAAACTGGATTTCCCGGGAAGGGATTTTGCAACGCTCCGAACGCAAGGAATCCCGACAAGAGGATCGGAAAAAAAAAAATTAAATTAAATTTTGGTAGGGTTACCCGTAAAATTGCCCTTGCCAATTTTACGGGATAACAAGTTAGTGGACCCAAATCCAGGCCCGAGATCCATATCTCATAATTGCAAAGGCTTCCAGCAAAAATTCATCCTCTTGTTTCGGCGCACTTGTGAAGAAGTTAGTGCATGGAGAATTCCTTCCAAGATCTTGTGCATGTGATCCCAATCTTCTAATTAAAGCCTTCATTGAATTTGCATTCACCTAGAGTGCTTTCCTGAATTTTTAATTGCTCATATGCAATTAAAAATAAAAATGATGAGTTATTTACGACAAACATTGTAATGATGCATGATCTTGGAGAAGAATTACAAAAGCTTCAAGGATAAGAAGGAAGAAAATTCAAAGGCAATACTGCAAGAAAATCATAGTCACTTACTTCTAGATCCACCGCTTCCGGATCTAGTTTTGTGAGAATCAAAGGCAAAAGAATCAAGCGCATGTAGAATATGAAAAAGAATAGGATGCGGCTTTCATGTTTCTTCTTCTTTCTCTTATTTTCTTCGACAAAGTAATTGAGAGATCAATTAAATTATAAAACTTAAGTGATTGGTTTAAAAGCCATTACTTGAAGAAGTCAAATACTTGGAAATAGGTGGCAGACATGCAAAATAGAAGGTTATATCTTCAATTGCAAATCATGCATGTCATGCAAAGAGGAATTTCGAGAAGGGAGATTGCCAGTTGTTTCCTTGACAACTTCCACATGTGTCCAGTTCACTAAAAGCTTCCTATTTGTAATTTCCCCTCTACATGTTATAAGTAGAGGAAGAACCTTTAGGTTAAGGATGAGAATTTGTAAGCAGCATTCTTGTGTTCCAAACTTTGTGCTGAAACCCCTGATAGCTATTTGAAGCAAATGAATAGAAAGGAGTAGATTTCCGGAGAACTTTGTGTCGACGGTGCATTTTGTTTCTAACTTTTTTTCTTAGATCTACTTATAAATCTGTGTTATTCTAGATCTAGATTTGAAATCTCCCTTTTCTTATAATTTTGTGTGTTAATTTCTATTGGTTAATACTATGTTCATGCAATCAACTATGTAATCTATTGATTGGGTTGCACATCTTCCCTCTTTCTTTCCTGTGTTTTTATTATTTCCTTCTTCATCAAATATTTTCTTTCTTTAACATGCTTCACTTTGCTGCAAAACTATCAAACTATGGTTCATGAGCTACATGGTTAAAGTAATACCCATAAATAGATATTAGCATATTTAATTGACAAATCTTACACATGAGCCTCATAGGTAAATGAGGGAGATTTATCTCACGAGTGCCTAGGTTTTTAGATATGCGAGAAAATCTAGCCAACAATGTTGACATGACCATTTAACAAATAATCACATTCATTTTATATTAATCCTTCCCTATCACTAATTATATAATTAATTATTATATTCCAACCATTTTTATTACCCATTTCAAAATCTCATTCTACACTTAATCATTTTAATACATTATTAATATTCCATTATACTACTAACTAATCTCCATTAACTATTTTCTAGTAATTTAAAAATACCTACCCACCTACCACCTACTCTATGCCTATTCTACACCTAGCCTCTCCATCTAATCACCCTACTAAGCATAATTAACTCCACCTAACCACAAGCTAAATGATCCTCCAAATCTAGAGGCTTCTATTTCTAGAAGCCTCTCCATTTTCCCTCTTTTAATTCAAAAATTCAAATATTTCCCCTTCTCCATTGAATTTTTAATTCAATGGAGGATTCTTTCAATCTCTAGAATTTTCTAATTCTAGATTCTTCCTCATTCTCATGCATTTTCAACCATTGATCCATATCCTACATGGATCAATCCCAACCCTTGATTTATCCTTCCTCTAACTATAAATAGAGGTGTCACCCTCCATTTCCACCACCTTAGAACAATTGCAAGTATATGTTGTCAAAATATCCAAGCAAACTATCAATCACTAAGCATTCTAATAAGCAAGAAATCATCATCTCAAGAAGGGGAAGTGTTGCCAAATTGAATCCACAAATATGAAGCATTCAAGCATTCCATCCAAGAGCACATCCAAGCTATCAAAGAGGAGGATTTCCACTTGTAGGTAAGTACATGTATATGATCTTCTCCCTCTTTCTATCATTGCTCAATCTGAGGTAGGTAGATAGTTGTGTTAGCATAGGATTTAAATTAGTTTATTTCCTAGTTTATAAGTTGCATACTAACACCAATTTTTCTTACAACAAATATCATTGCATTTATAGACATGACACCTATCATTTCCAATCTTTGATCCACTTAATCAATGAGCTTCAAACACTAATTTAAAGAAATTCAAATCTTAATTAGAGGATTGAGATCAAATGAATATAATAGTAACAAGAAAAATCTATCATGTAAAGTAGAAACAAGTGTGCAAGATAGGATATAAGAGTGACATAATTTGTATCGGGAGATCTAGACTAATTTTGGGATGGAAAATAAGTTGAGAAGCTTGGATTTGATCTCGTGTATGCTCTGTCACGAGAAACTAGGATCTAGAACCTCTTTGGAAAGAATCACGGAAAGTGGAACAAGACCCCCGGGTGCTAGTGTCCTAGAAAGTGCTCTACTTTTTCTCTTTTCAAAGTTTAAAATTAGCTTTTTCTTTTCACTCTTGGTCGCATCCACTTCATTATAGGGTTTCTTGTTACACATAAACTTGCAAAATAAACCCTAGCTATCACTGTTATCCCAAATTTCCCACTAGAAAGTTTGGTTAGAACAAGCCTTACACATAAAGAAAACATGAAGGGAAATGATACAAACCCACGAGCTCACGTCCCAGAACTAGGAAAAGTGAAAAACAGAAGCCCGAGAGAGTCAAATTCGACCCCGCACAAGAAGAAATAGAAGAAACGGTTATTTTGAGCATTTCCACATCCTAAATCTATTTAAAGGGTCAAGGAGGACTCAACAATGGAGTGATGGGGGCAAAGAAGAAAGAGGAGATAGTTTTAAAGAGACAAGATGCAAGAAACAAGAATTGGTGAAGTCTGGAAGTTTTCGGGCTAGAAAGCAGGATTCAGAAAGGGTCCAAAATTGACTAAGTATGGAGGAGGCGGAAGAGACCACATGTCCTTGCGGTGCTTCTCCAAAGATGGATCCAAATAGAGAGGCTCAAATAAGCACCGCATCTCCATGTGTCCCAGGGCGGAATAGAGGCAGGGTCAAATGGTCAAACAAAGTCAAAGGTGGATAGGACGGGACTCAAAAATTGGCTAAGTATGAATGTGCAAGTGGAGAGTGCCAAGTGTCAGTGTGGCGCATCCCCAAGAGTTGGTCCCAAGGCGGAGACCCAAATGAGCACGAGCTCGCCACGTAGCCCAAAGTCTAAAAGGTAAGAAGGACCGTTGAAAAGTCCACAAAGCAAATGGAGGCCGACAAGTGTCAACCCGACGCTCCTCTAAAGGCAAACTTTGGGTTGGATTTGCAAACATGCATAGTACCTCCACGTGTCCTCAAAGGGGGCAGAGTTAGTTGAATAGTCAATGCACAAACAGGCTGACGGAGGCTACTAATTGTCTCAATGACACTGATTCAAGGGTCAAATAGAGAGAAAGTTCCCAAGCAAGTGCCGGATCGATGCGTGTCCCGAGGGGAAGGTAGGGCGTTGGGGAAAAAAGTTTTTCGCCCTTTGCCACAAAAGGAATAAAAGTTACAAAATGGCCCCTGACTACGCAAGGAAAAAGTTAACATATAGACTTGATTCAAAGCCAAGTTGGGGAGTCGGGAAAAAAGTGAAGGCTTACCTTTGTCCAAAACACATAAAAGCAAAGATGGAAGTGTATTTCCTAGCCAATCAAATGTCCATGTGGAGCTTCAGGGCCGCGGGAGTTTTTTGGGTTTTGTGATTTTCACAAAAAGGAGAAAAGTTAAGTTCGAGCCTGCGGACTGATTTTTGTCCCAATGGGCTGCCACGTGTCCCAATCAAAAGGGGGACCCATTTTTCAAAAAAATTTCCGCCCATTTGTACAAAATCGATGTAAAAATTCAAAGGGGCATATCTTTTGACTCAGGGCTCGAAATATAGCAAATCGACACCGTTGGAAGTGTCTCAACGTCCTTTATGCCATGAAAGGATAAAAAATCATATTTTACAGGCCTTGGTAGGTAAAAAATGAAGAAAAGTCTTCAGTCATTAACATAGAATTCAATCTCTTCAAATACCAGATCTAATTCGATTCGACCTCTTTAGGGAGCTAGAAGCGACATATTGTTGGTAGATTTTAGCGAAGCATTAATAACAAAGTGGTTGAGGTTTGATCTATGTTTCTCCCTTATCTCTCTCTCTCTCTTTCTTCTCTCTGATCGAATCTATAAATACAGGGGCAGGATTCATTGTAAAAGTTGTTGTTCATTCTTCTTCTCTGCCTCCCCTCTTCTTTTCTTCCCTAGGGTTAAAAATGGAGTCTGAACCTCCTCCCCTACTCTATAAATGGCATTCTTTGCCTCTTGCTCATGTATGATTTTCTGTGCAAATTTTTGAAGCAATAAAACTCATTTTTGTGATGCGTTTTTCCATCCTTCACTTGTTTTCATTACATCTTCTTGCCTCTCATCATTCTTGGAGTATTCCGTGCATGTTTTGGACATTTCATTTGCAGATATGGGAGCTATGTTTGTGGGGATCAGAAATGGAGCTTTGTGTGAATTTGAAATTTGGTTTGTGATGCTAATGTCCATCCTCTCCATTGCTCGAGATCACCTCCCTTCATTTCATAGTTGTTTTGATAGATGATCATCACTTCCCTTTTCTTGGTGCTATCACCTTGTTAGAGTAGGATTTCCCTCTTTATGCACTTTCTCTCTCCCTATATCCTTGGCATTGTTAGGATAGGTGTAGTTAGACATCAATTCTACATTAGGAGTAGTTTAGCATTAGGATCAATAAGAAGAAGTTATATTTCTCCTGGGAGGGCCATCTCAAGTCCGCAAGTCCCACAGCTTGAGAGATGGTCCCATGTTATGCAAATAACACCAAATGCCCCTCGCCTTAGAAAAGTAGATCCACCACTCATTTGGGGGTCTTTGTGATTTTGCACTAACAGATTTTGGCACACCGGTGGGATAGGTCTGAAGCACCTTACCACTTCACTTCATCAGGTTCGATGTTCTCTTGGTGAAGATTTCAACCTTTGGAAGCACTTTCAAACACATATGGGGAATCCATCTGGTCAAAAACCCATTCTCTGAATTGAATACCTTTTCCATCCATTTCCACTAATTTCATCCATTTCTTATTCCATCTCTTTCATTTTCCCCCATTCCATGAGGTTGTGCAATCATGACTTCATTCCCTTCATGGAACTCACATTTACAACAATACAGTCCACCTCCAATGTATTTCCCAACTCCTCCAGATCAGCATTATAATCAGATCCAGGACCATTATGCTTACCCATATGAGTAGTGTCAAAACCAGTTTGACTATGAAGCTTATCAAGAACAAGCAGACGCATATGATGGTGATAATTATGTAGAAGATGTTGTTCTTCTGGAAAATATTCAAAAAATGGAGGCTGACATGGTTCAATTAAGGGCAATAGTTCAAATGAGGGCTTTCAGCATCGGTTGCAGGGCACCTTGTCCATGGGAAGGCCCTTTTCCAAGACACTACAGCCCTCAAGAGAAGCTAGACTTCATGATTGAAATGCTACCCCAACTTGCACAATGGACAGTGGAGATCGGGGCTTATGAGCAAAGTGTGAGACAACCTTGTCAATGGGTAATTCAGTCACCAATTCCCTGTCTTTCATTTTCTCTTCCTCAATCTTTATCATTTCAACAGAGGCAGGAGTCAAGCCCCTCACTTGCTGCCCCAAGTGTTGATTTCATTTCTCCATCTCCTAGTCTTCCACCTCACCTCAGTTTCTCTACCCTTTTCCCTTCCAAATCCAATTCCCCTCTACAAGAGCCAAAAGAAATGCCTTCCCCACCCACCACTCTTCTTTCCTTCCCAAGTCCATGTTGGGAAGAAAACAATAAAAAAACCAGCCAAGGAGAACATCAAACAGAGGAACCCAATAGAGAAGAAATGATAGAAAATATGAAGAGTTGGGCTGCTAAATTTGAGTTTTCAAAGGTTCCCTTATTGGTTAAGCCTATGGAGGAGGCTGAGGTCAAGCCGCAAGTGGTGGAAGCTCTAGCTACAGACAAGCAGGGGAAGAGGGAGCTACTCCTAATCCAAAAGAAGAGGAGTACATTCCGGTTGTGGAGGAGGACCATATAGTTTCAGAGGCTCCAAGCGTGGAGCAGGACATAGAAGAACCTTCAGTTCTTCCTCCCACTTCATCCCCTTCAAGCTCTGATGTTGAGAAAGAGTTTGAGATTTCAAATGTCATGTTTGAGGATGAAGGGAACCATGGTGAGTCAATTGTAGATCAGGAGGACACCATGAAGGAGGTTGAGCACCTACGGTAGGACAACAAGGAGGCATATTACCTGTCTGACTTGGAGGATTTCCTTGATGGAGGGGAACCCATGGAGATCACATCATTTTTTCCTCCATCTCTCACATCCCAAGCACATGAGCTTCTTTACCATGGAGGAGAACATTCAGGAATAACAGACTTGCACTTCATAATAGCCCTCTGGAACCAAGATTGGAAGACATGACTCTTCCATGTTCTTCAAAGGAGGAAGAGAAAAGGTAGGAGGATGTCATCATTTCTCTCACACCATCCACCCAAGAAGGTCCACAAGAAGACTCCATTTTTAGAGTTGAATTTTAGAGAAATGGGCACATCCGAATGATCAGACCGTGCCCAATCAGGTACTTGGCTTCATTAGAGTCAAAGGAGAGACAAAAACCAGTCATGCCTACTTCAAGGCATGAGGATGATCATCAAAGTACCAAGGGTCACCATCAATGCCTCCAGGAGTCTAATGTAGGTCATCTTGAAGAGGTATTTTCCATTAATGTTGATACCTTGATGATTTGGGTGGAGGACCAGCTTATTGTCAATTTTTCACTCATCCAACCAGCCATGTTCAATGCCAAATCAGTTGCATGGCTGCCATTTTTGAGGAAGGGAAGCTATTTCTCCCTGCCAGTTGCAGGCTTTGTTTGAGCTCCCTTTGCTCTTGGTTAGAGTAGAGTAGGTAGGTTTGTTTCTAGTAGAAGAAGTGCTTATGCACACTCTGCATGTCTCATTTGAGGCATGTATGATTTGGTCTTTGTATATAAGTTTTGTTTGTATTGCTTCAGAGGGGCATGAGGCCAGGATCTTAACTATTTAAGGAAAGAAGGCTCATGTTTTCTGTGACAGTTGCAAGTTGAAATAGGGAACAAATGCAGAGCAACTAAAATTCATTTCGAGACAGTCCATTTGAGGGACAAATTGAAGCCCCGGGTCAAAACAATTTTCTACTCTCAGAAACTCCATTTCCAAGGTTCTCTTATGAAAATTGAGAGTGTAGATGCGTGGGCGAGGCTCAGAGACAAATGAAACATAGAAAAGGCTTGCAGTCAGGCTCCCAGTGGCTCAAGGATTAGTTCCATGTTATCAAGTCAGACTCCATGCCCAATGGATGCTTCAAGGCCACTAGTCTCTTCATCTAGTAGGCATATGTCCCCATGAGTCACCAAATTGTTATCCCAAATTTCCCACTGGAAAGTTTGGTCAGAACAAGCCTTACACATAAAGAAAACATGAAGGGAAATGATACAGACCCATGAGCTCACATCCTAGAACCAGGCAAAGTGAAAAATAGAAGCCCGAGAGAGTCAAATTCGACCCCGCACAAGAAGAAATAGAAGAAATGATTCTTTTGAGTGTTTCCACATCCTAAATCTATTTAAAGGGTGGGAGGACTCAACAATGGAGTGGTGGTGGCTAAGAAGAAAGAGGAGACAACTTTAAAGAGATCGGATATAAGAAACGAAGAAAGCAGTGAAGTCCTGGAAGTTTTGGGCTCGAACAGTTCGGAAAGGGTCCAAAATTGACTAAGTATGGAGGAGGCAGCGGAAGAGACCACATGTCCTCACGGTGCTTCTCCAAAGATGGATCCAAATAGAGAGGATCAAACAAGCGCCGCATCTCCATGTGTCCCAGGGCGGAATAGAAAGGTCAAATGGTCAAACAGAGTCAAAGGTGGACAGGGCGGGCCTCAAAAAATTGGCTAAGTATGAATGTGCAAGCAGAGAGTGCCAAGTGTCAGTGTGGCGCATCCCCAAGATTTGGTCCCAAGGCGGAGACCCAAATGAGCACGAGCTCGCCACATAGCCCAAAGTCTAAAAGGTAAGAAGGACCGTTGAAAATTCCACAAAGCAAAGAGAGGCCAACAAGTGTCAACTCGACACTCTTCCAAAGGAAAACTTTGGGTTAGATTTGCAAACATGCGCGGTGCCTCCACGTGTCCTCAAAGGGGCAGAGTTAGTTGAATAGTCAATGCACAAACAGGCCGATGGAGGCTGCCAAGTGTCTCAATGGTGCTGATTCAAGGGTCAAATAGAGAGAAGGTTCCCAAGCAAGTGCCGAATGACGCGTGTCCTAGGGGAAGGTGGGGCGTCGGGGAAAATTAGTTTTTCGCCCTTTTCCCCAAAAGGAGTAAAAGTTGCAAAATGGCCTCGTGACTCCACCAAGGAAAAAGTCAACATATAGACCCAAGTCAAAGCCAAGGCGGGGAGTCGGGAAAAAGTGAAGGTTTTCCTTTTGTCCAAAAGGCATAAAAGCAAAGATAGAAGCGCATTTCCCAGCCAATCAAAAGGAGCCACATGTCCATGCGGAGCTTCGGGGCTGCGGGAGTTTTCTAGGTTTTGTGATTTTTGTGAAAAAGGAGAAAAGTTAAGTTCTGAGCCCGCAGACCTGATTTTTGTCCCAATCTAGCTGCCACATGTCCCAATCCAAAAGGGGGACCCATTTTTCAAATTGTTTTCCCACCCATTTGTACAGAATCGATGCAAAACTTCAAAGGGGCATATCTTTTGACTCAGGGCTCAAATATAGCAAATCGACACCGTTGGAAGCATCTCAATGTCCTCTATGCCATGGAAGGATAAAAAATCATATTTTGTAGGCCCTGGTAGGTAAAAATGAAGAAAATTCTTCTAGGCCATTAACGTAGAATCCAATCTCTTCAAATACCAGATCTGATTCGATTCAACCTGTTGGGAGCTAGAAGCGACATATTGTGGGCAGATTTTAGCAAGAAGCATTAATAGCAGTGGTTGAGCTTTGACCTGCATTTCCCGCTTCTCTCTCTCTCTCTTTCTTCTCTCTGATCGAATCTATAAATACAAGGGCAAGATTCATTATAAAGTTGTTGTTCATTTTTCTTCTCTGTCTCTCCTCTTCTTTTCTTCCCCAGGGTCTAAAATGGAGTTTGAACCTCCTCCCCTACTCTGTAAATGGCATTCTTTGCCTCTTTCTCATGTATGATGCTTTGTGCAAATTTCTGAAGCAATAAAACTCATTTTTGTGATGGAAGTGTTTTCTTATGTTCTTATGCCTTCCTCTCTTTTTCCTCCTTATCCTTCTTCTCTTGCTCATCCTTTATCTTTTTCTCTTATTCTTCTTTTTCTTTATGTACTTTCTTTGCCAATCCGTTTACTTCGCTTCTTCTTCCTTTTGTTTCCTTTCTTGTTCCCTTATTTCTTTTTATTTCCTTTCTACCTCCTCTTTTTTTCTCCTTTGTTTCCTTCTCTTGTTTCTCTCTCTCTCTTTCTCTTATTTTTATTTCATTTATTTCTCCTTCTAGTCTTTCTTTTGTTTCTCCTTCTTTTATGTTTCCTCTTTATTCTTCCTTTCTATCTCCTCTTTCTCATCTTTTTATTTTTCTTTTCTTTCTTCTTCTATTTGCTTTTATTTTTCCTGTTCCTATTGTTCCTTATTTTTATTTTCTGCCTCTTCTTTATTTTTTCTATCTCGCATCTTCCAATTCTTTTTCTTTCTTTCATCTTCAACAATTTTTTAACCTCCTCTATTTCTTTTTGTTTTTCTTCTTCTTCTTTTTGTTTTTGTAATTGTGTTTTCTTGTGTCTAGCCACTTCAAAAAAATTTCTATTTTTGTATCTAGGATTTTCCTTTTCTCTTCCTCCACCTTTGCCTTTATATGTTTGAGTCCTGGAGGTGTGAGTTTTTTATACTTTTTCTCCTCTTTCCTTTCTTGTTTTAATTAATAACCCAATTAATTCTTCTACCTCTTTGAAGAAATTTTGTTCTACGGCAATCTTCTTCTTCTTTTTATTTATTTTTAATCGTTCTTGTTGAAGGTCTTTTAGACGATGTGTTTCCTCTGCTTCTATTTATTCTTGCATCTCCTTTTCTAACTCAGGTGAGAGTAAGTGACTGATATCCCCAATGTCTAATGCAAATTTGTTTAGATAGTAAACCAAGGCCTTAGCTATAGCCATTTTTTCTCTCCCTAAAGTGGCTTCGTACTCTTGAGCTATTTGGGATATGCCACCTGGAGATAAGCATTTTTATACTACCCAAATGCCAACCTAGTTAAGTGTGTTTCCACCCATGGCTCTACTTCTTCTGAGAATTGAGGTGTTGTTTTTTCCTGTAGTTGTATGGGTGATGGAGTGCTCTCTTCTTCTTTTGAATCAAATATTTCTTCTATTTATTTAGATTTGTCTTCTTCTTTTTCTATATTGGCCGCTAATTGTTTTATTTTGCCTTTTCTCGCTAATGCCTTCTAGTGTTTGTTGATAGGTTTGTGTTAGCCAAGCTTTTTCTTTTATATTTTTAGTTGCTCCTTTACTTGATTTTATCTTTCTAGACCGAACGAGTATTTTTTCATGTACTCTTCAAATGTTTCTTCAATAACTTCATAAAAATTAGGTAATTTAATTTTTACGGAATCCACAGGAGATTTCTAATTACTTGGTGATGTGGCCACTAATTCATCAAGAGCCTCTGTTGGGCCTCAGAATATTGACCAAGTCCCAAAGGGCCTGTGCACATGCGGGACCAGTGAAGAGGATGGGAACGCAGGGAAAAGTGCATAGGATAGGGGTTTTAGAAGTGTTTAGTAGAAACCACGACACATGTGCAAGACAAAGCAAAGGATTTCAGGACTTAGTCATATTCAGCTTTCCAAGAGGCACTTGAGGAAAAACATGACCCGACTAGGCGTGTTGAGTGGATAAGGTGCCAACTTGATGACTTGGTGGTCAAGGAAAGAATATTCCACGCATGGAACATTCTCGAAAGACATCATTGTAGAAAGTGGAGAGCTCGGATCAAAAGAAGCATGCTCCATTGAAGGACCACCTTGACACTTGCAATCGATCTACTCCTGAAGGAAGGCATGGTGGTGGGTGCTAAACCTATTTATAGAGATGCTCGGGTAGAAGAAAAAGGGGGAATGAGAGAGGACCATTTTAGAGAGAGCATTCACCATATGGGTCGATGAGGGGAAGATTTAGGATCATCATAGAAAGGATGAAAGACAAATCTGCAGAAATAATAGGAGGTTCTAGGGATTGAGGTTCTCATTATAGGATTGTAGGAATGTTAACATATCTAGGGGATGGGTCTGCTAAATTTTTATAATAAGGAGAATAGATAGAACTATTGATACCTGAGTTAGATCTCTATATTGGTCTGTTATGGCTCTTGTGAATGTAATGTGGTTATTGAACTATGATCAACATGAATATATGGTTATGTTCTAAATATATTGTTCATGGGTGTAAACCCTAGTACCTTTTCTTTATGTTATGGATCAGATCTACTATCTATATGATGTTTATTTTGTTATCTAAATGGGTATGTTGGTGTAAATGACTCATCATATGATTTTAGAATGTATGCATGATCATTAATTTTTGCACTTAATCATCATCAATGAAAACATCTTCTCACAATGCTCACATAAAGGAGGGGATCGCATGCCGTGCGTGCCTTCGGGTGAGTGTCCAAAGACTCGCTTGGGTGATAGGCCGATGCTGTGTAAGGGATTAGAAGGTTATTCTAAGGGCATAAAAATGACTACATCTTGGTTCCATTGTTGGGACCTCTTTTGAAGTTGTTATTGTGAGGATGATGCATGATGATAGAGCACTTGACCTTGGAAAGTGTCAAAGCATGGTTTAAGAGCATGAGAGGATGAGTTTGCTCAAATATTTAGTACTGGACCTGATTTTGATGCACACATATGGGTAGAAGAACACCTATATCATGAGTTGTATGAGACCTTATTTTTTTGTTTTCCAGTAGAATTATATGAATGAATTTTAACATATGCATCAGATCGAGTTGGTACTATAGATCATGTGTGTGGACCCAAGATGATTACTAGAGGCTATAGGATGTGGATCTGACTTGGACACACGTGTTGTTGATCACTGGTGGAAAAGAGTGCTAACTAGTTATACCTTGGAATACACCATTTCTACGTATTCTGTCCAAAGGTTGTTGAGTTTGAGTTCCTAAGGGAACCTAGAGGATCATTTTTGTGAGCTATCCCATTGGATATGAAGATCTTGATCATTACGCTAAGTTTAGAGGCATTCCCTATGGTCGGCTAAGCTTCCTTGAGTGTTGGGAAAGGAAACTAGGGTGGAGGAAGATGGCATAGACCTTGTGGTGGAAAAGGAGAGGGAAGAGAGATGACTCAAGTATAGTGAAGCACGTGAAAGGGAGTTGGCTAGACAATGTGAGGTTGTGGGAGTGATGGATCTATGGAGGAAGATGTTGTGGGAAGGAATTGAGGTTCACACAGAGGACATGGACCTGAAGTAGTCTATGCTACCCCATCTTGGAAAGCATGGGAGAGAAACCCCTTCAACTTCTGATGAGAGTTCGTCACATGGAGAAAGGAGAGTCGTTAGTGCACATCTAAACCCACCTAGTGACCGACCCCTAGCACTTAGTTTTCCAAATCAAGAAACAAGTATTGCTAACCTAGTTGGTATCGGTGGAAGTGACCGATTTGCACCTAGGAGGTATAACTTCTCATTTGGGACATCTATGGCCACACAAATAATTCCTATGTTTGGAGGGATTTTTGGGAAAATTACAAGTACACAAATTTTGGGTATCACATCTGGGAGTGGCATGTAGGATACACATCTGGTAGTAAGAGAAATATCACAAACCATTGACACATAATTAGTGGAACATTGGGAACGCTAGGCACAACCACTTCAGGCCCATTACCAGCTATACAGGAGGAGGATCTTGTGGAGTATGAGCTAGAGGACCTAGTGGATAAGGAGGGATAAGACCTGGTGGATCTAATGATCTAGTGGTGGAGGAAACACCAGAGGGAATCAAGGTTTTGGATCAGGTGGATAAGGGCCTTAGCCACCTCCATAAGTATTTTTGAGATGTCTTTACATCTACCATATTACAAGGGTGTTGAGGATGTTATAGAGCATGTACACAAGTGTGAATTACTATGGGTGCGCAAAGGGGATCACTACCCCGGAGTGAAAGGCAAGTCAATTTACAATGAAGTTGTAAGGGGCGCACACATAGTTGGTACTAAGTATGACCCCATCAGATGGTGGTAGATTACACCACATGTTGTGGAATGCCTTCTTAGCCAAATTCCATATCCCTGAGTTTGAGAAGAAGAGCATTAGCACCTTGAAGGAGATCCAATAAGGAATGGATAGAGAGTGTGTGGGAATATGATGCATGGTTCAAAACTCTCTTGTCAAAGATATCTTATGATATTCATCCTTCTCAAGCATGCTCAATGGTTTGTTGGAGGATTAATAACACCATTTAGAAGAGTGCTTTCACACAAGAAATTCATGGACCCATGCGAGGCCTTGGAGGTTGCCCCGTGCGTACGAGGCTATTAGAAGTGTAGATACTAGTGTTAGCCCCTTCCTTGAGGCTCAAATTTCTATAATGATGAAGCAACTGGAGAAGCTATCTGTGAACTTAGTGCATGAGACTCGCAAGTTGTCTATGGTGCATATGAATTGTGAGATAGAGGGGAACACAAAAGGATAGTTATCCTCAAAGTTTGGTACGCACCATGATGGTGGATTGTGAGATTTTCCATGGGGATCATGATGCAAGTAGATGCCCACTACTGCAACACATGATCCATAAGAATGTGTCTTGCTATTGCAAGATCTGTACCTCTACGACCCATAACACCAAATATTATAGGCTAATTGACTAGATACATGATGTCATTGATCTTGGTGTGTGACCAACAAACTTGCAAGAAGTTCCAAGGATGATGATCACCTGCTATGAAGGACGTGTGGATGGAGGAGCACATGGGAGGGGCTTCAAGGAGGATTTCATGGCCATAGTAACCACGGAGGAGGAAGAAGTGAGTTCCGCATGGGATGTGTTATAATTATGGGTCTACAGAGCATTATAAGTGTGAGTGTCTTGATCTGTTGTAATGCTCATGGTGTAGAAAGAAACATAAGTACATGAAGAGTTTCTTGAGCTATTTGAGCACATGAGCCAACAACACTAGAAATATAAAGGCATGGGATGGTAAGATAAAGAAGGCCAACTCATAGTGGATGCCAAGAGTAGCCTGTGAGTCAGGACTAGAACTTGTACTGGTGACAATGCGAGTGGAGGCCACGCATGCTAGGGAGATACCAAGACAAAGAACATTGGTTACAAGAGAAGAAGTGGTACATGGGAAGTATCCAGACCCTACTCATCAAAAAGAGGTGTATCAAGAGACTATGGATGTGATTGGAGTCTACAAGGAGAGATCTAGTGTCTGAAGGAGCAATCAAGGCATTAGAGCAAAGGAAGAATGTTGAGGCTCCAGTAGAAGGATCTGGATGAGGTTAGGGAAGTATGCAAGATGTTAAGGAAAGAGAATATCATTCCCTTGCTAGGAGAATGGTTACGGGAGAAGGTACCATGCACTGGAGGAGAGCGTGAGAGGTAGGTTTATGCATGCTAACCTTCCTCCCCATAGCCTTGACTATGACAAAGAGATCACTTTAAATGTTGTTGTAGATGGATGGCTTCTGAGCAATATTTATGATCAATACGGGTGGAAGTCAATGTTCTCACCTTGGATGCATGACATCAAATGGGAAGGCCCACATTATAACCATCTTCAAATGTGTTGTATATGGAAAACAAGACAAAGGAAATGCCCATTGGTGTCTTAAAGGATGTGGTTATCACTATTCAAGGGCCAAGTTCATTGGAGACTTTGAAGTCTTGGCGCTAGCCGAGGCGGATAACTTTCCAACATTACTTGGGTGCCCCTGGTGTTACAAAAACAATGTTGACCTATGGTTTAACAAGGGGTATATCAATTTTGAGAACAAGGAGGAATGAGTCATCATCCCTTGACAGATGGGAAATCAATACCCTTATATTGAGCCCTTGGGAGAAGAAGTCCTTGACAGAATCTATGTGTACTCTATTAGAGACCCTGAGGTAATTCATCCTATAGAAGGAGTTATCAGTTTGAAGATGCTCAGTCTATGAGTGATACAACCAACATAACATGTGACAATTGGGTGCATGGGACTTACAAATTAATGGGGAACAGTTGAGAGGATTGGTGACAAGGGTAAAAAAAGTGCTTGGTCAAGCACCTAGAGGGAAGAAGTTACCAAGTTACTCTGGAGGAGCTAACCCTGATGATTTCTTATGAGAAATGGAGGCTCAAGTGGAAAAATGATAATGAAAGAAGAGGTATGCTCAGCTATAACCTACTTGGGACCACACGTGTTGGTGGGCAACACATCATGAGAGCCTTCTAGAATGGTGCGAGGTGAGAACCACGTTCTCTGTTAGGTTTTCCAGAAGTAATGCGCCCACTGTCATACAAGACTACCATGGAAAAGAACCCACCTCATGTCATATCCAAGCATGTGAGAAGGCCTAGATGGAAGGTGTAGAATCTTTACCACCTTCGTTATGGGTGCATAAGTTGTATTCCACCTTACAAGGCTATGTGCATGCATGGTACATTCACTCGAGAAATGCACCATCAGACAGGGAATTGGTAGGAGTTGGTGGCTGATCTCATTCAATATTTCAAGTATCGGAGTACAAATCCATCAGTGGATAAGGTGTTGCAAGTGGTCAAGCACCTTACAATGGGAGATAGCACTATGGTGGAAGATAGGATACTTGAGCTATTAGGTGAACTTGGTTTGGAGACATGTTTTGATGAGGAAGAATCAGAAGAAACACAACTTGAGCATGCGTGCATGGAAAAGGAAAAAGGAAAGATGGTCTATGTGATAGATGGTAAAGAAATGGAGAGTTTGGATGTTAACCATTTTGAAGGTACATGCAAAGTTAGGGATATAGTGTTGATGAGTGAGCACATGCCTACCATGAACCCTTGAAGACAAATAAGGTTAACATTGGTTTAGAGGAAGAACCTAAGGAAGATATCATTGGGATTATTGGTCGGAGAAAGAAGTTTCTAAGATCATTGACCTTTTACATGAGTTTCAAGATTTTTTCCCACGTAGGTACCATGAGCTCAAAGGTTTCACCACTCCTTGGGGGAAATGAGGATCAAGTTTAAGGAAGGTGCACACTTGATTCAGAAGAGACCTTATCGGATGAATTTGAATTTATGTGTATGGGTCAAGGAGGAGATAGAAAAGATGATTACATCATGCATTATTGAGGCCATTGAGGAATCAAAATGGGTAAGTCCAATGGTCATAAGCATTAAGAAGGATGGGAGGATAAGGATCTGTGTTGATTATAGGGACTTGAATGTAAGTGTGTGTCATTGACCCTTTTCCAACCCCCTTCACTGAAGAAATTCTAGAAGGAGTAGCGGGCACGAGGTCTATTCTTTTACGGATGGGTTCTTAGGGTACCACCAAGTTAGAATTGTAAAGGAAGACTAGGAGAAGACAACTTTCACCATTGAATGGGGAATTTTTTCCTACATGGTCATGCCTTTTGGGCTGAAGAATGTGTCCTGTTGTGTTCTCATGCATCATGGTACAAGCCTTCAAGACTTCATCCATAAATTTCTTCAAGTCTACCTGGATGACTGGACTATGTATGGGCTAGTAAAAGACCATTGTGACAATTTGAGGCTGATGTTTGAGAGATGTCAGCAGTTGAGGATATCCCTCAACATTAAGAAATGTGTCTTTGCTACTCCATTTGGAACCCCTATTGGGGAATATTATATGTAAGGAAGGCATTGGTGGATCCCGCCAAAGTTGTAATTATTGTGGAGATTGGGGGAGGCAGTGTGATTCCTTGGGCATATGGGGTACTACAGGAAATTTATTAAGGGATATGCCAAGATCGTCGCACCCTTAGAGGAATTACTTAAACACAAGAGTTGCCTTTCATTGGGGAGGGGTATGATAAAGGGCATTTGACACATTGAAGGATAAACTTGTTATTGTGCCCATATTATGCTTTCCCTCTTGGGATAAGCCTTTCCATGTGCATGTTGATGCCTCAGAACAACCATTGGAGTAGTACTGACACAACCTGGTGAGGGGATTTTGATCACCCTTATGTTTTTCTAGTAGGAAGTTGACACCAACATAAAAATTACACAACTACTGAGCGTGAGGCATTGTCAATGATCTACACACTACATAAATTTAGGCAGTATCTATTGTGACACCATTCATATTTTACACAGATCACATGGCCTTGAAGTACTTGGTGAACAATCCATTTTGCAAGGGTGCATATGTCATTGGGTCTATTATTTTAAGAATTTGAGTTTTTCAGTTGTGGTAAAACCAAGAAAGAGTAATTCAGGACCTGATCATTTATCAAGAATTGACTTAGGGGAGGATGTGTAGAGCATTGAGGATACCATGCCATATGTGTAAATTATTTAGGTTATGGTGTGCACCCTCTGACTTAGAGGATATTATGTTGTTTCTTAAAATGGGTGTGGTGCTGGAAGGAATGAAGGATTTGGAGAGAAAGTAGTTGGCTATATATGTCACACCTTACATGTTGATTAGTGGAGATTTATACAAGTTAGGCCATGATGAGGTTCTACGCCGATGCGTATTAGAACACAAGCGCATTGCAATCATGGAGGAAGCACATGGTGGGATTATAGGAGGAAACTATGTAGGAAATGCAACCACATGGAAGATTCTACTTATAGGGATTTGGTGGGAGAGTATCTACCAGGATTGTATTGATTTTTACAAGGCTGTGACCATTCCAATGCACCTTAGAAAACCTGGAAGGAGGGATGAAATGCCCTTGACTGATAGCCAATGCTAAACCATTTGAAAAGTGGGCAATTGAATTTGTAGGACTAATTTCACCTGCTACGCGAAGGACTGACTCATGTTACATCATCACTTGCACTACCGATTACTTGACAAGATGGGTAGAGGAAGCACCTACAAAGGATTACACAATAAGACAACAATGAGATTCTTATGGGAAAACATAATCAAGTAGGTATGGATGTCCATTGATTTTAAAAGTGATAGGGGTACACATTTTTGAATGAAATGGTTAGGATTTTGTTGGCAGAGTTTATGGTGGCCCATCACAAGACCACCCCTTATCACCCCAAGAAGTGAATGGGACTGTTGAAGCATTTAACAAGATACTAAGTCACACATTAACTAAGATTTATGACATTGGCAGACAAGATTGGGATGACAAGGTATCATCCATTCTATGGGCATATATGACAACCTATAAGAGGTTGAACAAGGCCACACCATTTCAATTGGTGTTTGGCATGGAGGTTATTTTTTCGGTTGAATTTATGCTACCATCATTGTGTATAACATGCAGGAGGATTGGCTGATGAACAAGCACTCAAAGAAAGGATTGATAAGTTAATGCAGCTAGATGAAAGGTGATCACTTGCTAGATGGAGTCAAAAGATAGAGAAGGAAAGACAAAAAGCATGACATGATCATCATGTCATAAAAAAAAAAAATTGAGGTTGGGAAGATGGTTTTATTATATGATTCTAAATTTTGTACCATCCTGGGAAGATGAAATTCCATTGGATGGGACCATACATCATCATCTTTACATCCTTGATTCAGGCATTTACCAGTTACAAGCATGATGGATGGTGATGAGATTACCAGACCATTTCAATGGGAGTAGGCTAAAGCCCTACTATAAATAAGTCTTCCTTGTGTTTGTAAATAAGGTAGTATTTTAGTTAGCCTAGGATTTCCCTTAATGCATTTCTTTTCCTTGTGTTTTCCTTTCTTGTCACTTGTTCCTTTCTGTTGTGTTGTTTTTGCGCACCTTGTGTGCTAGTAACCACATTACTTTCAAGGGTTGTGTATGCATAGGGTCGCACATCTATTTTAGTGTGGGGTGGAGTAGAGCAAAGTGAAATAGAGGCTGGAAGTGAAAGTTGTGTTTTAATGGCCCAAGTTAAAAGATAAAAAGTGCGTAAGGTAGGAAAGCATGTGTGGAAAAAGGTGGATGAGAAATTTTGGTGTCATGAAGGCTTTACAAAGACCACATACAAAGGATGAAAAGTGCAAGAACAACATGAGGTAGGAAAGACAAAAATAAAGTCAAGGATAGAAAAGTTCTTTTGGTGTCATGCGGACGCGTGCACATAAGAATCTTTGATCAGTAAGGATTTTTGCGTGCTAAAAGGTTGTAGAGATTTTTTTGCAGGATTGGGCATGTGGGCAAGAGCACTTAAGATGGATTTAGTGGAAAATATGCATTTAATGCTAAGTACGTTGGTAGGTGGCATAGCATTTATCATGGGAGATAGGAAAAAATCTATAAGTAAAGGGTCGGGCACATCATTATTTACCTTGCTATTATGAGATTGAAGAGCTCTTGCGAACTAGGGCATCCACGAAGAAAAATTTTTGTGTGAAGAAAGAAGAGTGAAAATATGAAGTACGTGACTAGGGTGATCTGAACCAGAGTGGAAGGAGTACATGGGCATAGGGAAGAAGGTTTTAGTGGAATACGCCATCTTGTGGAAGGGTTTTCTAGGGTAGGGTTCTATAGCTAGGGCATGGGAATAGAAGGATTTTTCACAAAGTTGAGCCACAAATTTGAGTAGAGTGAGGAGGAGGAGCAAGGAAGAGTTTTTTTAACCCGACAAGAAGATGACACCAAAGAAGGAAACCATTTCACCTAAGAAGGGCAAGGGAAAAGGAAAAAACTACCACCACTAGTTTCAATGAAGAATGGTATGTGGAGATGCAAGTACCTAGATGGGGTGTTACTTGGGAAAGAATGGGTATCCCATGTGAGGAAGATGGCCGTGAGTGACTATAATCATCAACAAGTACCACAAAAAGGAAATGGTGCTAGAGACTGGTTCATCCAATAGATAAGAGGACACTAGAGGGGATGCCAATCTACAACGATGAGGTGAAGGTAAAATTGGAGAAGGTCAGGCTGTTAAAACTATTGAGTTACCCTATTTTGGAAAGCCCGAGTGGTTATACCAATGGTTGATGTCACACATGCACGAGGACCACTTCTACTTTGTGGGCTACATAGAATGCACATAACTCCCCAGCTCATCTCCAAGTTTATTGGCCTATCTGTGAAGGAGATTCGTTAGATGATGACTTGGAGGATAAAGAGGCTATTAAAGAAGACTGTGGAAGAGTATGACTATAAGAAGGGTCTTGTTACTTGACATCCCTGATATCTCCAACCCCGTGATGAGGATGGCCGTGCACCTAGTAACCAAGTTGAATGGTCAAGAGAGGTGGACACAAATAAATAAGGCATGGTTGAATGTATGCTGAAAATTTTCAGAAGGGACCATCTATAACTTGTCCGCCTATATTGTAGAAGAGATCATCAATACCGCACAAGAAGGAGAGAAGATAATGTTTGGAAATGTTCTTCTCACCATTGTCTTCTCAGAAATTGGAGTTCCCGATGGGCCAAAGAAGTTTGTATGGGAGTATCAGATGAATATCCCTCCCCACGAAAAGGTTTGAAAATACACATGTGATACCATGATGACCACCCACAAGGCATGCTGGAGAAATGGTACAAGTGAATGCGTGACACATTCGGGGATGAGTGGAGGATACCAGAATAGTTTCCAACACTAGTAAATGGAGAATTTGAGTTCATTGTTCTATCAACATTTCTGCATTGGTAGGTTCACTCTGTCAGATGGGACCAAGAGTCCATGGTGCAAATTTCCTTTCTCTTTCACATGTAGTATTTCCAAGTAGGGGTCAATCACTTCAAGGAAGCTAAAAGACTAAGGTTGACCTTAGCGAGGTGGACCAGACCACCGTGACTTATGGAGAAAGCTTGTATACCCCAAGAAGCATGCTTATGTGGAGAATTATGTCTCCCATGAAGTGTGCATGACAAAACCCTTGACGTTTGCCAATTGCTGGAACAATAAGAGTATACTTGTGCATTAGGCCCAAGTATGAAAAGGGTATTACTTGGAGAATGATGTGCTCCATATGAAGGATCCCACTTACTTGGAGAAGAAGGCCATGCCAAAGAAGAGGGAAAGGGAAGAGACCCTGGAGAAAGAGGTGCCAGAGAAGAAAGCACCAAGTGTGCAAACAACACAATCTATGGGGCATGCCAGAGTCAAAGGCCAAGCCAAGCACATACACGCATAGGAAGAAGTCTCCCATCAAGGAGAAGGAAAATACACTGAGGAAGGGTTCCAGAACAAGAAGAGTCACCTAGAAAGGAATCACCTACTGAGGAAGAAGATGAATCCCCAAGTTAAGAAGAAGTAGAAGGTAGTGGGGAAGGAAGACTTGGAGAGAGAGAGAGCTTGGAGGCCTATCAGGGGAGAAAGAGATGACAACGAGGATGAAGAGGTTCAAGACCATCCCATGTATAATGTACATGACTCAAAGGAAGAAAGAAGTGAGGGGAAGGGTGGAGAAGAAGAAGGTGCTCAAGGAAAAGGGGAGAGTGAAGAAGTAAATACTAAGGATCAGAGGACCCCCACCTCACCAAGGAGTAGATAGAAGAGGTCATAGAGAGAGAAGTAGTGGGCATAATAGAGAAGTTAGTGGAGCAAGAAGTGGAGTGGAGTGTTGATGAGATACTCAAGGAAATAGAGGAGGAAAGTGTAGGGAAGGAGTATGGAAGCATGGGTGGAGATCCCAACTTAGCAAAGTGAGATTTCCAAAGGCAACACACAAGGGGGAAAGAGGATGGTAGTAGTAGCGCAGGATAGGAATGGGTTATATCCATGATCCAAACAAGGTACTGCACACACGGTTCCAAAGAACCGTGCCTATAGACCAACTCCTGGCAATGTCTTCATTCGAAGAAGAAGGTGCATACCCACGAACCAGAAAATACTATCTTGGGCATTTGAGTCCCATGTCGATGAGCTTGAGTTGAAGTTAACCAGGGGGTGCTGATGAAGGTGCTAGAGACCAAAGGAATAAACCCGCTAGTAAATTATCAACAATTTTTCGATGAGAAAGTCTGTAATGCACTCAACAAGGTTTCAGTGAGGTTGAGGCAAGACTCTTTGGAAGGAATGACAAGGTGAGATTCCTAGAGGGGGAATTGGAAAAGAAAAAGGAAGAGCTCATTGAAAAGAGAAAGGATCTAAAGCAAGAAGAACTGATTAGCACACAAGTTAAGGTGAGATGAGGAGAAAAGGAAAAGGTGCGTGAGGTATATAAGAAAATTGAGATGATTACAGATGCTATTGTCTTAAAGCATCTATACCTAGCACCACCCGAGAAGAAATATGAATCAACCTTGCAATGCTTGGAAGATTTAACTCACATCCTTATAATGGAAAGGAAGCCACTCGCATTGGAATTGGTTGAGGAAGCACTTACGTGCCAGAGAGAAAGAGGAAAAGTAGAAGGTTGTGGAGATAGTCACTCGGTACACCAAGCTCCTCCTCCTTTGTAAAATACATCCATGCAGACAACTGAAGCCACTTATGATAATTACGTTGATAGGGATAGAGTAGCAAGCATTCTAGTTGCTATGCATGAGGTAGACCTCAAGGAGTTTTAGGAGAAGAATAAAGGAAATAGGGAAGAATGGATAAGATCCTGGCTGAGGTAGAGAAGAATTCAGAAGCCATCGAGACCCTGAGAGGCTCGATCAAAATCAGTGAAGGAATTATATCCCCAAATCACCCCGCATAGATGGATGCACTGGATGACCTCAACAAGCAGTTAGAAAACATTGTTGATACGTTGAATGCTAAGGGTGATGAACTAGGATTTGAAGAGGTGAGCACCTTAGTAGGTGACCTCTATCAATAGGCACAAGGCGAGGTGGATGCCTAGGAGAAGATTGAGGTAGATATAAGGAAGGATTTCCCACTCATTCTTCAACAATAAACAAATTCTTCTTCATTCCTCCATTCTTTATTTCTTCCATTTCTCATTCTTCATTCTTCATTCTTTATTCCAACCATTCAAAGTCCCATCATTCTTTATTCTTTGGAGAGGATGTTTCATGAGGATGGAGAACAATCTTAGTGTGGGGTGATGTTGGGCCTTATAATATTGACTAAGTCCCAAAGGGCACATGTATGCGTGTGGACTAGATGTGAGAGGATGGGCACTGGGAAAAGTGCACAGGACAGGGGTTTTAGAAGGGTTTAGTAGAAACCACGGTGCACGCACAAGGAAGAGAAAAGGATTTCAGGACTTAGTCATATTCGATTTCCAAGAGGCACTTGAGGAAAAATGTGACCCGACTAGGCGTGTTGAGTGGATAAGGTGCCACCTGGTGACTTGGTGGTCAAGGAAAGAATATTCCACACATGGAACATTCCTGAAAGAAATCATTGCAGAAAGTGGAGAGCTCGGATCAAAAGAAGTCATGCTCCATTGGAGGACCACCTTGACACTTGGCAACCGATTCTTCTCCTGAAGGAAGGCATGGCGGTGGGTGCTAAACCTATTTATAGAGATGCTCAAGTAGAAGAAAAGGGGGGAGGAGAGAGGACCATTTTGGAGAGAGCATTCACCATATGGGTTGATGAGGGGAAGCTTCAAGATCATCATAGAAAGGATGAAAGGTGAAGCTCTACAAAAATAATAGGAGGTTCTAGGGATTGGGGTTCTCATTAGAGGACTGTAGGAATGTTAACATATCTAGGGGATGGGTCTACTAAATTTTTGTAATAAGGAGAATAGCTAGAACTATTGATACCTGAGTTAGATCTCTATATTGGTTTGTTATGGCTCTTGTGAATGTAATGTGGTTACTGAACTATGATCAACATGAATATATGGTTATGTTCTAAATATATTGTTCATGGGTGTAAACCCTAGTGCCTTTTTCTTTATGTTATGGATTAGATCTACTATCTGTATGATGTTTCTTTTGTTATCTGAATGGGTATGTTGGTGTAATGACTCATCCTATGCTTTTAGAATGTATGCATGATCATTTAATTTTTTGCACTTAATATTTCATCAATGACAACATCTTCTCATAATGCTCACATAAAGGAGGGGCTCAAAGCATCCGCACACACACTCTGTGAGTGCCCAGTACCCACTAGATGATAGGTTAATGCATAAGGGATTATAAGGTTATTCTAAACCTTAGCAAAGCATACTTGAGTGCATGATTACCAATGTCTATGATGCGTACCCCATGATTTGACTTTGTCACTCCCATCGCTTGATGTTGTATCTTTCATTTCCATCTTCTTCTTTGTAATTACTAAACGTCCTTTTTCCCACAATCTTGTAACCCTAGCCATAACTTCTATATCAATAAGGTATGGTTGATCCAAATACAACATTTGATTATGTACATGGCTTAGAAGGACCCGAATAACATGATTTTCCCAAGGAAAATATGAAATGAAACTCCATGCATCGATTTTTAACTCACTGATAACTTTGGTAGCCTTTTTATACACTAACTCCTTTATATTGGGGTATTCTTCTATAAGTAACACTATGTTTACCTCAAGCAGCGTGTGGTCATATTCAACAATATGGGAATGGATATACTTTTGCAAATCCTGTGTATGGGTGAATTTGTAAGGAATATGTGAAAACGTGCCCTCTGGATCATGTTGGTTTGATTTCATGGAATGCTTCAGAAATTTTGGCTTTGGGAGTTCCACTTGTGTGATCTCAACTAGGTTATCCATGGTTTTCCTTCACAAGTTGCCCTAATTTTTCCCTATCTCTCTTCTTCACACTTGCGCTGATGAGTTGCTCGATCTCTTGTTTATATTTTTGTGCCTTAGTTTATTCCATGTTGTTGCCTTTTATAACCTTATTCTTTCACCGAACCCCATTTATTACATTTTTGGTAGGATAACTTGTTTTGGATGCGGCTTTTATCCCGTATATTTTCCGTGTTCCGTGTTTTTCTTTGTTGTGAATTTTTCTTCATCTCGCGGCTATACCTTTATTGTGTGGTTCTCTCCTCCATTTCGTGGTTTCTTTGGTCTCATTTGTTCATTCTGCGGTTTCTCTTTACTTCTTTATTTGGCGGTTTTTCTCTTTTCTTCATGTCATGGATTTTTCCACGGTTTTCTTCTCCTTTTATGTTTCTTTATTGTGTGGGTATGCTCCCTCCGTGGCTCTTACTTCTCTTTATTGTGTGGGTATTATTCCTCCGTGGTTCTTCCTTCTTTTTATCACATGGGTATTATTCTTCTGTGGTTCTTCCTTCTCTTTATTACATGGGTATACTTCCTCTGCGGTTCTTCCTTCTTCTTGTTTGTGTTATTTCTTATGTTTCTTAGAGTGAGGATGCCCTTGTGGGTTTCATCCTACCCCTCATCCTATCCACCGCATTTCCGGTTTTCGAAATGCCGCTTTTATTTTTATTTTTATTATTATTTTGTTCTTATTGCTTCAAGTATTGTACTTTTTAATTTGGCTCCATTTACAAAGCCTAGTAATTCCTTATGTTGTAAAGTTTCAATTTTGTAGCTCCTGAAGATAGTATGTCTTTGACAACGTAAGGTCCTAGCCATCTCACCTTGAGCTTACCCGGATGTTTCCATTTGCTCTATCATATAGTAGGACCTTATCTCCAACATCAAACTCCTCCTTCTTTATGTGGCGGTCATGTCATGATTTTTGTCTTATTTTCTCTTGTGTTTGGTTATAGGTGGCTATGAATCTTTTTCATCTAGCTTCTCCAATTCAATCAATCTTTCATGCAGTGATGAATCTTCATTCATTCTAAAGGTAATTGCAACTCTCAAACTTGGGAGCAAAAATCTAGAGGTATCGTGACTTCAATCCATAAACCAATTAGAAGGGAGAGTATTTAGTGAGCCTTTTGTATGTTGTGTGGTATTCCCATAGAGCGGATGGTATCTTCAAATCCCAGTATTCCTATTGTAATGAAAAAATCTTAGTTAGAACCTTCTCTAAAACTTTATTAAAGGCTTCTACTATTCCATTCACTTGGGGATGGTATGGTGTGCTCCTGTTGTGATTGATCATGAACTGACTCAACAATTCTTTGATGGTGGCATTGACAAAATGCTTCCCTTGGTCACTAGTAATACTCAATGGACATCCAAACCTTGTAATGATATTTTCATAGAGAAACCTAGCTCATAGTCTTAGCGATTATAATATTTAATGGGAACCGCCTCTACCCATCTTGTCAAATATTTAGTCCATGTGATGATAAACCTGGCTTGAGAGTGTTTAGCAGTTGGTTTGATTGGTCCAATGAAATCTATTGCCCATTTTTCAAATGGTGCAAGTGCTAACACATGTTTTAATGGCATTTCATCTCATGTATTGGGTTTTCCTACTCTTTGACAAATGTCACAAGATCTAGCATGCTTATGTGCATCTTTAAATAGTGTGGGCCACCATAATCCAGCCATCAACACCTTCCTTGTTGTGTCTGATCCCCACCATTGTGTCCTCTTGCAAATCCTTCAAAATATTTTTCCTTTCATGCTCCAAAGATGCTATTTGTCCTTTTTTATATAATTGACCTTGAATCAAGGTCAAAGGGAGAACTCGCTTAATAAACTTATCTTTTTGTTTGGTGTAGTCTGCTAGAAATTATCTTGTAGCAAGTAATTGAGCTATCTCATCCAATTATTTTGGAATAGCTTCAACTCTAAATAAGTGAGCTCCAGGGAAATCATCATCTATTGGACCTTCATCCTCTCCATTTTCTATTCTTGATAAGTAATCTGGCCCATTATTTAACTTGCCTAGCTTAGATGCCACAGTGAAGTCAAACTCTTGAAATAACATCAACCATCTACAAATCCTTCCTTGTAATACTGGTTTGTTCAACAAATACTTCAATGGTTCATGGTCGGTATAAAACACAAAAGAAGTAGCCAATAGATATTGGTGGTATTTCTACAGGGCATACACCATACTTAAAGATTCTCTTTTTGTTGTTGAGTAATTCCTTTCGCCTTGGCTAATTTCCTACTTGTAAAAGCCACTAGATGGTCCATCTTATCTAATGGTTGAGCCGGTCTTGCACCAATTGTAATTCCTGATGTATCCACATGAACATGAAAGGGAACCTTCCAATCAAGAAAGATTAGGATAGGTGCATGTAGAATCTTGTCTTTCAATACTTCAAATGCATTTGCACATTCTTTTGTCCATTGTATCTGTTTATTAGTTCTTTTCTTTAGAAATTCTTCTAGGGATGCACTTATCTCTAAATAATTCCTTATGAATTTCATGTGGTATCTTGTATACCCTAGAATTGTTCTCGACATATTTTTGTGTATTAAGAGGGGGTAGATTGAGAATCACCGATGTTTGACCGGGTCAATCAACACCCCTCTTTGTAGAGAATATGTCCCAAAAGTGTTCCAAATGGTGTTAGAAATATGCACTTCTTCAAATTAAGGGAGATTTGCAATGCCCTACATTTTTGAAACATCAATCTCAACACTTGAATATGATTTTTCAACAACCCATACATTGTCCAGTCATCTAAATATACTTCCAAGAAATCATGGATAAATTCTTTGAAGGCATTGATCATTATCCTACTAAAGACTACGAAGTGCATTATTTATTCCAAATGGCATCACTGTATACATAAATGAACCCCATTTTGTGGAAAATGTAGTCTTTGGCTGATCTTTAGGGGCAATTCTAACTTGATGGTAACTAGAGAAACCATCAGTAAAATAATAAACTTCCCTTCCTACCACATTCTCTAATACTTCTTCTGTGAAAGGTGTAGGAAATGGGTCATGAACGCAAGCTTTGTTTAATTCTCTATAATCTACACATATGCATATTTCTTTAGTTTTATTATTTTGGATAACCATTGGACTTATCCATTCTGAATCTTCTACTAGTTTGATGATTCCAACATTCAACATCTTGTCAATTTCTGATTTCACCTTAACTTTTAGATTAGGATTGAGTCTGTAAGGTCTTTCTTCAAGGGTTTGAAGCCTTCTTTGATTTGGATCTTCATTGTGCCCAATTCTTCTTTTATGCCTTTTAGCTCCTTGAAATCCTTAGGAAAGATGTCTGAAATTCCTGTAGTAACTCTACTACTTTGGCCACTTCCTTGTTTGACCAAGTAATCCCCTATCTTTGCAAATTTTTCATCCCTGTCCATACCAATGTTTTTAGTTATGATATTCAAGGGTTGATAATAATATTTGTCTCCTTCCTCCTTGGTTTTCATTATTTATCTTTCTCCTTTGATGGTTTTGTACCTTAGATTTTCTATCTTTTCTTCTCTCTTCTTTTTCTATTGTAAAAGTGTATGCCATTTATGGAATTTTGTTTAAAATTTCTTGGGGTTCTGGTGCTCTAGTTTGTGATTTTTCTTTTGAGTGTTGTTGTATTGCTTCTTCTAGAGTCAAAATTAAGAAAGTTGTAATATTTTACAGCACCCATAGTATGTTCAGATTTGCATCCAAAAGTTAAATGTATGGACGAAGTCCTTGACAATTTGATGCCAATCCCTTGTTTCACATATGACTTCTTGGTGTATCCATACTAATGGTGAATGATCTCCACATATCTTCCAATGTCGTTCACAATTTGCGGATATGTCTCGTGGATCATTTTCACCAAGTATATTTGGGTATATTGCATAATAGCCCCCACTCTTCAAATATCTCATTGTAAGCAATGCAATCAATGAATTCTAGTGAGATATGTTTAGTTTCGAGCTTCCCACCAATCCATGGCATTTATGGTCGTGGTGTCATCCAAAGCCTCCATTATGGTTTTTTCATTCGGGAATGTCCTTTCCATTATCTTAATGGACCCTTTAAGTTGCCAAACCACGAATACTTTAGTAGGGTTTGGTGGGATGCCTACGACTTAATTTGTACACACGTTTAATAGGTAAGTCTTTAAAATATTATGTTGTAGAATAGTATCCATCATCATCTTTGAATATAAATTCTTCTTTTGTAGAGTATTAGCCATCATCATCTTGAAATATGTCACGCACATGACATAAAATGTATAAGTCAATATCCACGGTGTCATAATCATTGTCTAAAGGGATTAGGCATGGTGGGATCCTCCTTGCATAATGTAATTTTATTTTCCTTGATTCGAAATCCATGTATCCAAGATTCAATAACATTATCTGAAGTGTCACTGGTAGCTTCACTTTTAACCGAATTTTTTCCCTCTGAATTTGGTTTGAATTCTTTGTCAATACTGGAGAACTTATTCAAAGTGTATACTCCTTGAATATCATCATAGTATTCTCCTTTCGTATCTTGCCATACTTATCCCACCCATGCGACACTCATTCCTACATGTAAGGGCACATGTACACATACGCCATCTTCTTAGAGTGTCACTTCTTCTTCTTCTGAATTGAGTGTTCCATTACTATCCAAAAAAACTCCAAGGCTAAGATAGCATTATATGAGGGATTCAAAGCAACATTTTCTACCACCTCAAAATTGTCTGACTTCTTTATGCACATGAAGTTTACTTCAAAATTCTTGAGGGATCCTAATTTTTTTCTAGATGATCCGATATAAGATCTAGCAATACTTTGGTGATGTTGGTGTCAAATATATCAACGCCCAAATAGATGGTTGATTTACACCATGTCCGTTGGATACGGAACACATTTATTTTCTTCTTATTGTGTCCTACTTTAATGCTTCGGACATGAAAACTCTTTTCCTCCTTATTCCAGTATTTACTAAATTGTTTTAACTTGCCCACCAAACCATGGTTGATCGTCAATTTATCTATTTCTTTCAATGCAAGGACATCTTCCTCCACCAAATTATTTTTCTCCTTCTCTTCTAGGGCTTGTTCTTCTTTCACTACTAATTTACTCTTGTCAAATTCCTTTATATGGAGATATGGTCTAATATCTTTAGAGTTCCATTCATCTTCACTAGAAGAAATCTCCTCTTGTGGTAACCTTATTATTTTCTTCTTTTTGGGTGCAACCTCATCCCTTGCAGCACTTCTAGTAGTAATTGCTGCCGTGTATATAGGCTCTTCAATGTTTTCCTATTTTGGATGCTTACCTCCTTAGATAAATTTCTTTTTATTCTTCATTATTGTCCTCTTATGTTGGTCTACTCCCGAGCTAGACGCCCTTACAACCTTATCTTTTGTTACTATCTC
Organism: Taxus wallichiana var. yunnanensis; assembly: GCA_018340775.1. Taxonomy (NCBI): domain Eukaryota; kingdom Viridiplantae; phylum Streptophyta; class Pinopsida; order Cupressales; family Taxaceae; genus Taxus; species Taxus wallichiana. The sequence continues at coordinate 586,305,439 of CM031241.1, read as the reverse complement.
CTCATCCCATGGAATTCTTGTAAGATTTTTGCATGTTTCTATCCATTTTTCACAAATCTTCTCGTCTTCATTCCTCCATTCCCATAGAACTGCACAACTTTAGGAAAATTGAATGAATCATGTCCTCTTTCATGGAAAAATCTACAAGGATCGGGTTCTATGCGGTTCCTCACTTGTTGTCCATCCCGACAACATTTATAACAGATTCATTGGTCTTCTATCATGATATCTACCTCTTTGATTGTCTCTATAGCCTCCTCCATAACCTCCATCATTGTAGCCTTGATAACCTCTTCCTCCTTAGTAATTTTCATATCCACCTTTGTATCCTCCTTGATAACCACCTCTATAGCCTCCCATATATCCTCTTCTTTAGCCCCTGTGGTATCCTCCTTCGTTATAACCCTGGTAATTCGGATTATAGTTGTTTCCTTGATAGACACCTCCGAAGCTGTGATTGCCCACCTTGTTGATTTCGATCATCATGGTGTAGTTATTGTTGGATGCAAAGGCGGTGGATTTTCGTCGGCATATTTTGTATTGTAGGGGAGTATATGATGATGTATTTTGTCTTGCAGTCATTGCTCTTCTAGTATTATACTCTTTCAAATCCTCCAATTCATATACAAAGGGGAAAGTGTGGTGGTAATGATTATATGATCTGCATGTTGTGTAATACATCAATTGATTAGTTGGAGGTTCCACTTGAATAGGGGACAATCTACAAATGCCACACCATGTTCTCTCTGATGGTGATATATTTCTAGAATAATATCTTTGTGAGGAATATTGTCTAACCATAGTTGCTCTTTTTACACTTTCTAAGTGAGGACATTCTATTCTATTATGGCCTTCAACACAACATATTGTGCACCAAATCTTAGGTTTGATATTTCTTTAGTGGTGGACTACTCCCGAGTTCTTCATTCCTCTAGATCTCCTGCTATAATTTTAGTTTAGCCAATTCCAATTGAACCCTTTCCAACTCAATTTTCAATGAGGTTTCTCCCTCTCGTGCCATGATTAGGATTCTAGTCGATAGCCATCTCAATTGATTCTATAATTGTATTAAATGGGTGTCAATCTCGCTGCTCGAGATAAGGAAGTAGTTTTGATGTAAACCATTCAATTCATTTTTTATCTGTAAGTGGCTCTTCTAACTTTCGGGTTACATTTGTAAACTTATGGCTGAACTCCTTCATAGATTCATTTTATTTTTGAACTAGATATCTCATTTTTCTTACACCCCTCGATGGTGCATTAGGATAATGAAAATCTATTTTGAACTCCTTTTCAATGTCGGGCCAAATTTTGTTTCCTTGTGCATTTATTTTCATGAACCATCTTAGTGCGGCGTCCCTTAATGTATTAATGAAATCATATAATTTTGCAAGTATAAATGCTGTAACATTATGAATTTTTCATTTTACATCCAACATAAATAAATGTTCCATAGTATCCTTGTTGTCATCAAACACGGTAACTTAGCCTTTTATGCCATTAGTATGATTGGTTGAGTATTTATTCGAGGTTTCCTAATTAGTTGTTGTTTGGCTTGCTTCACTTTCTTTGATTGGTTATGCGCCGAGTGTCAAATTATTATTTATTCCTTTGTCTCTACTCAATTCAATATCAAAATATAATTCTCCTAATAGCTCTCGAATTCTCTCACAACTTCTTGTCTCTTCTTACAATATTCGATATCTTTCTTCCAAGATTTCAAATTTTTCTATGTTTTGAATCGGTGTTTGTAGTGGCACATTGAATTGTTATATTTATCAGAGGATGAATAATACATAGATTATAGATCCACCATTAAATTCGAAGATTATAGATTATGTTATGTAGTCGATTTAGACAAAGACAGTTTGAAATAGATAAATAATAACAGAGAGCTTGAGTAGCTAGAGCTGAAATAAAATAATGAATAAGAGAAGAGACTGATAACACCAGATTTAAGTGGAGAAACCTGAAGGAAAAAAACTCCACTGGTAAAGCATGATCTATATTAAGAATTTACAAGAGTTAACCCAACACTTCCACTTCGCTCCTTTGTCTTTCAAAGTGTTCTATAGAGCTATATCACTTGATCATTCAATACAATGATCATCTATGTAGTCTTACAGTTTTCTAGCTTGTCTTACATTTTGTTCTCAATCTTTAATACTAGGTTGTACAAACGTAAATGTTGTTGATAGCCAATCCTAAGAGGGATCACCCAAATCAATGTGGGTGGGTGAATTGGTCAGGACACTTCACTCTTAAATGTGAAATACCTTCACAATAAAGTTTGATGAATAAAATTTTAATTTATTTTTGGGGCATACTATAGTGGTTGATCCCACTTGAAATTATCACCTAAACACTCTCAAAGATCTTCCCATACAGAAATTATTAAGACCAGTGCTTTACATATGAAGACTTACATCAGACTATGGAGCCTTTTATAAATAAAGGCATACCCATAACTATAGCTTCACTGGGATTTACAAGTAACTTCACATAGAGTGACACATTTACTTATTACAATATGGAGGAAGTATTGGAAGTTTATAATGAACGGCCTTATGCATTTGATCATGAGACTTACAGTTCAAATACACTGTCACAACCATGTATAAAAAATCCCTAAAGGATCACTTTGTTACATACAAAGTGGGCGGTCACGATCCACTCTTAAAAGCTGACCTAAGTCTTTTATAATAGGTCATTAAGAGGTAACATTGTCATACACACTCCCCCTCAAGGGAAACTCTTATAGGCCAAACAAGGCACAAAACTTGTAGTAATTCCCAACACACAATGGCTTGGGGAAGGTATTTGCAACATAATCTCTGATGTTGAACTAGATTCTTTATCAAGAGAAATATGACCTTCACATAGAGGAGGAATAATTCCTTTAGCTCTTATGTGTATCACTACCAATAGCCTCTTTAGCCACATGGCTCTTTTGTTGCTCCAAGTGATGGTGTCTGCATCAAAACTTGAACAAAAATCTAGCTATATATCCAACACAACATCAAAAATATCATAATAAGCATAATAGAAATCATACAAATTTTCACTTTTAACCAAGTATAAAGGTTAAACACTAGTTGTATAACAACTAACATATCACTATGCTTAACAATTACCAAATATGTTGAAAGACTTCCAACATATTACACTTTGTAAAATATATATTAGATGCAATCAGTATTGGACGTCTCCAATACAAACACAAAGGCATCCCCAAGTGTCATTTGATATGCATATAATAATATTTCACTAATCACATAAAATGATTTAACAACATATGTATATCTTCATATTCTAAGTCTTTACATAATGAGATAAGACTTGATAGATAACACATCTGAACAAATAATCAAATTATTCAAGAATAATCAAACATTCACTGAAAACATGATCCATTAAACAATGGACACACTCATGGATTTATGTGAATTTTCTTTGAAAAAAATGACCATGTAAGCACCCTTTTGAAGTCTAGACCTATCAATACCAGAGAAAGCGCAAAATCGTAAAAAAACATTTTGTGCATGTTTTCAGTTATAGTTATGCTTTTATATAGTTTATAGAGTTATTACATTAGCTCTATGATTGTTCTCATCAATTTCATCTTGATTTTGATCTGATTTATTCCATTTCCTATTTCTAAAATTTGACTTCTTTTTGGATTTACAATCCTCTTTCTTACATGACCAATTTTTCGTAGTTGTGACATCTACCATCAAAACTTACTCTTAAGTTTCCGATTTCTTGTCTTTACAAGGGGGTTTAAGGGATGGTTTTTTATTTTTGAATCTAGAAGGTTTAATTTTTGATTCTTGAGTGAGAAGTTCTGAGTAGCATTCTCTTTTGAATCAAAATTTTCCTAACACACTCTTCTTGAATTAACAAAGAAGACAAAGTGTCTAAATCAGGTAGATCATTCTCATTATGATACTTAGAGTTAAGAATGGAGATAAAATTTCTGAAATTTTCATGTATATTGATATGTATAATGAAATATAGGAGCTTATCTTGAAACAATTCATAGTTACAACCATCTAATTGAGCTTTAATGTTCTTAATTTTAGCTAAATAATTGACAATTTTCTCATCCCCTTTCATAAGAGTTGTGAACAACTCTAAAACCACTTTAATTATCTTAGACAACCTACTGCCTTCATGCATGGTTTCTAATTGCTTCCATGCATCTATAGGGAGTCCATATGACCTATATACATCAAGAATTCATCTCTAATGCTTTGCAATAGGATGGAAAGAGATTCATGGGATCTGCGAGGAAATGAACCGATGTTTTCAAGGGTAGATTATCTCCCTATGGGACATTTTTCTATCTTGGTTAGTAGATCTCGAGCTTTCTAGCCATAAAACAGATTTTAAACGCACTTTTCAAATGCTATAATTTGTTCCATTTAGCATTTAAGACTTATCCATTGAAAAAATGGAAGAACTAGCCATTTTTAATGTTCAGACAAAAATGGATACAAAATATATCTTTAAAAAAATCAAGGAGGCCAAACAGAGACAAAAAAACTATAGATCTTTTAATTTTCTATACGAATGCAAACAACTCAAAATTAATCAACAATTAGCTTGAATTGGTCGAATTTAAGATCTATATGACAGATATATCGAGTGGGGTCTAATTTGGAATCGTGAGACAAAGAAAGCTCGACGAGTTATTTAGCAACTCGATGAGTTATATAGAAACTGACGAGATGACCTAAAAAATGAGCTACTTAACAAATAAAATAAGTTAATAAATAGCCAAGGTAGGGGGCAACACATGGCATAGATCAACAATACCAAGAAAGGGCATGTGTTGGATTTAAAATAGATCCTTGGGTGGATGTGAAATCTTTAAAGATTAAATTTAATGCCTTTTCGGGTCCAACAACAAGTGAAAAAAATAAAAATACGTGTCATTTTTTAATTAGCTCACATTTCACAATGCAGCTAATAAGACAAAAGACAATTAATTAAAAAACAGAACCATATACACATGTCTTAAATTAATTGGATCGCTTTTCAGCACTCTGACACAATGTGAAATCAAATTCTTAGTCAAATGAGGCCATTTGTTGAAAATTTAACGGCTAAAGAAAATACATTTGGCGACTTTCACCAAACTTTAAATAAATAAATTTGAGCGGGCTTAAAGTCCCTGAAATAAACCAAACTTAAAATAAAGTTCGGGTCCAAAAAAGGTATAAGACATGTGTCACAATTTAAGTGGCTAAGCCAAAGAAAAGATTGACACCCTGACACTTACGAAGGCTGACACAATTAAAATATGTGTCAAAAATCAATTGATTCACGCTTCGCAAATCTAACAAAGACTAGTCAAAAAAAAAGATACGTGGAGCCTTGTAAATGGCTCGCACTTCAAAAATGACAGAGATTGACACATGCGAAAAAGAGATGTACATGTTCAAATACTATTGGTTCACACTTCACAGTGCAACCAAAATGGCTAAAGCAAACTGAGGACACATGGAACCTTTTAAATGGCTCATTTTTCACAAGTCTGACAAAGACTGACAAATGTGAAAAGGTGGCAAATTTTAATTGGATAACCTACTGCCAAAAATGAAAGATAGACAAATACGAAATGTGGAGCAATTCTATTGGCTCAGATTTCACAAATTTGACAAGTGCAAAATACAAGATACTTGGAGAAATATTATTGGCTCTAATTTCACAAAGGACAGACAACCAAAGAAACTGAAAAGGTGAAATATGGAGCAATCTTATTGGCTCAAATTTTGCAAATGTCAGAAATAGATAACAAGGGACAAATAATGTGAAATATGGAACAATTCTATTGGTCCATATTTCAAAAATGACAAAGGATAGCTAATCCAAGTATGACAACGTGAAGACACACGTAAATCCCTTATTGGCTCATGTTTCATGACTGAAAATCAAATAAACAATATTACTGACACAACAAAGCAAGATGGAGCCTTCTGATTGACTCGGATTTTGCAAATGGAAAAATTCAAATAAGTCTGTCAGGGCGAAGCCAGATGGCACAAGAGGATTGGCCCAAGCTTCGCAAAGATAAAAGGATGTCAAATTGAATCCACTTGGCACTCTAAGAGTGGGTACAACTTCACAAAAATGAAAAGAATAACAATGAGCTACGTGGAGCAATATTATTGGTCCAAACTTTGCAAAACCGAAAAGAACAATAGAAATACTGAAAATGTGAAGACATATGGCACAAAATGATTGGAGCGGGCTTCGCAAAATAAAAACTAGAAAAAAATAAAGTTTTTTACCACTATAATGGACTTAAAATCCCGAAAAAACTGAATTTAAATAAATATTTTGGATCTAGATTCAAAAGATGACTCTAACAACTATAAACGACACGAAAAACATAAAACAAGCTTGCAGAGACGATGGATTTAAACCGCGCATGACTAAAACTAGATGCAGAAGTAAATATCTAAGAATACAAAGGCTTCAAACATGATCTAAACAACCATTTAGCCCATATTTCACCAATATTTAAAACGTATTTGGGCGGGAATTGGAATTTTAAACCTGGTTTGCTTGAAGACAACTGTGAAACTTTTAAGGTCTCACAGATCCGTAAATACACTTCAAGCTTCTTCACCTCTTCAATTTAAACACTTCTAGATTGATCATGCACACACACAATCACCAATCTCTGATACCATGTTAGATTTAGCAGGGATAAATAATCCATAGATTACATATCCACCATTAAAGCTGAAGATTATAGATTATGGTATGCAGTTGATTTAGACAAAGATATAGCTTGAAATAGATAGAGAATAACAAAGCTTAACGAGATAGAGCTGAAAGAAAATAATGAAGAAAAAGTAGACAGATAACATCGGACTTAAGTGGAGAAACCCGAAGGAAAAAAATACATTGGTAAAGCATGGTCTATATTAAGAATTTACAAGATTTCGACCTTACACTTCCACTTCGCTCCTTTTTCTTTCACAATGTTCTGCAGAGCTATATCACTTGATCATTCAATACAATGATCATCTATGAAGTCTTACAGTTTTCTAGCATGTCTTACATTCTGCTCTCAGTCTTTAATATTGGACTATACAAATGTAAATGTTGTTGATAGCCAATCCCGAGAGGGATCACCCAAATCAATGTGGGTGGGTGAATTGATCAGGACGCTTCACTCTTAAATGGGAAAGACCTTCACAATAAAGTTTGATGAACAAAATTTTAATTTAATTTTGGGGCGTACTATAGTGGCTGATCCCACTTGACATTATCACCCCAATAGGAATGATGACCATTCAAGGGGGTCATCTCCTTTGGTCTTATGCACCTTTGGTTGGGGGACACATATTTAGTTGGCGACCTTTCATTATTCTCCTCTTCTACGAATAACTTCCTTCCTTTACTACTCCTTAATCTATAATTATCCTCTAATCCTTAATCACTTCTTATTTTCTCATTTTCTTTTCTTCTTCTTTTTCTTGTTCTTCATGCTTCTCTATTTCTTCATCTTTTCTATCTAACCCTTTCTTCTCATAAACTCTTTCTTCCTCCCTCTTTTTTATATTTATTTTTTCTATAAATTCTTCAACTAAATCTTCTATCTCATTAAATTTTTATTCTTCCTATCCCTTTTCTTTGATTAGTAAAGGACATTATGTTTTCCCTTATCCCCAACTCTCTTCCCCTATTACTTGTTTGAATACCGGCTCCCCGACTCCCTACTAACTATTATAACTTAGTCATCAAAACAATTGTTCTTGATATTGATTGTTGAATAGGGTTATATATAGACATTATTCTTATTGGATTCTATGGGGTAACTAAATCAAGTTGGTTTTCACCTAGTGTGGGTATTATAGTTAAAAATTTTATGTCCGCATACCTTTTCAGGGTAGCCATTTGTTGGCCTCCACTTGAAGTGGGTGTTTCCTTGTTTTCTATATTTTGAGGTTTGTTCAAATTTTCCTTCATTTCCTTTATCTTATTTGATCTTTCCTCTCTTTCCAATCTTTGTTTTTCTAGTTCCTTCTTCTCTGCGGCTAACCTATTTTTGTCTTCCATCCTCCTCATTTTAGTTATTTTCCTCAAATCACTAACTCTCCTTAATTCTCTTAAACGTCCCTTTTCCAACTATCTCATTTTTTTATCTTTTTCTTTTCCAATGTCATCCTATTTCTGCCACCCCAACCAAAACCCCATTAATTCTGATAAATTATGTCTCTTGGATCACCCCCTTCACGTACGCCATCTCGTGGTGCCTCTCCCCTAAAGGAATTTTTTTTCACGTGCTTCCACGATTAAGCCTTTCTCTATCATCAAAACTTTAATTAAGAATGGAACTAATTTAAGAAATCAACCTCTTTCTCCACTTAATACTTCACCTTTCTTGTGATTGAAACTTGTCCAACCCTGTATGGCCCAAGTAATTATGTATGAGTCTAATGTGGTCTCGTACCGGTGAGTTGACAACTCTCATCCAAGGTTTGTCAATATGATTAAGTATAGTTAGATTTGATGTCATCCACTCAAAGGGTCCTCTCAAATGTAATATTGACCACTCTGTTCTTTTGGCATGTGCTAATAAACAAGGCCACATAAATGTGGGAATTGTGACCAAAATTATTCTCCAAATTTTCCAAGTACCTCTCTCTTTTGACCTCCTTATATATGATGCTTTCAGTCTTTTGGCTTCTCCTTTAACAAATTTCTAAATTTGAATTTACCACCAATATTCAATCTTTGTCAATGTCAGGTTCCAGTATCCAGGTGGTGATATATGTCCTGACATCCACCTAACAAGAGGAACCTGGGCTTAGACACCAAATGTTGACCATAAATCCCAACAAAAGTGCAAGACTTAGGAAGTTAGACCTAATGTTAGGGATGTACGTGGGAAACGTAATCTAATCTAACTTATGAATAGAAATAATGTAAACACACATAACAAAATTTACTCCCAAACATCAATATTTATTCATATAGATCAATATTAAAGTACATTAGTCTCTATTCCATTCATATCATTTTTCACTCTTTCTCATACATTTCATCCCTTATACAATTCTCTCAATATGGAACTTACATACATATTTCTTGTGTCACACCCCTATATAATGGATTAGTTCTGATAAATATATAAAATACAAAACATCTTAAGAGACACATATTTTGATTCACTCCTCTGGTGGCTTCTATCTCGTATTATCTGGATTTTCTTCAATCCACAACTCTTTTCGGCCGCGGCTTCCTACTGAGTGTAACGTGGATTTTCCAATATATCACGGATTTCTAATCTTCGTGGATTTATCTAGTTTTGCGCAACTTCCTCCTTTTATTCGTGGCTTTGATCCTTTTATGTGTGGCTCTGTTCCTTGGTTTGTGACTACTTCATGTCTTTGAAATTCATTTCCTTAACTCCATGACTATCAAAAAATGTGATGAAGAAGCACTGTCAATAGTTGGGAAGCAAAGATATGGTGTTAGTCTTCTTGGTCATGATGCACATTAGTCTTAATCTTAGTGTTCCGAGGCCTAATTAGGCATAATAGGCACTTACAAGTATGTGTGATAAATTGATAACACTTATGGAGGTATGTTATATTGTTTTCATCATGTAGATGTAGTTTTTAGAGGTTTCATGATGAGTTATAGTGTTGGTTTAGTTGGTCCTAGCCTAAACCATGCAAAACCCTAAGGGCTAGTCATGCAAATGAGATTGGTTGAGAAGATGTAGAGATATTTGTGATATGATGATGATTGGATATGTTAGTGTGTATCATGATGTTGTGGGAAAAATTTCAGGTTGTCATGATGAATATTTTGTAGGTTATGATGTTTTTGGTGAAACAAGGTGCTTGAGAGTGCAATTCCAACTCGAATTGTGAACTTCTGATGCTCACCATGAATTGTGTTCTTTGCATGGGACCTTGTGGATTTTAGGGATTATTTTTCATTGATTTAAGAATATTTCAAAAAATAATGGAGTGGTTTCATCGTCACATTTTTATGAACAAATGTTAAGAAGGTAAACAACTTTTTATGAGTTTGAAACCTTAGGTCTAATGCGGTAGGAGAGATATTCATGATATGTGCCCAAAATTGAATTTTTGTACTATTATAATGATTTTATGTTGTGGATGACTACTTCATATTTCCATAAAGGTATGATAGAGCATGTGGCGATATGTGGACCCAACTCAAACATGCATGTTTCTGAAGAAGTTCAGTTTAGGACAAAGTTTTCTAATAGAGGTATGAAATAAATTGACATTTTTTTTATCCTAGGATTTTAATGGACATCCTTGATGGTTTCATATCATGGTTGAGATTATAGAGGGAAAAGTGTGCCCTATTTATGAAGAATGGTCCTAAGGCTATTTTGGGGCAGTTCTGGAGTAGTTTCAGAGATGGACTTGATTGAAGACCTTCCACTTGGATTTGGAAGAAAATGTAAGGTGTTATGGAAAGAGGATTTATATATTCTTAAAATGGTATATGATTTATCTTGTGATGATGATATTTTATAGGTCATCCAACTTAATTTGTGAAGATGAAGATTGATTGTTTCTTCAAGACATGATTGCTTTTGCTGAAAGATTGAGGTAGATGATGCATAGGATGGATTTTTTTATGATTGATATCAGTTAGAGAGTGAAGAGGGATGAATTTTTTCCTTTTAAATGAATTTAGATGTATTGAAAGTGACAAAAAGAGTGGAAACCAATTGATTTCCTAAAACAAGTTTTTGGGAAACTTAGTTTAATGAAGAGGAAAGTTGGTGTGGTTTGCATGTATAGATGTTTCATGAGTTATAGAAATAATGTATGTGATATAAAGGTAAATGGGATTCCAATGAGTGGTTACATTCCATAGTTGAGGTGTTTTGGTATGTCCTTGAGGTCCAAAGGTGAAGACTGGTTCCTGGAAACAATTGTTTTGTGAAGGATATGAGCCTTCTTGGGTAAGTTATGAATAATTTGATTAGTGCAAGATAATGTATAACCATGTATGGTGTTTTTATGTCATATTTGACATGTTTTATGAATTTTGGAGCTTTAATAATCATGGTGATGAGGTTTTGGATTTTAGTCATCCAGGTGATGGGGTTTTGAGTTGTTTTTGAGCTTGTTTAGTGCATTTGGGCATGACCAACCTACATGGGTCTATTTTATGAATGTGCATGAGTTTATTTTTATATTTTTGAGTTTTTTTGGTCTAGATAATGATGAATTACCTACCTCCCTTATGTTTATGAGAAGATAAGGGTATAAAGTGAATGTTTGAGTTCAAATTTGAACTAGTTGTGTGAGAGGGAAAAAGTATGACCCAAGTATGAGAGTAAATTAGGTACGAAAAAATATATTCGGGGCTGATAGATTGTGTTAAATGATGAGGAGAGTTATAGCGCATGTTTGTAAGGGTTTGAGGCCAAGTTTGTCCATGAAAGAAGAAGAAAGAGCGAGTTAGGTGAATGAGGGTTTGAAGGAATTTGGAGCTGAATTTTGGGATCACAATTAGTTGTGGTATCAACATATTTTCAGTGATCATACTTTGTAAAAATATCTTATGATGAGTCATATTCATAGGAGTCTCTTGTTGTGAGTAATATCAACAAGGGTTTAGGGGTTGGTGCTCCTTGTGGGGTTGGTGCCTCACTAAAGAAATCTCTTGTGATGTGTAATATTCACTTGAGTATTTTTGTGAGTAATATCAAAAAAAAATTCAGTGGGTTTTCTTCCCCTTGAGGGTTTCCCACTTATATATTGTGTTTATGTGTTCTCTCTCATGTTTCATGTTCATTTGAATGTATGATGCACACTTAATAAGCTAATGTGGAATGTATATGATTAAATGGATGTTACAACAATGGTAAATGAAGTAAAAATTTTGTAGGACTGATTCACCCCCTCTTAGTCCATTGTGCTTCCAACGGGATCATTAAGACTTAAAAGACTAAGGTTACATACCTTTCTATATTACATCCTATTCATGGTGCTCCCACTAACTCAACTATCGATTGTGAACTCTAAATATAAGTTCCACTAGACCCTAAGGCATATTAAATTGTAATGGAAGATTTATGATCACAAGTAGAGTAGATTATCTCGATGATATATTTGATAAATGACATTAATGAAACCTATAAATAGGAAAAAATAACCTAAATTCATAACTCAACTTAGTCGGTGATGTCAATTGGAATGATAATTCTACTAGATAACATCAACCATGGTCAATGAAATTGGTTGCAAATAGTTTGATCAAGGTGAGGTGGAGGAAAAAGAAGGAAGTATGGAGAAAAACACATAAAATAGGTATAAAGGTAATATGAAGATCCAAATGAGCTATAATAAGATGATATAAAAGTTAAATAAGGAGGCGAGTTTTGAGGTTTCAAGTTGTGGTGAGAAGGATAAGGAAAGTTAAGGAAAGTGTGATGTAGGAACATCAAGGTTCATAAGTAAGCTACATCCACAAAATAGTTAAAGTAGTTGATTACATGTTCTCTTAGTTAGTATGATTCATAACATATCCAAAAGAGTTTAGTAGGTTCATTGTATCTTTCATTCTAAAAATCATTTAGAAGCTAGTGCAAACTAGTAATTTAAGGTGTGTTTAGTAGAATAGCAAGTCATGCATAGGAAATGGGGGTCATAATGATTTTGGGAATCTCTCGTGATATGCATACATCTTTAAATGAGTACCATGGTCCTTTATATTTTATCACAATTTTTACCCCTTGAGAAAAATTGAGAGGCGTCACACATAAGTATTTGTAACACCCTTATCTTTTTGCACATCATCACATATTTCATGTGTTGTATCACATACTTCATATTTAGATATCCATGTTACAACGAGAGCTTCATATTGAATGCATGCATTTTCCATTGAAAGTATAAATTCTTATGAATTTGTATTATAAAATTCATAAGGATTTTCTAGGAGTATTTGTGCATACGGATGTAGTATGTGTGGGTAAGTGCAACAAGTTGGTGTAAAAAAGTGGAAATAAAAACCTAAAATTCACGTACTCGGGATCACGAGACTATTTTCTACAGTTTGAGTATTTGTGAACCTAAAACCACGATCATGGTCCTCTGAGACAAAAAAATAGACCCAACCCCTCATTTTCCCCATTTTCCCCTGTGAACCGCGATTTCTCCTCCACTGTTGGCACTCGAGCTTTGAATACCCCTTGTAAATTGCTCTTCGGACTTCTGGATCACAAAATTTTCAATGATGCCGCCAAGATGAAGAGGTAAGCCCTCAATTTTGATCAAATTTCTTGCATTTTAGGTTATTTTTTGTGATTTTCATGGGTTTTTCAATTTTTGTTTATGTATACAATTTTTTTGTTTTGTCAGTTGTTCAACAAGCTCGTAATCCTGAAAACCATCCAAATATTCCTCAAAACCCTCCAAACATTCCTCAAAACCCTCCTCTAAATGTAGATCCACCTCTTGTGGCTCCTTCTGTTCCCATGGAACCAACAGGAACACAAGCTCATATCATTGGAATAATCCGACAAAATAAAATTGTCATTGAGAATCTTATTCATACATAAGACAAAATCATGCCACAAATCCATCTGCATGACTTTAGCCAACACATTGCAAATATTGATTGGAGAAGTCGACTCTGCAACCAACTAAATAGCAGAGATGGACTACCTTTAAAGGTGATTGTAGGTGGTGATATGCAAATAAATTATCCCATGTAAGCGTAAAAGACAAATGTTTTTGCAAAAGACCACATTTTTGCATTATTTACCAACCCGAGAACCAATGCCCCCTGTAACTACTGCAAATGGTTCCCCAATACTTTGTTGCCATAATGAATGAAAGAACAATTTTTGGGACCGATGGTGGATGGTTTTTATTATCCACCATGCAACAACAATGAGGTTCCTCTCTATTTTTTAATTAAATTATATTGTGAGTTTATGCTTAATGAGGTCCAAAATTATTTTGACTTTTCTAAGTTTTATGGGAAAGGATGTGGCTCTACACAAAGTAGACTGGTACACGTGTTGGTCAACCAAGGATCCCCATGCCCCAAAACCCCATTACCTTGATTATCCCTCCTATAGTGAAGGAGGTTGTGGAGATTGACACACTACATGCATTAAGGGAGCTCACCGATACTCGACCCAAACATCGTGACTAGATTACATCATCCGGTGATGTTGGTGGAGTGTCGTTCTAGCGCACCACACCATTGTAGATCATGTGGTGTTGTATGCACTGTGGGCGAGACATCATTTGCTGGATCACATGATTTCTTTTCTCTAGATGAGATGATGGTGGATGTTTTTGGAACTGGTGCAAATGATCTTGGTCTTTCACAGGTAAATGTTAAATAAATATTATATATATATATATACAATAATTTAATTCATTTGAAATATTAATATATATGTATTTGATTACGTCATGTGCATACATGTAAAAACTAATTTTATTTTATTTTAAACAACAAGATTTAGTGAAGGACATATCCGGTGTCGACATGCAGCTAGCTCTACGTGTTGGGCGTGTTCTGGGACGTAAGTTTCAAGTTACTTACATTTCAAATTTCATTTGATTGCACTTTTATTATTAAATACACATTTTTAATGTCCATGTATAATGTTTCATGTGTACATGTACAAATTAATATGTTTATCTGTTATACGCAAGAGCTTGGCGGGTCATCATCGGTATGAGCACCGAGGCTACTAGCGTGCCTCACGTGACTTTTACGTAGGTTAGTATCTCTTTACACTTTGTTTCTAATTATGGAAGTTCAGTTGTGTATCTACTCTTGTAGGAATTTTGGAGACTCAAGTAACATTGAAGCTTCCCTAGGATCATTAAACCTAGATTCCTACTCTTCCAGGAGGTCATATGACAATAAGTAGTATTATTAACCTAAAATGGAGGATTATTGGGAAGATTGTGTCAACAAGATTAATGTTTATTACTGATACTTCTATAGAATGACATTACAACAAATAACATAATTTCATCTCTAATGGGTCATAGAGGACATAGAATATGATGCTAATGAGTTGTTCAAAATGGGATACCTGGAGTCAATTCACTTCACACCTATCCCTCCTATAGATAGGTCATTTTTGAATCCTATTAATACACTAACTCGTACTACAAAATTCCTCCAAAGATCGAAAAATTGGTTCATTCAGAATATGCATGAACTCAACTATACTACTTTTCCTACTTATAGAAAATCCCCCAAAAACAATTTAGCTTCCTAAACAATATATTTCAAGTACCCAACTTCTTAGTGATACAAGTTCAATCATTTCCATTATTGAAATAAAATGATGTTTTAGTACCATGGCTTTGAGCCATGTTCCACATTGTAAACTAACTTCTTGTAGATTAAAGAATTATAAAATAGACATGTTGAAATTGATATCTTTCAAGACAAGTTGACTATACTAGACACATTCAAAATTTTCAAATACTTGGCCAAAAATAGTCTCAATAAGGTGATTGACTTCCATATCTCACTAAATGTGTAGAATTATTATTTTCATGCATAAATAATTATGAGCCAAATTCTTGGGAAGTGAGAAAGGATTCACGTACTCCATTAACACAACTAAGAAAAGAATCTATTGATACTTAAAAATCCATGTTTGTGAGGTTTACAATGACTTGAGCATTAATGGTGTGTTAACTTACTAGGAAAATCATCAAGAATAGTCTCTAAAGGAAATTAATTTGTCATGGCTCCAATTTTACAAATAGGGTAGATCCTAAGTCTATGAGAGACTCCAAAAGTATGATTTCAATGATGTTATTTTTAATGTCATCACATTTGTAATTTAAGTAAAAGGAGATAAGGTGATATGGTGTTTTGAGCCTTAAATATCTAGGTCATTTCCACCATTAGTAATGAGACAAAATTCATAGATTGGGGAAAGATAATCAATGATAAAGCTCGTAAGCAACTAGTGGACCTCCCTCGAGCTCAAACATTATTTATGCCTTCTAACCTTATCTATTGCATTGTCAATCTTAGACATTGTTGGTATGTAAAATTTCTCCACATTTTACTAGACAACCCAGTCAAAGTTGTGAAATTGTCTCTTTTCAAAGATCAACTTGTATGGAAGGTTTTGCAAGCCTCAGGTGGTTTCAAAATACTAGGTTATATTAATTGGGAAGGTATATAATTCTACTTCATGATAATATGCAATAAGAAAGGCATTAAGAGCATTGCACTAGTCTTGGGAACACATTCACTTCTAACACTTTTGTAGAAAAATGTACTCTCAATCGTAAAAGGAAAATAAACTTGGGAAGAAGATATTAAGAGCCTTGGTTGGTTTCTATTAGAAAATTAATACATTGGTCTATTATGTGTCGATTATGCTTTAGGTCTGTTATGTGGCAGTCATGTAGATTAATATTGATCTATACATATTTTTGTATAGCTTATGATTGTCCAGAGAGACTCCTCCCTATATGCAGACTGTGGAGGCTAATGTAGATGCTGCCATAGCATTTGCAGATCCACTAACTCAGGTACAATTTTTAAATTTGTTAAATTTTGGAGGGATTTTTCCTATTACTCATCTACAATATCAAATTTTGTACATGAAATATTTAATTTGAACTATTTATTTATATGTAGCCTACCCCTCATGAGTCTACCGTTGACCCTGCAACGCATTGTCAGAAAATTGATAGAGATCATGAGATTGCGGTAAGATTTCACATGCATTATAAATTATAAGTTTCTAAATTTTGAATGTATTTTAAAAATTTGGTTGTTAAAAAATTGTTTATAAATGTGCTAGGCTAGGTTGCAAGCCTGCTTAGAAATGCCTAGGACCACACAGATGAAATCCGTAGTGGCATCTTCCTCCACCGCATCCATAGGTTGTGGGCATGCTTCTTCTAGCATGGTGAAGAGAGGGAAGATGTTTCATGATTAAATTCATAGAACCTGTATGTATAGATATATATGCCATCTGGTACTAGTTCATGATTCTTCATATAGTCCATGTATATAGCCTTATGCGACCACATGTGGTCCTATATGAATCACGCACTTAGTTCGATACATTATAAACTTATATTTTTAGAGACAGTGGCACACTTAGTTTGACACATTATATCCATGTTTTTTTTTTATTGGCAAATAGTTTTTTGAAAGGGACTATACCCTTGTACAACAAGGCTTAGAAGCCAGAATTGAAAGTTAAAGCACAAAAGATGGATCAAAATCCGGTTTGACCAATTAATCCATGTTTTTTTTTAATTATTGGCAAATAGTTTTTGAAAAAGGGTAATCGATATTACTTATATGTTTGATTTGATTTCATTACACATGATATCCTTCTATGTATGTTTTCATAACCATATTAGTTCTATGTTTGATTTGATTTGATGGCCTTGATTATGTGACCATTATCCATATGATATATATGATATATGATGTTATGTTATATAATGGTTTTGAAGGTTCTTGGGTGCAAGATCAATTTTTTTCAAGAGATTCAAGTGTGGAATTATATCAATTTTCTTATTTTAAGCATGTGGTTAACACACTCCAAAGTGGGACAAAATGTACACAATTAAAAATGGTCTTGAGGGATTTATTACAAGTCATTTTATATGTTTTTAGTGTACTTACAATTTATTTGTTAAGTATTAGTCCAAATTAAGTGTTATTGATGTGTGTAACAATAAGGTCCTAATTTGAATTCACTTGTTTAAAAAATGTATAGAAAGATTGTACTTTAGTTGGCACGAGATATGCAAAAAATATTTTTAACATTCTATTATGTATTAACATCCTTTAAAAAGAGATCAAACAATCATTAGAGTATTTACATGGTAATGTGGTAACCTTGTTACAATCTCACGATGCTTGGTGACTAGGAGAAGTCATGCCCCGGGATGTTGTGGGAGAAAACTGTCACCGCTAATATGTCTAATTGGGGGTTATATGCCTTTGGATGCTATGGCGGGCTCTAGGGAGGCTCGGTTTGGAGTCAGACCACCCGATCCGGAGCCAAGAACCCCTTCCCTATTAATCCCAATTCATGTTTTAGCGGAAACTTATGATGATCACAACTTGGCACTCGTCATCCAAACCAAGAACCATCTGAGCCAAAACTTGAGTGAATGATTTCTCTAGTCGCACCCAAATAATTCAGGGTTGTGGCATTCCTTGAGCCTTTGTGGCATAATTGTTTACAAACTACCTTTTCTAGGCAATCCTAGGAAATGAATGGAGGTGAGTAGTGAGAAGTCATGCCTCGGGACATCGTGGCACTAAACCGACTACACCAACACATCTAGATGGCCAGGGAAATGTTAGAATATTTGTCATTTTGGTGCGTGACAATGTCTTTGCTTCCGGGCTACTTCGTTTAAGCATAGTCCCTTAAGAGCCCTGAGACCAAAAACCCGTTCAACTTTGACGGGTGATTACTCAGAACTCCATGGCACCTAGAGATGTATTGTTGGATCCTACACCTTGATGTAGGGACCCTCTACAATATCCTATCTCGGTTATTTCCATCTCCAATCAGTTCTCTCATTGCCCTATTGTTTGTAAACACATGAAATAGTGCAGTTTGAGCCAATGTAAGGTTGTCAAATGTTATATTTTACAAATAGTGGGTCATGGCAATGAACCAACTATGCCAAATTATTTGGGTGGCTAGGTAAACACTATAGAAGGCATAATTTTGGTGCGTGACAACGTCGTTGCTTCTGAGCTACTTCATTTGGGAGTAATCCCTTAAGAGCCATCAAACCAAAAAACCATCCAACTTCGACGGGTGATTACTCGGTCTTCGTGGCACCTAGAGATGTCTCGTTATATCCTACATCTCAGTGTAGGGACCCTCTACAATAGAATATCTTAGTTATTTCTATCTCCAATCGTTTTCTCACTACCCTATTGCTTACAAATGCGCGAAATAGTATAATTTGAGCCAGTGTAAGGCTATCAAATGCTATATTTTGCAAACGGTGGGTCGTGGCACCAAACCGACTGTGCCAACACATTCGGGGTGGTGAGGTAAACACTAGATAAGGCATATTTTTGATGCATGAAAATATCGTTTCTTTCAAGCTACTTCATTTGGGTGTACTCCCTTAAGAGCCCTGAGACCAAAAAATTATTCAACTTCGATGGGTGATTACTCATACTCCGTGTAACCTAGAGATGTCTCGTTAGATCCTACACCTCAACGTAAGGACATTATACAATAGCCTATCAATTTTTTTCCATCTCCAATTGGTTCTCTCACTACCCTATTGTTTGCAAACACGTGAAATAGTGCAGTTTGAGCTAGAGTAAGGCCATCAAACACTATATTTTGCAAACGGTGGGTCGTGGCACCGAACCGACTACACCAACATGTCGGGGTGGCCAAGTAAACACTAGATGGGGTTTCATTTTGGTGCGCAACAATGTCGTTGATTTGGGCTACTTCGCTTGGGTGTTGTCCCTTAAGATCCCCAAGACAAAAAACCATTCAACTTCGACGGGTGATTACTTGGAACCTAAAGATGTCTCGTTGGATCCTACACCTCGAGTAGGGACTCTCTACAATATTTTTCTTAGTTTTTTCCGTCTCAATTAGTGCTTTTCCACCATATTGTTTTGCAAACGTGTGAAATAGTGTAGTTTTAAAGCGGTGTAAGGCTATCAAACGCTATATTTTGCAAATGGTGGGTCGTGGCACCGAACCAACTATGCACACATGTTTGGATGACCTTATAAACACTTGGGAGGCATCGTTTTGGTTCTCTACACTCTCAATGCTTTCTAGGTACCTCCTCAGAGCCAAGAACCCCCTCCACAGGTACATAAACTGTTGTTAGTTGCTTCTCTTTTCTTGTAAAACAATGAAAGCTTCTCTTAGCTTCGAGAATATAAAATTATCTACTAACAAAGTGCCAACCACATGAAGGTGGAATATTTTCTAGCACCACTAACCTGCATAAAAGTGTTAGTCAAAGAAATTTAAGTTGAATCAAAACCATACTAGATATATACAAAATACACAAATTTAATAAAATATATGAACTTGAATCTAGAACTGAAAAATTTAAACAATTCAAAGAAATTATATATACCAAATGAGCTCATGTAAATTCATTCCAATGTTCACCATCAAGATGTGAAAGTGGAATCTTTTTTGGCACCACTAATTTGCATAAAAGTGTTAGTCAAAGAAATTTAAGTTGAATCAAAACCATATACTAGATATATACAAAATACACAAATTTAATAAAATATATGAACTTGAATGATCTGGTTGAAAAATTTAAACACTTCAAAGAAATTATATATACAGACATGAGCATGTAAATTCATTCCAATGAACCATTAGGATCGGATCTACTCTGAATAGTGGACATGATTGCTTCATGATCTGACTCTCAAACCTTCCAAAGAATCTTGTTATTAGGTCTTCCTCGATATCTATACAACTGAATATTTGTCACTAGAACTAGATGCGAATATAAGAGTATTTTCTTGTGTGTCTCAAAGTCTTCAAACACCCAAACAGAGGAATTTTTTAATGGATACCATCGAAGCCAAGTTCCAGAACTACCACTGACCCTGTAGGGTACTCAATATCTTCGCCATCTATAATAGGATAAGGCAACTTCTTTCTTTCCTCGATGCAACGACATAAGAAATAGTTTGTTCCTTCTTCATTGGACATAACACTCAATAAAAAAATTGTAAATAACCATTTACCTTGTCGTACTCAAAATAGAAATTTCGTCAAAGTCCTTGGATGTTGCAACTTCATCTGGAGAAACATGTCATAATGCCCATGGAGGTTGATAATTGGGAAGCGGAGTTAAAGGCCTACAAATCCATTCATATACCCATTCTTGTGAATCACACTCAATGAATGACAAAATCGATACAAGATGCACAAAAACACACCAACTTTCTTGTCCATGTGGCCCACAAAGTAGCATCGAACTACAAAATGAGTGCATATCACCTGGACCATGTGAGCATACAATCCTCATAGTTGGCAATTTGTTGTTCCTCTATTAACCAAAAATATATGCGTTGTGGAATTTCCTTGAGAACCTTGGGCCATATTGTGATATACCATTCCACTATGCTCTTTGCATCTTTCAATTTAGCACCATCTTTGTATTTACATTCTTCTCTTGCAAGAGCTCTTTTCACACATGCCCCTACATCGTCAGCTCTCCTTTTCCATGTCAAGCCTCGGTGAAAATCTAAATATGTTGCACACACATCTTGATGTGCATCCTGCTAATCAATAAAACATTCATGCACTCTTAAACCGAGAAGTGAAATTATTTAATCATATATAATGTTGATTGAAGCGGATGTCCTTATCGAGACAAGTTTCCATAAAATAACCGGAAACACCCTTGCACAAATTTAGTATAATGAGTATTGTCATCTTGATATAAAATAGGTACTCTCTTAAAAAAATTGATCATTCTCTCTGTCTTTATCAAGAGAATGTATAAATTCTATATGCACAAAAATGGCAATTTGTACTAAGTTATAATATTGCGATTGAATCTCCATTTTCGGTTGTAATGTGTAATTCTCTGTAAAATCAACCACTTAAAAATAGTACCAATAGGAAATGTGTCATTGCATATCTTGAATTGTTCATCCAACCATCGAGCTTTGTGTGTATGCCTAGCATACTCATAAACAATTTCATCCTTAAATTTTCTCATAAATTGAAAAACAAGCATATGTTCTGTAACTAGCTCACACCATTTAGACTCCTTTTCATCTTTCAATTGGTATGGTACTTATTTATATTTATCAAACTCAACTAAATTATGTCCTATTGCACCTCCAATTTTCTCATGGATGCAACTTTCTAATTTAGGTAATCCGTCGCACATACCACAACTTCCATATAAATAATCATGACTATAAAAAATGTCTAATTTTTCTTTCACAAAATATTGTAGGAAAGAAATCCTTGGAAGATATTGGTGGAACTTAAACACCACATTCTGATAACATAGTTTCAGAATGAAAATCAGAACAAATACGTAAAAATTTAGCATAATGTATTGCAAATTCAACATGTTGCCTACAACAATAAGTGGTGCGAGCGTGGTTGATTTTCACATAGAATGGTTTCAACATTTTAAAAAAATGTTGACTAATTTTAATTTCTAGATGTTCCTGTTCAACTTATGAAAAAATTGAGTTTGAGTCATATCTAAGAAATGCTTTGGATGTGGTTCAAGATTAGTAGAACCAACTCTCTGTTTTACAACATCTCTTACATTAGGTGAAACTCTAGTGTTATCATGCCAAAATTGAATAACAACTTCTCTTATAACATAAGATATATCTTTTTCCTTACGCGGTGCTCTAGAAGAAAATGCCCTAAAAAACGATGTTATTGAGTGATTGAATGATATTACGTCTTTCAATTTCTTTCATTAGATTTTTCTATTAATTTTCAACATTCAACTTATTTGCGTAATCAAACGTTGTTTTTTTGTTGATTCACTTACATCACTAGTAGCAAGTACATGACGAATAATATTACTATCCCTTGTGCATCTTTTGACACCGGTAGTGTGATATGTATCATGAAGGTTTTCAAAATTGTAGAGGTTTGACCACATATATTAGATGTTGTCACAATCCTAAGGTGTTTAATGTAGGTCTCATTTTAATCAATTTCATCAAACTAACTAACAAATGACATCTTTGGGAATCATTTAAAATTTTAAAATGATTATCTCAAATTTCAATGGCTTTTCTTATGATTTTCCATTCATAAAGTTTGTCAAACATTGGTTTCAAAATGTTCTCATCAATTTCAATAAAATAATTAGGTTTCTTATGTAAAATCCTTGGATGTGTTTTTGTCAAATTTTACTTGTCTACAGTTTCAACCTGAATTTCATGATTCACATTTTCATTGTCTCCTTCAATTTCAACATCAGCTATATCACGAGTACTTAATTCTTCTTTAACATTGATGGTAAAAACATCTTCATCACAAATATTTAATTCATCTTCAACATTGACAATAGAAACATTACATGGTTCCTCATTGCTTACAATAGTAGGGGTTGAAGATGAACCTCTTCTTGATTCACAAAGTTTTCGCATTCGTTCAACATCTTGAAATACTTTTGTGTCTAATTCATCCAGTGTTTTTTACTTATTGATTTCCTTTTTTGACTTCGTTTCTTGTCTCCCATGATGTTTTGCTTATGATGATAAGAAAAACGTGAACAAAGTGAAAAAATTTCGTAGTGATTTGTGTGACAAGAAAGGTGAATAGTAAAAATTACATGGTAATTCAAATGTTGGGATGCATGTAAATATGATTTAATAACGCGATCATGCTTTATAAAGTGTGATCACAATTTACAAAGAGCGATCAAGGTTCTAATATTAAGCACCGTGATCGCGGTTTATAAAGCGCGATTGTGGTTCTATCTGTATCATCAAATATGACCCTCAAGGCTTGGGAAATCTTTGTTTTTCCCCAACCAGAGCTATGAGAGGTCATTATGGCATGTAAAAGGTCAAAAATTTAAAATTTTCTCTTCTATGGACTTAAACCATGCTGAAAATTTGAAAACATCTCACAAAAATGATACCATCGCATAGGGGAGACTATTAGCTTCGTAGAAATAATGATTTTAAAGTGAATAGAATAAGATAAATATCATTTTATAATTTTTTTACTAACAGTAGGTCTTTAAGACATTTTTTCCTGCGAATGTTCATGTCTACATTTAAGACTGCAAATTTTGTTTCGCTTATCAAAATGTGATAAAACCTATACCATCCCAAGCATGGAAAAATTCTATACACATTAAAAAAATTGATTTTGATATTTTTGATATAGTTATGGTGAACAAATGGAAAGTGCTCCGTTTTCTAAAAAAATTCAGACCACTTTCACGAGAAAAAATCATTAAAAAAATTGCTTAAAAAAATACAAAATAAAATCCATCCCAAGATAGACAACGACATCTAACTTTTCACCAAAGGAAAAAAAAAAAAACAAGATTTGGTCATCCAAATCATGGGAAAACGGACTACAATCTTATAGGTTTAAAAAAAAAAAAACCAAGTCATATAATTTTGAGTGTTTAATATAGCTAAACTTGTTCATTTTTTTAAAAAAATAGTAGTTTAGAAACTATATTTCAGATGCTACGATTCATATTTATATAATTTTTCTAATTTTGAGTGTGTGTATTGCTAATAATCCCTACAAGTTGAGATTTCACTATTTTTTTCAATATGACGTCCACTTATGACCCCTTTTTGGTCCACCAACTTGCTACCCACATACCAAATCTGGAATGTGTATTTAATTTCAAATAATTACCTTGACATAGGAAAAAGATAATACAATTAATCCAAACAAAAGAACTATACAAAATGGAAAGGGTAATTGTGATCCCTCCTCTCCCTCTTCGTATTGGTCAAGCATCTTTCCATTTACTTGAAGTGTTCCTCACCTTTTTTTTTACCCTCTCTCCACCTTCTCCTCCAACTTTTCATTTCATACATATGCAGGTTTCATGAAAACAATTCAATGAAACATACATGTTATCATAAGAAATTTCAATGAGATATACCCCAACAATGTATATAAGCAATGATCTGCATTGCTTTCTATGCATCTAATTTTATGAAGCCAACAACATGGTCTAGATTGCCAAATACTAAACAAAAACAAAAAACCTTTCTAAAAACTAAAAATAAAATTGTATCCCAGATTATTACTATGTGTCCGACATATGACACATCATATAGTGCAACCCTATTTTTCATATTTCTTTATTTAACATCACCAATAATCTTTATAAGAACATTCTCCTTATTATCTCTCACTACAATTTCTCTTGCAACAATCTTGGAGATAAATTGCGTTGCAGTGTGGCAATAAACACATACCCAAAGGTTCTTAACAAAACTAATACTTGTTACAAAGGGAATGTTTAAAAAACCAAATGAAATCACTAACTTTTCATTATGGTGGTAGAGGAATAAATATTTTTCCTCCTCTTCCACATCATTTAGTAAATGTATTGAATCTGAAAAATACCCTTTTTCCTTCATCTCCCAAGCCAATTTCTCCAACTTTGTGTAGATTTTTGTGTCTATGGATGTGATTTGTTTCCTACACAAAAAGCATGTACCATTTTTTGGCCTTCAAATTTACTACATCCCGGGATATTTTTAAATCCTCTATCTTTCATTAATCTCCTTACCATTTGAACCTCACATGTCCACTTCTGCATAGATGTTTGAGATAAGAACATAAGACACAAAATTTTTAGGATCCAAATAAAAAATTAGTGTTGTTGTAAATACTCTTATATTCATATGTGATATACAGGCACCAATAAAACAACACCACAGGATTAACTCGCCACCTTGATGATAAAGTTTAGGGTGCCCTCAAGATAGTCAGGGCAGGTAAGAAGGCCAACCATGCACACATAATGATCATTTTTAGGTGTAATACAATAAGGGGAACTCATGGCTACATGGAATAAGGGTTATTCATTTTCCCTTAGAGTCACTTGCTCAAAAATCACGCACATAGAACACAAGAAAATATTTTGGAATATGACTTTACACCCGCCAATTACATTTTCTTCAAAGTTTCTAAAGCTTTTTTAACAAATCTATTTTTACATATCCTACACTTATTATTTTCCCGAGAAAACATTTCTTTCGAGACATTCTCACAAACAATTGGAGCACCTTCTATCTGTTTCCACATTTTTCATACATGTCTACCATGGAAGTTACAAGTACAATATTTGATAAAATTCCTTTATCATTTATACTTCTATGGATGTCCATGCCATGTTTCAAACCTCCCATTTTGGAATAGGATGAGAGGATGTTGGCATAAGTTGTGGAATCTTGATTTACACCTGCCAATTGCACTTGCTTGATAGTTTCTAAAGCCTTTTCAACAAATTAGTTTTTGCATATCTCTGCAATCATGACATTCCATGAGACCACATTTATTTGAGAAATAATAACAAACAACTCATTTTCCTTAACAAAAATTCATTTTCTACATATCATATAGTCACCGTAGTCCAGAGAGAACACATTTCTTTAAGGTATTATGTAAAACACTTCACGTGGGTTGTCTATGCTCCCTCATTTTTCATACATGTCTTCCGGGGAAGTTGCAACTATAACATCCCACATAATTTCTCTATCCTTTTATGCTTTGATGGATGTCAATACCATGTTCAAAACCTCCCATTTTACACAAGATGACATTACTCTAACAAATGTAAATTGATCGAGTTGGAAACCTATTTGTTGCACATGTTAAAATAACAGGATTGCCTCGTGAGGACACCCATATATTTTATACATTGCAGTAATCATATTCCATGAGAAGCTTTCTCGATTTTCATTTCCTCAAACATTATATGGGAATCCACCAGATCCAAATGAGTTCTTCATATTGCACGAGGATTGACTTACTTACATGAAACCACATAAGATTCTTCTGGATCAAAATTTCAATGCCAAGGTCTCAGATTTTGGGCTTGCAAAGTTGATTAATAGAGAAAAAAGTGAAGTGATAACCATGATGAGAGGAACATCGGGGTATATGGCACCTGAATTATTGAACATGCATATTACAGAGAAGGCGGATATTTTCAGCTTTGGTGTAATGGTGGTCGAAATCGTGAGTGGAAAGAGAAACCGAGAACTTTCAGGGCATGGGTTGCTTTCAGTATTAAAAGTAAGGCCGAAGAAGGAAGATTAATCGAATTGGTAGATTCTGGACTAGAAGATGAGGGGATGGATGTAAAGGAAGAGGCGGTGAAAATGTTAGAGGTGGGGATGTGGTGTATACAGGATGATTTTACAAGGAGGCCTGCTATGTCAATAGTAGTAAAGGCATTGGAGGGGATGATAGAAATAAACAATTCCCATTTTTCCCCATCCTTTTCTTCATAACAGACATTTCTATCCTTACCAAAATCTAATAATTTGGCACTATCATACATGCCATTGTCTTTTATCTTATCAAGCAAGATGATTCTTATTATTTTTCTTAATTTTTTGGTATCATCAACTTGTTAATCAATTTCAAGGAAGTGCAAAAATTGTTGCTCCATATTCCGCTCCCAATTTGACTATGAACATTTTCTAGTTTTATTGATTTTTTAAGTTGAATCTTCCATCCATGTAAAACACAATTATTTAGGCCATTTATGGTTTATAGATATCAAAACAACGTTGGAATTCAACCAAGTAAAATGAATTAAGAATATGTGTGTGTGAGAGTGTGTTTTATAAATATATCAACAAACTACAACCATTATTTCTCAGCTGAATGTACATTCGTTGAGGTTTTGAGAGAGATTAAAAGAAAAGCAATGTAAAAAATGCACCCACATACTAATTGGCACTCACCCGAACTTTTGTTCAATGACGAGAAAGCTAGCTAACATTACCGCCTTCGTCCATCTTAAGGCAATAATGTGAGGACTGAGGGTATAAACTAGTATATTAAATATTTATCAACCAAACGTTATAACACATTTAAACATGAATTAAAATGTAGTAAAATAAATTACATAGAGGTAATATTTAACATGGAAAACCCCAGGGGTAAAAACGATAGAATAAAGATATTTTTATTAACCAAGAAATAATTACAATCCTGTAAATATCCTTCTCACTTCTCCCCCAATCCACCCAAGGTGAATAACCAATATGACCTATAGTCATATTTATTTGACCCCACGGGTCACAAACCATATCAAGTGACGGGGTGTAATTAATAGACTGATTTAATATAAATTGATTAATTAATAACCAATTAAACATAAAAACTAAGTTTATATTAAATAATTAAGAATATAACTATTCTAAATTATTTAATTATAAACTAATGTTTATAGACACTTAATATTACGTTCTAACACTCCCCCTTAATATTAAGTGGGAACCATATGCCAACATTACCTGTTTATACAATAAGATTTACAAATCCATAAACCATAGTGAAGGTTTAGGCTAGCATATCACATTTGAAGGATTTATACACCTTCATCATGCTCAACTTACCTTTTGGTACAAAAGGATTTGGAATCCATAAATTAGTAGTGAATGATTTAGGCTAAGCATGATTTATGAGACTACATCTCATAGTTTCTCATGGAAAATATCTCAACCAACATCTCTAGGAGCATTTTATAACACAAGGACCTCCTTTACAAATAGATGCAACATATTGGATTGTACACCATAAACTTAGAGTGATAAGTTTACAAAGATCATAAGGATATTTTACAATGCTTTACTAATTGGAGCAAAAGTATAGAGGAGAAAGAGATATTAACCGGCCAGCCATTAGGACCTCGACATTTCCATGCACACTCCCCCTCAATGGAAACTCCGAAAGGCTAAGCATTGCACAAAACTTGTAGAATTTTACAACACACAATGGCTTCGTAAACATATTTGCAACTTGATCTTGATCGGGCTAGAACTAGAGATCTATATCACCGCAGAGAACCTTCTCTCGAGATAAAGTGCATATGAATCTCTATATGCTTTGTCCTTTGATGTTGAATTAGATTTTTAGCAAGAGTAATGCAAATCTAGATATCACATAGAAGAGGAGTACTTCCTTTCTCTTTCATGTGTATCTCTTCCAACATCTACTTTAGCCACATGGATTTTTTTATTGCTTCCATTGTGCTTCTATACTACTGCCTCGATAGAAGAAATGAAGATTTTTATCTACTTTTTACTTGTTATAAGTAATTGTATTTGTACCAAAAAACTTGAGCACATATCCAAGTGTATTTTATATCTAACACAAAATCAACATGGGTAGAGTCACTATATCCATATAGACATCATAATAGGCATATAAAACTTTACTAATTTCACTTTTAACCATTTATAAAACTTACATTAATAGGTTAAACACAAGTTTTATAACAACTTAAATAACAATATGCTTACTAACTAACCATGTTATATTACCAATATGTTGAGTAATTTCAACATATTAATATTGTAAAATACATATTAGATGCACGATCAGTATTGGACGTCTCCAATACAAACAAAAAGGCATGACATCAATATGCATATAATAATATTTTTAGTAATCACATACTAAATTAGAATTTAGAATTTTTTATCAACAACATATATATCTTCATTATCTATTTTAAGCCTTTAATAAATGTGATAAGACTGATAGTTAACATATCTTGAAAAGATAACCAAATCATGTAAGAATAATCACAACATATACTAAATCAAAAGAGATCCTCTAACTATGGACACATTCAATGGATTGATGTGGAGTTTGCTTCAAAAATGACTGGGAAGGGTTTTTGTGATAGTTTCTCATGTCAACACCCTTTACACATTTCATAGGTGGAAAATTTAAGCCAAGACATGTCATACATGATCCTAGAAAAATGATTTCATTTTTTCATGCCAAAATTTAACAATAGTTCTATTTTTGAATAAACTACTAAGAAACGGAAGGAAAACATTTAAAAACATATAAGCCATTTTTTGTATGCTTTCAACTATAGTTACATTCAGGTTCATTCTTAATAAACCATCGAAATTACACTATAGTTATCACGAGTTAACTATAAACAAAAAACAAATTCTTTTTCAATTCGATATGTCCATACAAATAAAAGATTTACTTTTCATTTAGAAGTGATATATGTAGTTTACATTAGATCTATGATTATTCTCTTCATTTTCATCTTGATTTTGATCTGGTTTATTCCATTTTTATTTTTGAAATTTGTTTTTTTTTTTACTCTACAGTCTTCTTTCTTATGACCAAATTTACCACAGTTATAACATTTACCATCAAAACTTACTCTTAAGTTTCCAGGTTTCTTATCTTTACTAGGTGGTTTAAAGTTTGGTTTTTATTCTTGTTAAATCTAGAAGGATTTTTAGATTTCTGAGTGAGAAGTTCCTGAGTGGCATTATCTTTTGAATCCAAATTAGTCATAACCCGATCTTCCTTGAGTGTCATTCTCTTTTGAATCAAAATTAGTCATAACTTGCTCTTCCTAGATCAAAAGAGCACTTAGAGTTTACAAATCAGGGATGTCTTGCTTAGTTTGATATTTAGAATTCAATATTGAAATGAAATTCCTAAAAATATTATGTATATTCAATTGAATAATAAAGTACAATAATTTATCATGAATTAAATTGTAATTGCATCCATCCAACTAAGACTTAATATTTTAATTTTTTCCAAAAAATTAATTACCTTTTCACCTCCCTTCATGGGAGTTGTCATCAATTCTAGAATCAATTTTATAATTTTTTATAATTGTGTACCTTCATGCATTGATTCTAGTTGCGTCCAAGATTCACTCGAACTTTCCTACTTTCCGGTGTTAAGAAGGAAGTCATCCTGCACGCTCCATAATATGATCGACATTGCCTCCTGCACCTTTTGTTGATATGTAATAACATTTCTGCATTGTCACTTGTTTTCCATTTAGATCATTCTTAACTGCTCACAACCGTCCGGAGCTTGTGAGCCATGAATTTTGCCTTCAACCTTATCTTCCACGTGTTGTAATTAGTTCCATTCAACATCTGCAATTTATCAATAGTAAAATGATTAGATCCCACTTTCACGTAAACAATTTCGAGAAATGAGAACAACGAGGTTTTTAGTGATAGTAGTTTAAGAATCCCTTTATCATTTGCTCAAAACACACCGTCATATTTCGATGGATTCACTTAGAAAAATAGACTTATTAAACCAGTATTCTAGATATACAATATGTTAGTTTGATAATAATGTTAATTTGTTGAAATGTGAGTGAATTTTTTTAGTTTTAAATGGAAAACATTGACTTAGTCGTCAAGTTTCGTAAAACAAAGTATTATTACTTAACATTAAAAAGAAACTATTGACCAAATTTCTCACTATTAGATTAAAAATAAAATAAATTGATAATTTGATTAATAAATGAAAATAAACTAAAATAAATGCATATATATATAAAATTAGGAGCATAGCTCCCTTATGTACGTTGAGACCACCATTAGCTCGAACAAGTTGATATACCAACTCGACAAGTCAGTCACCTACGAGCCGCTTGAACTTGTTATGAATTCAACTCACCATGTATATTCCAACCAACCATCGAGTTCCATACAACAGTGAGCACCAAGCCCGATGTGTGTTGGTCGGATCAACAAAACAAGTTCCAATGCCGAGCTACATGACGAGCCCACTAGGCTTAGCAAAACGAGGCAAAGTATGACCGAACTCGCATTGAGGTATATTCACCCGTCGTCTTTTAAATACTATTGCAACCCACAACACTATGAATGTGGGATAAAAGTCCCGTAACAAATAAAATAAAACATTTCTCGAGGCCAAGTGGAGGGAGCTCGGTCGGGGGATGGTTAGGCCACGTGGGGGCTATCAGCTAGGGAGGAGACAAGGCTCCACATGGCAGCATTTATTGGTTAGTTTTTCTGACATTGACTCGTGCATGAGGGTGCTTTGCTTGGTCATTGGTTTAACACTTGGCACATGGATAATACACTTATTTTAAAAGAATAAATGGTGGTGGGAACTATAGTTTATAATATATGTTGTGGTCGTTTAGAAGGGTTGAATAGAATAGGATGTTGATCCAGACCATAACCTAGGCAACAATTATAGTGGTGCAACTTTTGGGAACCATAACTTTTGCACTGTAGCTTCAATTGACTTCATTCAAAGTGCAACAGAAATCTTGGAACACGTAGAACATGATGAAAAGGTGAGAAAAATTGTTAGGGAAATTTTAACCCCGAAATCTAGGTCTAAAGGGCCCAAATTGTAATTTTTGTAGTGTTGTCTAAAAATAGTAAATTCTAAAAATAGTATGTTTTGTGAAATTATCACACATGTAATTCTCGGAAGATGAAACACCTCATCTCCCTCAAGACCGGTGACCTTCCACATTCCTCCAGGCATCTTTTTGTATTTCTAAAATTAGTATAAAAACATATGTAACCCGCATGGGAAGGGGGCATCTCCTTCACAGAGATAACTAATATATTATGAGTCTTTTTGAGCAATTTACATCTATTTTCAGAGATAATTTTTCTATTTACATCTAGCACAATTGTTATTTTGTTCTTTAAATTTAAAACCCCTATGTTTTGGATCAATGGTATCATATCAAAGTTGTCTTGAGAGTGTATGATCCCCAGAATGAGGTTGGGATACAAGAAGCTCGGGTGGTCCACACAAGATCCTTCATAATACTTTCCTTTCACCGCAGAGAGCTCCATTGGTGGAGAACAGGGACAAATGATCCTCTCAAGAATTTGGTGGATGAATTTCTCATGGAGTAGAAGGAGCAGATCCTACACAAATTCACATAGATTCTTCAACAACTACAAATGGGAAATCATGCCTCCTCATTTGTGAATCAACCCTTCAGTGCCCCGACACCATTCAAGGTGCAATTAAATTTTGATATTCCTATTTTTAGGGTAAAATAATTTTTGATGTAGTAGAAAACTAGTTGGACCAATTGACCTCCTATTTTTTTGTCAATCACTTCATTGATAAAGAAAATATAACATTTGCTCTATTGAAATCATCACTTGCTATCAAAAATTGGTGGGTCGTGTACAAGAATGGGCTCGAAAAGGATGAGATGGGCATCACAGTGGATCCCACATGGGATGATTTTATGGATGTCATAAAGTAATAATACTACCCTGTTAGAGCTTACGATGATCTATACATACAATGGCAATAACTCCATCAAGGTAAGGACCAATCGGTTTAAGATTATACTGATAAATTTCATTCTCTATCTACAAGATTGGGCATTCAAGACATAGAACAAAACAAGATCCTCAAATATCGTAGTGACCTACAATGGAACATATGGGAGGACATGGAATTCTTTCAATTTCATACCCTTGGCGAGGCGTACAAGTTTGCGGTCAAGATTGAGCAAAAGCATAAAAGGAAGACTGCAAAGAACTAGCCTATTAGGGGTAAAAATGAAAATAAGGTTAGACGCGAGGCTAGGGTTGGAAATGAAGGAGTCACAAGAATATAAGACATAGAAGGAGAAGACATGGAAGTGGTGCGACCTCCACAAGACAAATCGCCACTCTAAGGAAGAATGTCGAGCCATCAAGTCCTTACTCGTTGAGTCATCATCTTCAACACCCTCTGCTCCACTGGTTACAGACCCAGATGTCAAAGATGAAGAGGATAAAATTGTAGATGTTGAACTGGATGTGATTATTACCACCTCACAAGTCAAGAAGATGGATGAGAAGGAAAGAATCTTCCACTCCAAGCTTTGGGTAAAAGGTAAGCCTCTGCATTTATCCTTGATAGTGGAAGTCAAAAGAATTTAATTTTTGTTGATGTTGTGAAAAGCATGAATCTTCCTGTAAAGTCACATCCCCAATCATATAGTATCGGGTGGTTAAACCCAGGAAGAGATCTCCAAGTCATACAAAAATGTCTCCTTCGTATGCAATCAAATCCTTCCATGATGAAGTCTTGTGTGATGTTTCTCCATTAGATGTTTGTGATGTGCTCCTAGGCCAACCATTCATGTGGGATATACATGACATCTATGAGTCATGACCTCGAAGGGTCACCATTATCATTGGGAGTCAGCGTTATTGGATACCCGAGGTCATCCCCCCAATTTTGTCTCCCTTATTAATGCTAAACAGTGTAAGAAGTTGGTGGAGAAAACCAAGAAATTTTTCATCCTGAAGATCATGCCAAAACCTACAAAGAAATATGTTGCGGCTGCCTTGAACACGCATTCAGTACAATAGCAGAAGCAGATGGACCAAATCATAGCCGAGTATGATTATCTATTTCAGTCACCCAAAGGAGTGTCACTTCAGAGCTAGGTAAAACATGTTATTTATTTGGTCCCAGGATCTCCTTTACCCAACAACCATGTGTATTGCAGGTCAGTCCTTGAAAATGAGGAGATCAAGAGGTAGCTCCAAGAATTGATTCAAAAGGGACATATTAGGCCGAGCTCTTCACCCTGTGGAAGTCCAATTGTCTTGGCACCAAAGAAGGATGGAACATGGAGACTTTGTATTGAATATCGAGCCTTGAACAAAATTACTGTGAAGAATTGCTACCCTCTTCCAAGGATTGATGACTTGTTAGACCAACTCCGTGGTGCAAAATTCTTCACCAAAATTGATCTCAAGTCTGGCTATCACCAAATCCCCATCGAGCCCACTAATGTTTGGAAGATTGCATTTAAGTCCTGGGAAGGTCTATTCGAATGGTTGGTCATGCCATTTGGGCTAACCAATGCACTTGCAACATTCATGAGGATGATGGATGACATCCTGCGGCCCTACACCAATTCCTTCGTGGTTGTCTACTTAGATGATATACTCATCTATAGCCAGACTGGGAGAAGCATCTACAACATGTTCGAGAAGTACTTCAGACCCTCATGAAGCACATGTTGTATGCAAATCTAGACAAATGCACATTTGGGATGAGAAAGGTCTAGTACTTGGGGTATGTGGTGGATGAAGAAGGAGTCCATGTTGACCCAAAAAAATTAGGTTATTCAGAAATGGCCTACCCCAAAGACCCTTATAGAACTTCGTAGCTTCCTAGGTCTTGCCAATTTCTATCGCCGGTTTGTCTTGGGATTTTCACATATTTCTTGGGCACTCAATCAGGTGACTAAAGGAGGAAACAAGGCTACATTCTCGATGGGGAGGCACAACAAAGACCATTCGAAGGTTTGAAAGAAAGGTTATGCTCGGCCCTATTCTCTCCTTGCTTGACTTGCATCAACCTTTCGAATTGATGACAAACGCATGTGAGTATGCCTTGTGAGTTGTTATCATACAACGTGGTCACCTTGTTGCATATCACAGTGAAACATTCAATGACACAGTCAGGAGGTACCCAACATATGACAAGGAGCTTTATGCCATCATTCAAGGTTGCAAATAGTGGAAACACTAAATTCTGGGTTAGGAGATAGTCATCCACATAAACCACATGCCTTTGGAGTTCCTTCAGACACAAAGCAAACTAAGGAATCAAAGACCCCAAAAGTGAGCCGCATACCTATAGCAGTTTCACCTAATAATAAAACATAAGGGAAGTGCCAATTCAACAACAGATTTTTACGAGCCACCCTCACAACTATTCTTGATCTCTATGGACATGAGACTTCCAGTTGGTGCAGTTTGCATGAGAAGGACCCTAAATTTTTGGACACATATCAAGCCCTCCAGGAGGAAAGCATGTCCTTGATTTCTATCTACAATACAACCTCCTCTGCCACATGGGACAAATATGTGTTCCAGATAGTGAACAATAGAAGATGATCTGGGAAGCACACTTTAGCAAGACCGCAGGGAACTTTGGCATAGACAAAACACTGGCAGTACTTCAAAAGCATTTCTACTGGCCTAACCTAAGGAATGATGTGGTGAAGTACATTAAATCCTACACCCCTTGTGTAATTGCCAAGCCAACTAACAAGAAACAGGATTGTACACACCATTTCTGGAACCAACCAAGCCTTGGGCATCTGTCTTGATGGACTTCCTCTCAAGTTTTCCAACTTCAAAACATGGGAGTGATGGTGTTTTTGTTATAGTTGATTGATTTTCCAAAATGGCTATAATGATTGCTTGTAAAAAAATATTTCTGCTGAAGATATTGCTAAACTCTATTTCAGTCATGTATGGATCAACTTTGGGCTTCCCAAGTCTATTGTCTCTGATAGGGATAAGCGGGTTCTGAGCATCTTCTGGTCCACATTATGGGGAATGATGGACACGAAGTTGATGAAGTCTACATCCTTCCACCCCGTACATGAGATGAGGCCCTTCCATACATACAACATAAATACAATCGAGCCTGTCTGACAACTCCACTAAACACAGTCCATTTCAAGTTTGTTATGGATTCCAGCCTATGGAACCCATTTATGTATGCATTCCAGTGCATGCAATGGAATATATGCCTCATGTAAAAACTAAGCGTAAAAACGACAATGTTTGTTTAACGAGATCCAACACACTCAAGCACTGGTCCATGATATTTTATAGAATATGAATAAAAAGTATAAGAAGCACCATGATTAACACATGGTTCCACATCATTTCCAGGTTGGGGATAAGGTTTGGCCGTAACTTCGAAGGAAAGGCTTGCAGGTCCACACAGGAAGATTCGACCTCTCTGGTATGGTCCTTACACTCTCACCAAGCAAGTAGGAGAAAATTCTTTCTAGTTGAATATTCCACCCTATCTTGGTCTACATCCCATCTTCAATGTGGACCTCCTCAAGCCATATCACCCGCCTCTTCTGGATACTTCAATCATAGCAAAACAGTTGGACATATCGAGCTCAACCTAGAAATTTGTTCCCCAGTTGAAGAAGATCAGATTGTGGACACTTTGACAAAGACCACCAAAGGACAACCTATTTAGCTCTATCGGGTGATTAAGAAAGGGAATCTCAGTCATCAAGGTGAGTGGCTCACACGCATACCAAGTAAAGAAATGATTTCCACACTTGATGGGACCTCTTGGTGCAATGGGGACCATTGCTTCTGAAGGAGGGAGGAATGATCCAGACCATAACCAGGTACTAATTATAGTGGCGCAACTTCCGGGAACCTTAACTTTTGCACCGTAGCTCCAATTTATTTCGTTCAAAGTGCAACAGAAAGCTTGGAACGTGTATAATGTGATGAAAGGTGTGGAAATTTGTTTGGAAAAGTTTGACCCCTGAAATCCACATCTAAAGGGATTAAATTGCAATTTTTGTAGTGTTGTCTAAAAAAAAATTCTAAAAATAACATGTTTCGTGAAATTATCGCACATGTAATTCTCAAAAGATGAAACACCCCATCTCCCTCGAGACCAATGAATTTCCACATTCCTCTAGGTATCTTTTTTGTAATTCTAAAATTAGTATAAAAGCATATGTAACCCGCATGAGGGAGGGGACATCTCCTTGGAGACATAGCTAATATATTTTGAGTCTTTTTGAGCAATTTACATTTCTTTTCGAGAGATAGTTCTTCTATTTACGTCTAGCACAATTGTTATTTTGTTCTTTAAATCGACACCCCTAGGTTTTGGATCAAATGTAGATATCATTTAGCATAATATAAGATATGCAAAGTGGCCCGACACTAAATGGGTATATTGACATATATACACATGAAACTATAGTTTTATACATAGGTTTGGAGTATAGTTTTTAATATAAGGAAACCCTATAGAATTAAAGGGGTCTCATCAACTCGACATAGGTTAGGAACATACAACTTAACATATATCTAAGTGAATATTATTTTTAACCGTATACAATTTCGAATACACACTTAGGTTTATAAACATAGTAATTTTTACTACTTAGGTCGTTATATAAGATTTAATTAACCTTATATACATATGTTTTGATTTTATACTTTTGCCTACAAATTATGAAAACATAGAAAAAAACAATTCAAATTGCAAGAAAAAAATCATAAACTTTAAACAAATTTTTACATGAGAATACATGTGAGAGAGTTTGTTGTAAGAAAATTTGTAACAATATTCTAGCGGGGCCTATTTAAATACCTCATGGGTTATAATTACCCATCAACCACCATGATTGAAAATTTAATAAATACCTTTAACTTACTTAAAAGTACTATGTCAAGTAATTACATAGAGCCAATATTTAACGTGGAAAACCCCCTAGGGGTAAAAACCACAGAATAAATCTTCTTCCCTCACTTCTCTACCATTCACCCGAGGTGAATAACCAATATGACCTATAGCCATATTTATTTGACCCCACGGGTCACGAACCATATCAAGTGATGGGGTGTAATTAATAGCACCCGATTTAATATAAATTGATTAATTAATAACCAATTAAACATAAACAACTAAGTTTATATTAAATAATTAAATATATTTAATTATAAACTAAGGTTCATGGGCACTTAATATTATGTTCTAACAAATAATAATAGGTTAATTATATAGACCAAAAATTGAAAAAATAAAAAAACACCTAGAAATGATTTACAATAATCAATTGCTAACATGAAAAACAAGAACACATTCCTTTTTCAATTGAAGATATAATCACCAAATTATGCATGGTTAATTTGCTTGCAAGAATAGCACATAAACATGAAACATACTTCAGATGCATAGTGAGCTTACAAAACTAAGAGATGCAGAATAACAAAATACAATTGTGATGCCATTGCAGAGATGATGTTCAACATAAGGTGCGAGGTAATTGGATCTTTATATATGCAAACAAATAAAGAATTGAAGGATGGTTAAGTTGGGACTCTTTGCTATGAATACCAGTCATTGCGTCTATGTACCACATTTTTATGTTTAGGATAGATTAAATAAGATTAAGGTTAAATTACTCCTTGTTATGGCCCACATCGTAGTTTGCAGCTGCTTCCACCTCCATGCTAATTGGAAATCAATTGAAATTTTCTTTTCACTTGACATTTATTCATGTTGCAGTCAAATTACTAATAAGATTCATGAGAATCTGGGACATTATTGGTTCAGTTGGAAAGTGGTAAATTGGTGCAGAGTTCCATAATTGCTAGGGGCATTATATCATTAACTTCAAATTTAAAGTACATGAGAACCTCCTCTCTAGTGTCTACTTCAATGGTTTTAGAAGTCCATCTTTACCTTCATTCTATACGAGCAATTGTCTTCTTCAATGTTGTTTAGTTTTGCAATTGAGAAAAAGGCTTCCTTTATGACCACCTATACCAGGAATGATACTAAGCAACTCAGTACTAATGTCTTCGTGGCTTTGGACATTATCAACTAAATGTTTATTCTTTGACCATGAATTGCATATTTTGAGGCCTTCTGTGTCCAAAACATAATCCTTTTGATTGTCCTCCTATTATTTGAAGTGTTACTATAATAATCCTCAGGTTTATTACGCAGAGTGCCAACCACACACTTCATAAATCACTAGGAAGCATTCTGTTTCTCAAACTATATAAATTATAAATCATCACAAAACCATTCATTGTCTAGTTACCAAGCTAAATTTTTAACTTAGATGGAATCCACATACTGCAAATATAATTAGAGTTGAAAATTCTGCAAAGGTCAACATAACAAACCCACTAGAGTAATCACAAGCTCCATCATAAAGAAGTAGAACAACCTAGAATCCTAAAAAGGTGGGGAGAGGTCGACTCATGATGGTGTATTCGATTAAAGTCATCTCCAAATATGAAAGGTAAAATGCAGCAATTCCACATTAGTTAGCACAGTGAATGTATGGAAAACCCTACATGTGCGGAAACCATGTAAACAAATTAATAAAATGTGCAATCGAGTCCAAGTGAAACATAAAGAGAATAGATTAAATATGAAAATGATCACATATAAAGATATAGTTATAGAAGATTGCTACATATTGAAAATTTACATAATGTAAGAAATTCCATTCACACAAGCTCTGGAACAGGGTATGGAGATCCTTTAAAAAATAATTGGAAGCAGAATTTTACCAGACACATGCATTACACTGATAGACACGAGTTACACAAACCAAACAAATATTCCGGCCAACTGCCTCAAAAAATATGGTGTTTAAGAATGCTATAATTGTAGAGTATGCAAACAATAATATCAATGATAAAGCGTTGTAGATGAGAATCATACATAAATGCATTTGGCAAGTTGAAAGTTAAACTCTGCGCCTTTTGCCAGCAACCTCTCAGCTTGTGCCAAAATGGGAGTTTTGGAACAGGGTACTATAATCATCAAAAAAATTAATCAAGTTGTGGAATCTGGCTTTACACCTGCCAATTGCATTTGCTTGATAGTTTCTAAAGCCATTTCAACAAATCCATTTTGTGCATATCCTGCAATCATGGCATTCCATGAGACCACATTTCTTTGAGGAATTATATCAAACAGTTCATGTTCCTTTCCAACAAATTCATTTTCTACATATCCTGCAGTCATTGCAGTCCAGGAGAACACATTTCTTTAAGGTATTCCATCAAACACTTCACGTGCATTGTCCATGCTACCACATTTTGCATACATTACCAGGGCAGTTCCAACTACAGCATCTGACATAATTTTTCTAACCTTTTATGCTTTGATGGATGTCCATTCCCTGTTCCAAAGCTCCCATTTTGCACAGGCTAGCAGTACTCTGGCAAATGTAAACTGACCGAGTTGGAGAATTGTTTGTTGCACACAGTGAAACAATGGGACTGCCTTGTGAGGACACCCATATCTTCTGTACGCAGCAATAATCGTATTCCGTGAGTTGCTTTCTCGTTTTTCATTTGCTCAAACACTGCACGGGCATCTACCAAACTTCCACACTTGGCATACATGGAAATAAGGTTATTATGAGTAGTGGATGTCAATGACACAAACACTCTGTGTGTTCTGTGGTGATGTGAAAGACACAATACCTGCAAACAACTTGAGCTGTAGCATACATGCTATGGAAAATATCAGAATGCATGGAGTTTCATTGCGGGGTATGGCATGGAGCAGGGGATTTGGAAGGCATTGCCGGGCAGGAAGATTTTGAAAAACATAATTAAATGTACGTGCTGAGGTGGGGGTCTGTCAATACCGGAAACAGTGCCAGCATTGGAGGATTAACGGAAAATGACGTGGCACAGACGACAAACCCCGTTAGCTGGGCGTTACGGGGTCAACTGCCTTGTTGGCAGTCTACGCTGAACGTGCCGGCAAGATACGTTCAGCGCTAACAAGGAGATGCAATTTAATCAGAATGAATATCTCACTACCAAATTAATGCTTTCTCATGCAAAATGTGGCAGAATGGAGAATGCACGCCAAAGTATTCAACAAAATGCCTAAACGAAACACACTGCATTGGACTGCTATGATTAGCGGGTA
The DNA here is from genome assembly GCA_018340775.1 of Taxus wallichiana var. yunnanensis. Classification (NCBI taxonomy): domain Eukaryota; kingdom Viridiplantae; phylum Streptophyta; class Pinopsida; order Cupressales; family Taxaceae; genus Taxus; species Taxus wallichiana. The sequence continues at coordinate 586,264,440 of CM031241.1, read as the reverse complement.
CTTGAAGCACGGTCAGGAGGAGGATGGTGTTAATCTGTATTTGGAAATGCAAAGAGCTGGCATCCACCGCGACAATTTCACATTTCTTTGTGTGCTAAAAGCATGCGCTACTTTATCAGATTTGCAACTGGGCAAGGTGATACATTGTTGTATTATTTCATGTGGATTTGATTCAGATGTCTTTGTTGGCAATGCCCTTATAGATATGTACTCAAAGTGCCATTGTTTAGCTGATACACACAAAGTGTTTGAGAAAATGTCTCAAAAAGATGTGGTTTTGTGGAATGCCTTGCTTGCTGGTTATGCTCAACTTGGGAATGGTGATGAGGTGTTCAAATTATTTCTAAGGATGCAAACTGTATGTTCAGAGCCTAATGTGATATCATGGAATACCATTATTGCAGCATGCGCTCAAAGAGCGCAGGGTAATGAGATACCAGAACTTTTTAGACGAATGCAGAAGGCAGGCATTAAAGCAAACATAGTTACATGGAATACCATGATTGCAGGTCACACCCAGAGAGGAGACCCCGAGGAGGCCTTAAATTGTTTTCGTCAAATGCTTCTCGCGGGTGTGGAAACCGACTCTGTCACTATTGCTAGTGTCATTGCAGCATGTGCCCATTTATCAGCCCTTCAAGATGGCAAGGAAATCCATGGCTACATTATTAGAAGGGTACCTCAATTCAACATGTTCATTAGAAATACCCTCATAGACATATACTCTAAATGTGGTTGTATTGAGTATGTGCATTCTGTGTTTGACAAAATGCCTCAAAAGATGTGGTGACATGGACTGCGATAATTGTACGTTATGGCCACAAAGGTAACCTAGAAGAAGCCATGAAACTATTTGACCAAATACAACAAGCAGGTGTATGGCCTAATTTAATTACATGGAATGGGATGATCTCAGTTTTTGCTCAAAATGGATATGGTGATGAGGCCTTGAAACTTTTTCATGAAATGCAATCACTTGGCTAGCACTTGAGGTCTCCCTTCTCCTGCTCTCTCTTCCCCCTACCTCTGTGTCCCTTCGTTCTTCTCTCTCTATTTATATAATAGATATAGACGAGAACCCTCTATTTAGATCTGCACCTGATGGAAACCATATGATATCATATCAAGCCTAGATACACACAACATTCACAATGCTGCTCACGTTATGCAAGTATGACACAAAAGATCCTTGACTTCCAAAACAATTCTACACATCATGAATCAATTTCTGATTCAAACTTGCTATCACCGAAAATTCCCATACCAACCCAATCCATTCTTGAAATGATGGAAACAGTTTGCATCCTTTGCAATAATTGTAAGTTCAAAAATTTCGGAAATGAATGTAACGGCTGTGTGACGTTCACTACAAACAGAAAGGCTCTTTATGAAGTGGATAGGTGTGTGAGAGCAAGTATTGATAAGTCCAAAAGTAATGGCCAACTTCTCACTGTGGAAAGAGAATGCTTTCTTTATCTTCCACATCCACATCATGCAATGCAAAGTTTATGTCAGGGACATATCCAGCCACCTTCATCTGTTCAGCCAAATTCTCCAATGTTGCATAGGTAATTTTTGTTTGTGGATGTGATTTATCTCCAACATGAAAAACATGCACCCTATCCATGACCTCAATCCAGCTGCACCCTGGATTCTTTTTTAATCCCTTGTCTCTAATCATTTTTCTCACCTTTGCTGCCTCATCCCACCTGCCAGATGCAGCATAAATGTTCGACAGAAGCACAAAATTTCCTGCATTGTGTGGTTCTACTTCCAAGAGTCGTTCTGCAACAAACCCTGCTAGCTCCATATTACAATGGATTCTACAAGCTCCAAGCAATGCGCCCCACACAAAAGCATTAGGTATTAAGGGCATTTTGTTGATGAAGTTGCGTGCCTCGTCCAAGCACCCGCACGACCAAGAAGATCGACCATGCAAGCATAATGCTCTGATCTAGGTACAACACCATAATCTTGAGTCATGCAACGAAAGTATTTCCAGCCTTCATCAACCAGACCTGTGTGGCTACATGCAGCTAAAAGACCAGTGAAGGTGATATCATCTGGTTTTATGCCTGTCTGTTGCATTTTGGAAAAGATGGAAAGGGATTCCACACCATTCCCATGCATGGCATAACCAACAATCATTGCATTCCATGAGACAATATTCCTTGCAGGCATTTTGTCAAAAACTTGCCGTGCATTCTGTAGGTTTCCACACTTGGCATACATGTCTATAAGAGCACTTCCAGCAAAGACATCAGATTCAAATCCATTTCTAATTATGTATCCATGGATCTCCTTACCCCGTTTTAAAGCTCCCAAATGGGCACATGCAGGGAGAACACCGGCAAGGGAAACTGTGTCTGGTTTCTGACCTGTAAGTAGCATTTGATAAAAGAGTCTCAAGGCCTCATTACAATTCCCATTTTGAGCACACCCTGCAATCATTGATGTCCATGATATCACACTTGGCTTGATGCCAGCCACTTGCATTTCACAGAAAAGTTTCTGCGCCTCTTCACCATGCCCTTTATGAGCATACCCAGCAATTATTGCATTCCAAGAAACAACATCCTTAGCAGACAATTTGTCAAACACCATGCGTGCCACTTCAATGCGCCCACATTTGGCATACATATATATTAATGCATTTCCTGCATTTACATCCATCTCAAATCCATTTCTGATCATGTATCCGTGGATCTCCTCTCCCTGTTGTAGAGCTATTAACGATGTACAAGCAGGGAGAATGCTTGCAATGGTGACTGAGTTAGGCTTCATAAAAAACAATTGCATCTCGTGGAAGAGTTTCAAGGCCTCATTGCCCTGCCCATTCTGTGCATTTGTTGAAATCATTGCAGTCCATGTGACAATATTTGGCTCTACACCTGTTAGATTCATTTTATGAAAAAGTTTTAGAGCCTCATCGCCATAACCATTCTGGGAATAACCAACAATCATTGTATTCCATGAAACTACGTCTTTTTGAGACATTCTGTCAAACACAGACCGAGCATTCTCTAGACATCCACACTTCATGTACATGTCTATAAGAGCATTCCCCACCAAAACATGTAATTGGTAACCCCTTCTAATTATGTAATCATGGACTTCCTTGCCCTGCCTGAGGACTTCTAAACCACCGCATGCAGAGAGAATGCTAGCAACCGTAACTGTATTAGGCTTTATATCTGTTGATTGCATTTCGTGAAAAAGTTTCAACGCCTCATCGCCACATCCATTTTGAGCAAAAACTGAGATCATCCCATTCCATGTAATTAAATTAGGCCATACACCTGCTTGTTGCATTTGGTCAAATAGTACCATGGCTTCTTCCATGATACCTTTATGGCCATAACCTATAATTATCGCAGTCCATGTCACCACATCTTTTTGAGGCATTTTTTCAAACACAAAACGCGCGTACTCAATACAACCACATTTAGAGTACATGTCTATGAGGGTATTTCCAATGAATATGTTCAATTGAGATACCCTCCTAATAATGTAGCCATGGATTTCCTTGCCATCTTGAAGGGCTGATAAATGGGCACATGCTGCAATGACACTAGCAATAGTGACAGAGTCGGTTTTCACACCTGCGAGAAGCATTTGACGAAAACAATTTAAGGCCTCCTCGGGGTGTCCTCTTTGGGTGTGACCTGCAATCATGGTATTCCATGTAACTATGTTTGCTTTAATGCCTGCCCTCTGCATTCGTCTAAAAGTTCTGGTATCTCATTAGCCTGCGCTCTTTGAGCACATGCTGCAATAATGGTATTCCATGATATCACATTAGGCTCTGAACATGCAGTTTGCATCCTTAGAAATAATTTGAGCGCCTCATCACCATTCCCAAGCTGAGCATAACCAGCAAGCAAGGCATTCCATGAAACAACATCTTTTTGAGACATTTTCTCAAACACTTTGTGTGCATCAGCTAAACAATGGCATTTCGAGTACATATCTATAAGGGCATTGCCAACAAAGACATCCGAATCAAATCCACGTAAAATAATACAACAATGTATCGCCTTGCCCAGTTGCAAATATGATAAAGTAGCACATGCTTTTAGCACACAAGGAAACGTGAAATTGTCGCCGTAGATGCCAGCTCTTTGCATTTCCAAATACAGATTAACACCATCCTCCTCCCGACCGTGCTTCACGTACCCGCTAATCATAGCAGTCCAATGCAGCGTGTTTCGTTTAGGCATTTTGTCGAATACTTGGCGTGCATTCTCCATTCTGCCACATTTTGAATGAGAAAGCATTAATTTGGTAGTCAGATATTCATTATGATTAAATTGCATCTCCCTGGCAGACAACTGCGCATGACGTTGCTCGGCATCCCCTACTGTTTTCATGTTTTGAGAACCTCTACAGCCAATGCGAATGCTGTTACCCTGATGAAGAATGCGTTTCATGTCTTACCGCCTCAACTGCTTCAATCCATTTTGAATAAATGATGAAGAATTATCACCTTTAATCCTCCAATGAAATTTTCCCTCTTATTTCCATTGTTGGTAACAGTTAGTTGCATACGTTGAAGAATGCGTACCATGCTCAGTGTGTAGTTTTCTCCTCTGTCTTTAAATCTTGATCGAGGTATTAGTTCTGTGTCGTCAAAGTTTTTTTAGAATTTTTTCTGAAAAAGTTTGTTTGCAAGACTAGCCTCAACACTTAGCGGGTATTTGCGAATGGTAAATAGGTTCTCACATATATGGTGAGTCGTGACTTAGTCTAACATAGAATTGACTATAACTAGCAATTGCACACGTAGGTGCAATGGTCACGTCGATAGGGGCATGCAATTGAATGTGAGGAAAAATAACCACTATTTGATTTAGAAATCCACACAAAAAGGAAAATGCATAAGAGAAAAAGACAACACAGATGAAGAGCTTGTGTGATTTTGTATATGAAACCTACAAAAGTCAAAGTGCAAGTCGAATGTGATTAATATTCAACTGCAATAAAGTGAAAAAAAGGGAGTAGGGGAGAGGAGCAAGTAGTGGTGCACGCTAAGTTAGGGGCCCACAAAATCAATTTAAATACAATGTGAGATCTTGATTTTTTCACCAACACATAGTTCAAATATATTTTTTGAATGTTGAATTGGAGGGAAAGACATATTTTGAATTGCTTTAAAATAGTAAATTTGAGTTACACTATTTTTTGATTGGAACCCATACTTGATCATGGGTGATAATGGTTGAACATTGACAATTTAAAAATGACAAATCTTACATGGCATGATGTGATTGGGTGTTGTCATGTCAAAAATGACTAATCACCAGGTACTTTTATGACAACTATTGGGTGTTGTGTATTCAAGACACTATATCCACAATTGGACCCTACTCAACTATTGGTCTCTCCCTTAGTTTCATTTGTTGTAGATACATACGGTACCTTAAATATGACTGGACATTATTTTATTTCAAATCGGAGGCATTTTCCCTTACTGGTTCATAGTGAAACATTTGATGAGAATTTATTTGTCTATAAATATGTAGCAAGAATTTTTGAAATTGGGGAATAAGTAGGGTATTGCAGTTATTAATGAATTTTAAGACAATTCCTCCTATATTATATTGTGAATGCCCTTTTTGGGTACTATTGGACTAGTAATTATTGCATGTAATTATTTTTCCTGTATTATTGATGGATTAAAGGCTATTCTATCTAAATTTGCGAGAATATCAAGCTCAAAAAGTGAAGTAGAAGAAGTGGGGAGATCTAATTCTTGAAATCAAGGAGGTTTGTAGAACAAAAGCTTTTAAAACTACAAAGCATTTAGAACAATCATAGGACCAAATAAAATAAATAATAATTAATTCAAAGGTTAAAGGATCGTTGCTTAGAAAACCCCTAGAATTTTGGGATACATTAGAATCAATTTCATATGTACAATGATTGAGTACTATATGTGAAGCCTATGGCTGGATATACTGTGTATCCAACAAATAAAGAAAAGGTAAAGAAGTAGATGGAACGATTATCATAGCTTACACTAACTCAAACAAGTCTTTCCTAATATTCTTTCTTATAATTTCTCATCAGTAACCATGTACAAATTAAAAGAGGTGAGATGTGAATGGTTATATATTATAAGCCTATCAATAAAATTACAATTACATTCAATTATCCCTTATTCAATAAAGACATGATAATTCAAAATATTGTTTGCAAAGATCTTTTCTAAGATCTATTGCAAGTCCAAATATTATCATTTAAAGATCCAAGAAGCATATTGTCATTAAAATTCCTTTTCAGTGCTTGGCAGTTTATATGAAGGGAATATAATGTTGTTCATGTTGAACATATATGTAGATACAAGTCATGAGAGTTTAGGAAGTCAGTGAAAATTTGTCATATTAGGGAGGAGTTAGTCACCATCAAGAGGAGTTGAAAATTTTCAATTGTATTTGATAACTAAGGTGTTACTAATCATAACTAATAGAAAGAGCTTAAAAATTATTCTCTCTATGAAAATTGATGGGACATTATCAAAATGAATGTTATCAAGCTAGTGGTTATGGTTCTCTTAAGTAGATTTTGAGGCTTTAGAGAGAAGGCAAGGGAAAGAAAGTTGAGACCTCCAAAATTGAAATAGATAAAAACCCAAAGGAAATACAAGATAAGTATTTTGATGCGTAAAAATGTTCAACACTTTGACTCAGTAGTAGAAAGAACGGTTTTACAAATTAATAATCGAGGGTTTTACTTATGAAGTTTATAGAGTGAAGGACCCTCTTTTGATTTTTATGTTAATTATGTAGGATATTTTATTTTATACATACATCATGGGACATGGACTGGTAATATGTGTATGATGGTTGATATTATAGTAAATTTTGGATGTCATCAAAGGTTGCGTCACCCTTATTGAGTATTTGGTTGGATGCGTGTTTTATTATAAAGAAATGGGAGTCTAAACTTATAATATATAATTCGATAGCAGATTTCTATATACAATGTGCTACAAGATAAGCTCTTCCTTCATAAATCAATAAAGCATCCATGAGTACAACTCAATTTTTAAAAAAAATTATGATAAAACATGAAGGAGCACATTTTTGGTTCAAGAAAACAATTTTGACATTCAACAAAAATGTAAGGAAGGTTGTAGTTGTATATTGTGTTGGATGTGGAAATCTTCTCATTATTGTTCTAGCTTCATCCTAGCTTGGGTCAATCTTGCAACATCAAAACAAGGTTTGGACATCAATCAAATTTTAAATGACAACATCTTTTTCTCTAAACCAGTCATGTATTTAGTGATTGACATGTATGCATACTGTGGAGATATACATAAAGCTCATGAATTGCTTGAGAAAACCACCATGTTGTGTTTGAGAAAAATCCCCCACTAGATGATATAGCCTACACGATGATGTTAGTTTTTTGGCCAAATCAACAATATTTAAGAAACTTCGGAAAATTTTCAAAATCCATGTTTTGCAATTACCACTCTAAGAGGATCCACTATGGAATGAAAATCCATGATTGAAAAAAGAGGCCCTTGTTATTATGAAACAAAAGCACCAAATAGGAAGCCATCAAGATTTGCATACATTCATTCAACTATTAGAAGGGTAAAGAGAAGAAACAAGATTGAAACTGAAAGAAAAAATGGCATACTAACAGTATCTTATATATCATCAAACATAAATCAACCAAGATGTAGGAAGAACATTATACCATACAATAAAATTTACAAATATTTTAAATAACCAATTTTTTGAATTAGAGCACTACAATTTACTATGAATTACAAGTATGTGCTACAGAGGTGAAAAGGTGGATACATTATAAGGAAAGGTTGATGACACTTGCTAATCAATAATTCCAAAACAATTCCAAATATTAATGCCATTAAAAAATCCTTACATATGAAATCTTTCAAAAAAAGAAAAAAGACTAGCGGGAGCATCTAAATGTAAAATGTTTAAGCAATAAAGAAGACACAAATCATCTTTTTCTCTAGTGTTACTATGCCTTCACATATGGAAAATGTACTTATTTTATTCAATGAAAATGTACACCTTCTCATCATTATTTTTTGAAAGTTCATACTTTGTACCTTCTCAAGACTTTGCTCTTACTCTTAAGCACTTAATATCTTTCTACTTTGTTTCTCCTTCCTTCTCTAAGCTTGGATCTTGACTCTTACTCTTTGTCAATTCACCACCTTCCTCTTGTCAAGATTCCTTAATCAAGTTCTCAAGTCTTTCTTGGCTTTTGATACAAGATACCTCTCACCAACTCACACCTACCTTCCTCAAAGTACTCAAGACTGTATTGTGACATGACATATTAGAACACAGTCAAGAAGTAATGATTTCAAAGTCCTTATTTTTCTCAAGGTCCAAGATCATTTCCTTTCACCACCTAAATTCCAATTTCTCAAGGATTGCCTTTCAAGATAAAAATTTTACTCTCATAATCAAAATTGCCTCATTCTTCCCAAGAAGAATTGTGCACACATTTTTAAGGCTTTTATTACTTCCTTTACCTTTATTACCTTCTAGTGATCATCCTCTATCTTTTCAGACATTTTCACAACTACCAAAACACCATAGAGGTTCTCAATCATAAGTTAAAATCTTCACACTAAAATAAAGTCTTAGTTTCATTATCAAGATTGTATGGAGCCCACGATAGGAGTCAGTGTAAGAGTTTCTTAGCTTTTTCTATCATTTAGGGTTTATATAATGAATTTGTTACTTCACAATACCTAGGGATGTTTCTCAATATTTTTCATAGGTCCTCAGACCTCTTAAATTATGCAATAATATTTATTTCCCACTTATAAATTATTCATAATCCTCAATATTGTGAGTGCACAGTCAAAAGTCTGAGTTTAACAACTAAGGGTTTTAATAGCCTTCCTCCTTTGTTTTATGTCTCTCAACACTTGAACTCATTCTACACTCCACATTTACCTTGGAACATCATGAAACTTCGTGATCATCAACATAAAACCATATTTTATACTCCTTTGTTACCACAATGTAGAGTTCTTGAACCCGTAACAGGTACTTCAAAACCATTTGATGGTTCATTCACTCATTCCCAATTTTAATATATTAGATGGCTTAAAATATTAAGCAACTCACCTAAGTGCAATAATGCAAGTGTATCTTTGTCCCTTCTCTATGATATTGATTCAATCCTCCTAATCTCTATTCAAACCCATGTCCACTTGATCATAGTTTTAGAAATATTAACCCTTCATTCACAAGATGTTGAACACATTGAATATATAGCATGCAAAAATGGAGATTAGAAAATTTAGTCCTTCACAAACTAAAACTCTTCTCCTACTCAAAGATATAATAATCCTAATCATAAACACATAGTTCATCAAATTTACACCAAATTGTACCTATCTTTTCAAGTAGAAGCATACTATCAAACAATTATCAATTTTCTTACAACTCACTCTATTGCCTCGGATGTTAACACTTATGAACTTCTTCACATCTTATAACTCTCAAACCCTTGTCACTCTTGTGAACATTCAAAAAAGGATATTAAAACTTACAATTCACAGTTCATATCTTTTATACACAAAGTCTCCTTACTTATTTCCCTTTGACTGTATTTATGATCATTTCATCAATTTGTAATCTCCTTCTCATCCTTCGTATCTCGCACAATACTTTCCATTTGAAAAGACACATTCATATAAAGTTTTCAAAAGATTTCAATATAATCACTTAATATACATTCAATAATAATCCAAATACACACAATATACCAACTTAAAAGCTTTCATATTGGTAAACCATAAATATTTTCATAGCTTCGTGAGCCTATTGGGCTCTATTACGTAGATTTTCACCAACTTTTTCTCTTCCGCCACTCATACACCTACATTCTATTTGAATTAATCACCTTTTGGTGAGAAGAAGATAGTTGGGTTTTCCAACTAGCCAAAGCCAAACCATGATTAGTTTCACCAAGTAAGGTTACATCCTTTAAGAAGAGTCAAGCAAGTATGAATAGATGGAGAGAGCTTGAATAAGACCCCCATTACATCATTTATCACCACTCCACATGAAAACTAACCTAACACATACCTAAGGAATTTTCAAATATTTAAATCTATGATTTTGGGGGAAACTCTCAAAACCTTTATTACATGCTAGAAAGCCTAAATGGACTAATAATACTACTAAACTTCCCTAAATGAACCTAAAGACCAAAGTTGGACTATATACAACTCATGCTCCTGCATCAAGAAACTACAACAAATTCATCAAATACCATGTCAAGATTTGTGCACCCTTAGAAATATTGTTGCATACAATAAGGGAGTTTGAATGGAGGACTAATCAAGTACAAACATTTCAAGAGCTAAAGGATAGGTTGACACATGCACCCATATTGCAATTCCCAAATTGGAGTAACCCTTAACATGTAAACATAAACATGTTAGAACAAACAATTGAAGTAATCGACACAAATACGAGAAGGGAACTTGGACCATCCCATCTATTTTACCAATAGAAAAATTATGTGCGTAAAGAAAAACTATACAACTATCAAATGTGAAGGATTGTAAATGGTATATGCACTACATAAAATTTTACACTATTTTCTAACTCCATTTGTATTGTACACCAATTGTATGACATTAATTAAAGCACTTGGTCAATAAGGTAGTTCTACATGAGAGGATATGACGTTGGATAATTCTATTTCAAGAGTTCAAGTTTCCAATTGTTGCCAAACCAGGAAAAAATAATGCATGTCCTAATCATCTATCACACATAAATACAAGGGTGCTATAAAAATCAATTGAGTATGGCCCGTAGAATTGTCAAATTTGAGGGGTTAATTATATTAACCATTCAAGTCAAATTTAATATTAATTAAATAACATTGTAAACATTACACAAAACATTATAACAAATGCAATGAAATAAAATAACACCAACACAAGATTTTACGTGGGGAAAACCATAAAGGTAAAAAAACCACAAAAGCACTTTCCTTTATTTAAGAATTTTACATACACAGTTTTACCCAGCACCTCCACTTCCTCCTCGGGTCCCACAATTATTCACTTCACAACTATATTCAAAGAAATTTTTTTTTCTCAATCTCACCTTTCGGGAGAGATCACCTTATTAAATAGGGTGGGTGATTTAGTTACACACGAGTGCACCGTTTCACTCTAAATAAATTAAATCATAAGATTTAATTTAACACATCCACATTAAGTGGAAAGGGGACTTGACAATATAAATTTTATAATTAAACTTTAAAAAAGGGTGTAAAGTGGTGGCCCACCTAAATGGTGTCCCTACTTAATATTAACACCCCAACACTCCCCTTAATTTTAAGTGGGGAAAACATGCCAAATTACCTTTTTCTACAAAAGTATTTACAATCCATAAATCATCAACGACGATTCAAGCTAGCATGTAAACAAGGGAAATCATACAGATCTTCCCACACAAAAATTCTTAGGATAAGTGCTTTACATATGAATACTTATATCAGATTATGGAGCCTTTTATAAAATAAGGAACTCCCATAACTAATGTTTCATTGGGATTTACAAGTAAACTCACGTGGTGTGATCATTTACTTAAGACTCACATACAATGATCTTTTACAAAACGAGAGGAAGTATAGGAATTTTACAACAAGTCGTTAAGAGGTGGCATTGGCATGTACATCCCCCTCAATGGAAACTTTGAAACGCTTAAGAAGGCAGAAAACTTGTAAAACTTCATAACACTTAGTGGCTTCATGAAAATGTCTGTAACTTGATCTTCAGTTGAACAGAACATGAGATCAATATCAACATTTAGGACTTTCTCTTGAATGAATTGCATATGAATCTCTATATGCGTCGTTCTCTGATGATGAACTGAATTGTTTGCAAGAGAAATACAACTCTAGTTTGTCACATAAAATATTAGTTCTTTTGACTCTCATATGGAGTTCATCCAATAGTCTTTTCAGGTACATGGATTCCTTTGATGCTTCCATAACACTTATATACTCTTCCTCAGTAGAAGAGATAGAAACTGTTGGTTACTTGTTACTACTCTAAGTAATGGCACTTTGTGCAAAAACTTGAACACACATCCAATTTTATATCTAACACAACATCAACATGTTAGAGTCATAATATCCATATAGACATCATAATAAGCATAATATAAATAATTATTTATTTCACTTTTAACCATCTATAAAACTTACATTGATAGGTTAAACACAAGTTGTATAACAACTTTTTTAACAATATGCTTAACAACTAACCATGTCATATTACCAATATGTTGAACAATTTCAATATTTTATCTAAAAACAAATATTAGATGCAATTAGTATTGGATGTCTCCAATACAAACACAAAGGCATCCCCAAGTGTCATTCAATGCGCATATAATGTGTGTTCTTAGTAATAAAAAATTTAATCAAATTAAAAGAGAATACATAATTCATATATACTTTCTATAAAGACTTATGCCTCAAATGAAAAATTCAATATAACATCATCCATTGATACTTCTTGCATACATAAAGGTGAGGTTTTGTTCACATAAGGTATTGAACACAAGATCAGGGAGCTAGGGTATGGGGACAACAGCCCACAAGTGGGGTCGAAGGGCAACGCCCCTCGTGGGGTCTGAGGGTAGTAACCCCGGCGTACTCCTTATCGCGATACAGGGTGAGGTCGAGGGGTAGCGCCCCTCGATGCCAAGCACAGTTTATAACTTACTCCTTTGAAATTGACAAAAAAATAACTCTTTGTGATAAAAAAAAACATGATTATTATGATAATTTGTATGATCAAATTTTTGATAATAAATTAGGTTTTATGGAGGAAAACCATTACAAAGAGTGTTTTAGAAACAATCCTCATGTCATTCAAGTGCATATGTTAGTCGTATTTCGATGTTTCTTCCTTTATTCAAGTCAAAATTGACTGTCAAACAAATACTTACACAAAAATATTAATTTGACTATAAATTTGGCATATTCAATTAAAATGTAAATGAATTTTTTTAGTTTTCAAGAAAAACATGACATATTTGTCATTGATAATAAATATTTATAAAAGGTAATCAAAACAATTTTTGTCATTATATATACATATATATATATATATATATATATATATATATATATATATATATATATATATATATATATATATATATATATATATATATATGTATGTATGTATGTATGTATGTATATATACATATGTATGTATGTATGTATGTATGTATGTATGTATGTATGTATACATACATATACATACATACATACATACATACATACATACATACATACATACATACATACATACATACATACATACATACATACATACATACATACATACATACATACATACATACATACATATATATATATATATATATATATATATATATATATATATATATATATATATATATATATATATATATATATATATGAATTTTATTAATATCAAACTTTAAAAATTACATTTTAAAAAATATGATTTTGAAAAAAATTATTATGTTGTAAATATAAAAATGGGAGCCAAGCTCTTATGTGTATGATTTGAACTAACCCGGCCAACTAGTGACCATTGTGCTTTTTAACCACTTTGCTTGACTCGCACAATCATCAACCAAACAACCACTTGAGGCAATACATTAACCACAACCAACCAACTCGCAACGTATTATGCGTAACTAACTTATTAAGTCGATTAGTGGGTCGAGCCAACAACCAACAAAATGCAACTCGTATGTGGCCTAAGCCATGTCCAACAAAGATGAAATGAAGGATTACAAAGTGGAACTAAATTCCCTTACCAAAGGAAAAAATTGGCCAAGAAAAGTATAAGCCGCGGCCACCAAGAATGAGGTGGTCGACGGATCTCAAACCCCAAAAACAAAATTTCACGAGTACCATGTGCTACAAAATTTAACTATTTCAAGAAACAATAATGGCCATAAGACAAAAATATTGGATGGATTCAAGATATACTGAATGATTATGTAGAGATCAATCGAACGCTTGAAGTAGGAACAATTTTGTCTAAAATTTGGTCGAGTTGAATTAGCACAACACAAAGATTATCTTCTATTAATCAGCTGCTGCTACAATTTTACAATCCACGGATGGCTATTATATAGCCATAGATATAACAAACTAACTTCCTAATTAATAGGAAGTACTAACAAAAAATGCCCCGTAAATAAATGTTACGGGTATAACAAATAATAATAAACATTATTTTTAGAAAACAATAATGTAAGCTGTTAGTATAGGTTATTATTTATCCTTTTATTTATTTATTAGGATAATTCTTACACTTGTGTTAGCCCTACACTTGTTGGGTTAGCTTGCTTAGGTGTACTAGTTGTGTGGAGTTAGCTTTCTAGTTGTGTTGAGTTAGCTTCACAGTTATGTGGAGTTATCTTACTAGTCTTCTGGAGTTAACTTAACTACGAGATATCAGCTAGTGGGAGTTCTTCACAACTGATTTAGGTAGTAGTTGTACTTCCCTCCTCCTATATGTACATCTTTCTTATTGAATAATTAAATTCATTCTATTGTAATGTATTGAGCATTATAGATTATGATGGATTTCCATATATGGTATTTTAGCTCTTCTATTTTGTAAATCTAATGTGGTGTGCTATTATCATTTGAGATCATGGTTTGGAACAATCTTCTTATCGTTCCTTTCATGGTATTAGAGCTATAGATGATGTAGACATCCATTTTCTCTTTTTGGGGGAGCTATTTCGGTGGAGCCCAGTGTTAGTTTGTCAGTGTTCGAGTAGTTGATTTTGACAACTCATACATATCGTGGTGTTACTCAACCCATTCTACAGTATGGGAGGGTGTGGTGTTGATACTACTTCTTCAGGTTTCGTGTCTTTGCCTTGTTACCTTAGCTTTTCTTGGATCGTGGCACTCCTCTTTATTCAGATCTCGTGTCCACCTTGTTGCCTTGGTTATTCTTGGATCGTGGCACACCTATTTGTAGTGATTGATCAAATTATGTTTGGTGTTTTTTTACACTTTCGATATCACTTCATTGTGGTCTCCTTACATGGAGCTATTCTGGTGAAGCCCAGTGTCAATTGTTTTTGAGTTATATGATCGAGCAATGGATTCATACCATAGTGCGCACCACACTTCTTCAGCATTGTATGAGTTTTTGCATGAGCTTCGAGGATATCTTGCAGGATTTTGCTCTCTACTTTGTTATTACTAGTTTTGGGTACCTTGCGATGTCCAATTTTCTCAGTTATTGTACGTGGGTACCTCATCAGGCCTTGTTGTCGGGACCCACCTTCTTTTCCACCCACCTAAGCTATGCTTACGGGAGGGTGTTATGAGGTTATTATTTATCTTTTTATTATAGGATAATTCTTACACTTGTGTTAGCCCTACACTTGTTGAGTTAGCTTGCTTAGGTGTACTAGTTGTGTGGAGTTAGCTTTCTAGTTGTGTTGAGTTAGCTGCTCAGTTATGTGGAGTTATCTTACTAGTCTTATGGAGTTAACTTAACTACGGTGTATCGGTTAGTGGGAGTTCTTCACAACTGATTTAGGTAGTAGTTGCACTTCCCTCCTCTTATATGTACATCTTTCTTATTGAATAATTAAATTCATTCTATTGTAATGTATTGAACATTATGGATTATGATGGATTTCCATGTATGGTATTTTAGCTCTTCTGTTTTACAAATCTAATGTGGTGTGCTATTATCATCTGAGATCATGGCTTGGAACAATCTTCTTATCGTTCCTTTCAATAATAACTTAACAACCTAACCTCTTTGTATCATCCATACGGTAACAACATATAGTGAATAATATTTACCCTGTGGTAAATATCCAAACAATAATGGAGCACTAAAACAATATTTTCCTAACATTCCCCCCCTTAGTGTAAACATGGGAGAAAAACAATCGCACTTCTTCTCGTAGCTTGTCTCCCATGCGTGTTCATGATCTTGGCTCACTAATAGTTTTGAAAAGGCTGACCAACAACCTCGATATGAACCCATGTTCATCCGGGATGAACCCTTGTTCATTGTACGAACCCATGTTCGACAAAAATGGACCCCTGTCCACCAAAAAAGAAACCCCTATTTATCCTCTTCAAGTATCATGACATTGCTTTTTCTCTGTGCTTTCATATTTCCACAATATCTTCACATCAGGGAATAAACATAGGAAAAACTACTCACATAATACAAATCTAAAAAATGAAGAAAAGGAAATGGAACATTGAGACCATGTTCCCCCTCAATGTGAACATTTCACTTATTCAACACAAAATAGGAACGGTAAAACGTACTCCACACACAATTTGAAAGCTGGAACTCTAAAAAAGAAGCACATTGGAAATAACATACACAAAGCAAACTCGCACCACAAAATGCCACCTCAACTTCATGCCGCCCCATCATCATCAACACGACAAGAGGTCGCTATCTGACCTCCTTCCTCCATTGCCTCCATCCTCCAGTGTTATGCTACTAGCTCGGCAAAATGTGAACATGAAGCACATATGTTTCCACATAGAGATTATTATTTGCTCTTCCCCCACAATGTGAAACACTTTATTTTTGGACGTCGGGTAAACACGAAAATGCGTCCATAAAATAAATCTTTTTTTTATTTTTCGAACTTTTAATGCTTTGACTCACAATAATCTTTTGACGACTAAACAAAATTCGACTTTTGACAATACAATGATACAATATAACACGTTTTGACACATTGACGACTAGACACAACAACAACAATAAAAATCCTAAGATCACCTACCAAAATACGACTCAATTAATTGTCATTAAATCTACAAATGACAATTATAACCATTAAGGGATTTTATTACTTTAACCAATGTACCAAACTTTTTTTTGAATCCAAACGTTGACTAGTGACTTGACTTTGAGTTTGATAAAAAGAAATAAATACTTGTGATTCTAAACTTATAAAACCAAACACTCAAAATACTTATAAAACCATTTGACCTGTAAATAAACTATCTCATAAAAAGTAATATTTAATTACTTTTTAGAACATATAAAGTTAATGAAAATACACATATCGATCAACAAATATATTGATCAAAACATAAACAACTAAACCAAGACTTAAACATTTGAAAAAACTTACTTTTTAAGTGACCATGAATTTCACTTGATGCACACAGTTGGCATGTATTTATCTCCATAACAACACGACTTCATCAACCCATCGGACAAAACCGATGACAAACACCACTGGTGAAATCTGCAGGATTTTACGTGAGAATTGGTTGTATGAGGACGAGCATTATGGACGGGAGGATCAAATCAAATCATCCAGCATTTATATTGGTGTGAAGACTTTAAGAAGACTACGAATGCAATGTGGATAATCCCCTGGACAGTGTTTGAGGCGTCAGATCAGCAAATGAAAAACTATGCTCATGTACGCTGAGTGGACGGGAACTTGCTGTCAGGAACACGTCAAACAGATGTGCAAGTGTTAAGCACAAATCTTATTATTCTCTTTTCCAAGGTATGCACAGATCTTGTTCGCTACAGCCTCTTTGTACATGCCACTTCGAATAGTAATCAACACTCACATGCAATGTTGTAGGGCCTGTGTCTAACTCGTCCAAATGACTATATATGCCGAGGCCTATCTGCAACTTATTAAGAATGAATAACACTGAAAAGATATTTTTCTACTAAGCAGGAACATATCAAATGAGGGCACGAGTTTTATTCATAAATCCAATCACTCCATACTCAATAATGCATGACTACCATGACGAATTGAGAAGACCACAGAAATAAATGAACTGTGACTCGGCCTCTTGCACGCATGGTCATGAAAATGATACGTGAGATAGGTCCGAGGAGCCTAGGAAAGAGATATAATCTTGGCCAAATGAAAGCAGCGATAACATTATGAAGCAACTCTAATCCTTATACAAATGAATATCATTCGCAGAAGCGTTACTACATTTGACTGTCCCAAGATATAATTAAGACTACTAGAATGCCATTATGAGACTCGCTCTAATACCAAATCTAAAATTTGGTCATAGTTGAATTAGCACAGCACAAAGATTATCTTCTATTAATCAGCTGTTACTACAATTTTACAATCTATGGATGGCTATTATATAGCCATAGATATAACAAACTAACTTCCTAATTAATAGGAAGTACTAACAAAAAATGATTCACGGGTATAACAAATAATAATAAAAATTATTGTTATAAAATAATAATGTAACAACTTGACCTACCGTATCAGCCATATGGTAACAACAAATAGTGAATAATATTTACCCTACGGTAAATATCCAAACAATAATGAAGCACTAAAACAATATTTTACTAACATTTTGAAAATTAATATAAAAATAAATTGACATCTACATATCTATGTAGACAAAGACATTGAAAATTAAAAAGCCAAATTACCATGCAATCAAATAAATATAATTTTCTTTATAGAGTTGTGTTGATTCTATCTCGGTCAATTTCTTTTGGCAAATTACAGTATTTGTAGGAAATATTTAGTTGATTGAAAATGTACATGGGAAAAACGTATAAAACCCATTGTTAAGCTGACGGTGTGAAAATAGTGGCCATGTGGCAACATTTCGTGGCCAACATAGGAAACACAGTTCGGACTCTAAAGGCCCCAAAAAGCCAAAACACAATGCAAGTTCGGGCCTGTAAAACACAAGGCGTAAATGAATAAAATAATATAAAGTGGCATCAATGTTTTAAGTGGGCCTCTTATATAAGGTATAGACTATAGTTTTAAACTTAGTTTCTTTGAAATAAAAACTATAGATTTTCCTTATGCTATTAAATGGGTCCCATATAGAGTAGAGATTAGGTTTAGATAGACTATAGTTAAAAATTATAGACATAGGTTATTATTTTTTTAAATAATATAGTTTCAAACTAATCACATAACACTACAAGGGACAAGGGGTCATTCTAGATTATTGTTTACCAAGGCCAATAGGAAAAAAATAGATTCTTATTTCCATGGAATGTTGTCTCCCTATAGGAGACCTTGAATAACTTGTTTTAATATGTTTTTAGCCCCTTGTAATGCATGTAATGTGTGTTATATTTTAACGGGGCATATTTAAGTACCACATGGGTTGTAACCACCCATTAACTACCCGCTCTAATACCATGTCAGATCCGAGGGGTTAATTATATTAACCATTCAAGTAAGATTTAATATTAATTAAAGAACATTGCAAACATTACACAAAACATTATAACAAATGCAATGAAATAAAATAACACCAACACAAGATTTTACGTGGAGAAAACCATAAAGGTAAAAACCCTCCAAAAGCACTTTCTTTTATTTAAGAATTTTACATACACAGTTTTACCCATCATCTCCGCTTCCTCCGCGGGTCCCAAATTATTCACTTCACAACTATATTCAAATAATATAATTTTTCACAATCTCACCTTTCGGAGAGATCACCCTATTAAATAGGGTGGGTGATTCGGTTACACACGGTGCACCGTTTCACTCTAAATAAATTAAATCATAAGATTTAATTTAACACATCCACATTAAGTGGAAAGGGGACCCAACAATATAAAGTTTATAATTAAACTTTAAACAAAGGGTGTAAAGTGGTGGCCCACCTAAATGGTGTCCCCACTTAATATTAACACCCCAACAAGAATCTGTAGCTTCTTCAAATAAAAGGCACCCGGATAAACTATAAGACATAATATTCTTTCTACAAAATTAGCTAGCATCATGCAATTTGACAACTCAAAAGAATAAACACCTTTCCATCAAAGGTGTACCATATCAACTAGTAAATGGAGAACTATACAAAATGGGGTGCAAAGAGATATTAAGACATTGCGTAATGGAACGTGAACAAAAAACTATTTTATGTGAATCACATGAAGGTATTTCCAGTGTATATTACACAAAAGAGGCTACAACGTAAAAGGTTCTCATAATAGGATTATGGTAACACAATTTTTTTAAGGAAAGTGTATGCAAAAGCATGCGACCATTGTCAAAGGGTCACAAAACCCAGGAAGCATGATGAAATGTTATAAAGACTAGTGATAGCTCCATAACCATTTGCAAAATGACACAATTAATTTTGTTGGACCTATAAATCTAGTTACATGAAGAATAGGTGCACAATATATAGTTATGAAAACTGATTATTTAACAAGATGGGTAGAGGCAGTGCCAAAAAAGGATTATATAATAGAAATGGCTACCAAATTTCTTTGGGAAAACATAATAAGTCATTATGCTTGTCCTTTAAGCCTTACAAGTGATAGAGGAACCCATTTCCTAAATGACAAGGTACATATATTTTTATAATAATTTATGGTCAAACACCATAAAACCACTCCTTATCATCCACATGTTAACGAAATGGTTGAAGCATTCAACAAAATGTTTGCAATACTCTGAAAAAATTTGTGATGTTGGATGAAAAGATTGGGATTACAAAGTTTCAACGGTATTATGGGCACACAAAACCACATACAAGTGCTTGAATAAGGCAACACCATTTCAACTTGTGTTAGGAACAAAAATTATCCTACTATTGAGTTGACGGTTACGTAACTATGAATAACATGCATTACAAATTTGGATGGTGATGCTCCAATCATTGAGCACCTAAAAAAATTATACAACTCGATGAACATAGAGCAAGCCCAAGATAGAGCCAGGACATAGAGAAATCCAGAAAAAAGGAAAGACATGATAGAAATCTCAAAAACAAGGAATTCGTAGTGGGCACCAAAGTGTTGTTATATGACTCAAAATATGCCCGACACTTGATAAAACTTAATACACATTAGTTAGGTTTATATGAGATAGATGAAATCTTTCCCATTGGGGCATGTAAGTTGAAGGACTTAAGAGGAAAAAAAAATTCGAGCTATTTTAATGGCAATAAGTGAAACCCTACTATCAATAAGGTCACATTTTTAACAAAATAAGGCATATGTCACTAGATTAGTTGTTATTTCAATTTTTAGAACAGTTTGTTCTTTGAATAAGTCAACATAGAACACTTGTGCATTTGTTTCATGCTTTGTTTAGGTTTAAAGTTTCACTCCAAACATTTTGTACACTATAACGACAATTATCTCGGTGTAGACACAAAATCTATGCACTTGGGTACATTTCTTGGTCTGGAGCATACTAATATATACATGATTCCTAAGCAAGAAAACTAGTGATCGACAACCATTTTTGGCCTCTTTGTTTTATCTCTTGTCTTTTCTTTAATCTTACACATCCTATGAACCTGCTAGAACTTAACTTATTTATATTTTATGGCCTCGTACATTAGCACCCAGCCAAGACACTAGTGCTCGGGCGCTCATGTCCCTCTCTGGGCGCTCTTGACCCTCTCCCCTTTTCTTAATTTTATGTGTCTCTTTTACCTTTTGGGAATCTTTTACACTTTTGCGTACGCCTTCTAGTTGTCAATTACAAAATTCAAATAAGGTAATCACACACACACAAACACACACACACACACACACACACACACACACACACACACACACACACACACACACACACACACACAGAGAGAGAGAGAGAGAGAGAGAGAGAGAGAGAGAGAGTTATAACTCTCAAATAAGGGGCCAAGCAAAGTAGCATTACATACTATCACCTAAGCTTTCATCCAAATGCACAAGAGAACTTTAAAGGCATCCATCTAACACATTCACCCAAGGGACAAGGGTTACATCATACTCGCATGCATAACATAGGAGGGGAAGTTTATTCTATTTCATCTCACACATTCTATATGTTTTCTATATTATAAATCTAGCCCGATATCACTATGCAACTTGCACAAGGAATCCTAGAGAATATTTACACACATTCACATATAACTACATAGAGTTTAAAATGTAGTGCAAAGTACTCGAGCACTAAGTTCACTCTTTGGGTGGCCGTCGAGTCGATCTGACTCCACATTCTGTATCTTCTTTATTAGGATTGATGTGGTTTGTGGGCATGTGCAGCTAGATTATCTATTTTGTGGGTTGCAGGTGTGAATAATGACATTGGGATAAATCCAGAGTGACAAATAGAGATCAATAGTGAAGCTCCTCCTACACAGAAAAAATCAAAATTTGAGCATTTGAGTGGAAAATAGCACCTAGATCCAGTCACCAGCACCTGGGCGCTCATGTCCTCCCATGAGAACTTCTGTCCTACACATTTCGGATTTCGAACCTCAGCAAGCCTTAACGATGATGTTTCAATCTGTTTCAGCTATTCACCTGCTCGATCACTTCTACAGAGCATTGAAATCAGCTAAGTCATCTATCTCTCTCACTTGCTTAAGGTTTCATATCATTGCTTGCCTTTTGCTTGTCCATTTAATGTATTTTATTACTTGTATATCAGTTATTGCGGTAGTTACTCTTAAAGTGGATTTCATTGCATTTATATTAAATCATTTGGTGAGCCCACTCACTCGAACCCTACCTTACTTCTAAGCATCCTTAAATTATTTGCCCATTATGAATCCTTTATCGATGAAGATCTTCGTGACCTCTAGGCCCATCTTGATAAATATTTGAGACTTTTATCTCTCATTATTCGCTTCCAGTGAGGAAGCCACTTGGTGTCCCAGTTTTCATCCCGAAATCTGTGACTACCCTATCGAATTTTTTTGTACTTTTAAAATAATGGGTCGTTTTGTGTTTTTATTGCTGAAATTTCTTCTATTGCGTCAAGATATTCCCAAAGAGCCATATTAGTTTTTTTGCCAAATACCCGGATGCCCAAAATTGTTATATTTTGTCATCGGGATTTGTCATGAAATTTGTATTTAATTATTTTGAGCTCCATTTGAGGCAATTTGCGCTCCGATGTAACCTGTTGTGATCGAACATACCATTATTCCTATATACCAGAAGGGTTTTAACTTGGAATAAGTTTTGGGCTTTATTTGTGACTTTTGGCAATTTTTCGTGTTTTTGTGTTTTCCTGTTTCGTTTTCTATGAAATTTCTCTAGATCAATTCCTTTGTTAGGTTAGCCCGATTCTTAGCCTGGAGTATTCGGAGATCACATATGCACATTGTGCCAGAATGAAGTCACCATCGGAGGTCCGGTTCACTGGGAAAAGGCGAAGTCGTGCACTAAAAAGCCCCTGCGGGGTTGGGCGCATTTTTGGAAAACAAAGGATTTAAGTGGATCATGGGAAAAATAGAAGCAGCATGCATGTGAGATTTTATTGCCTGCCTTACAGGGTACTTTTTCCCATGATGGAAAAGTCACTTAAGTTACAGTGGGAAAATTAGAGGCAAAAGCAAAGGGAATTTATTGCCTGCCTTGCAGGGTAAAAATTCCCATGGTGAAATAAAAGAAAAGTGACTTAAGTGAAATCATGGGATTTTATTGCCTGCCATGCAGGGTAAATAATCTCATTGTCAAAGTCAAATCACTTAAGTGGATCATGGGGTAAAAATTCATTGCCATGTGTTTTTAAAAATAAAATTCTATTACGCTAAAAAGTGTGCCCCTTGAAGAGGTAAAATTCCCATTGCCATGTGAATTTTAAAAATAAAATTCTATTATGCTAAAAAGTGTGCCCCTTTTAGGAAGGATTTAATGCTTTTTGAAGTATTAAATGATTAAATAAATTCCTATTTTAAGTGGCTAAGGTTAAGGCACCTTTGTGAAGCTTCTGAGTGAAGAGTGGATGTTTAAATTGGATTAATTTAATGAATTGGATGGTTGTCCTTAAACATGCTATTTTAACACATCAGTTAAAGAGAAAAACATGATTTTTAATTAATTAATTGCCAAGAATAGAAGGGGCAATTATTAATTAAATAATTATGAGGGCTATATAAGCATGGGCTGCCATAAGGATGAATTAATTAATTCACAGGTGAAGAAGTGCAGCCCAGAGGAAAAGTGCGCCCCATTTGGAGAAGGATTTTGCTCAGAAGAAGGTGGATTTGATGCTAAAAGCTTCTAGTTTTGGTGCATGCTTTGAAGAAGGTTGATTTGTGTCTATATAATTATTTGTAGAAGTGATACAGGTGCTTAGGTGATGTTGGTAAAATTCATGCTTGCTTTGCATGTAAATAAAACATCAAATTTTGGGGCAGCAGGCTTGAATTATGCAGATTTTTGTGATTAAAATTCACTGTGCATGCTCCGGTTGTCATATTTGTCTGAATTAATTGCAGGAGTTAGATACGAGGTGCTTTTATAAAGAAAAGGAAATATATGTCAATGTCCATGTGAATATTTCCTCCGAATCGAAGGATTACCCGAGATCTGCACTGGTTTTGAAGAATTCCGAGTCAAATAAGAAGAAAAATGATTGTTCGGACAAAGATAGATAAAGCTATGGCGAAGAAAGATGAAAAAGAAAGCACAACGGAGTCATGCATCACTTCTAAATTTACAGATATTGGAGACACCGATCTAGGCTCAGAACCTCTTGCTGAATTGATAGACAGTCAGAGCGGGAAAGACTTCACTCATGTGTCTTTGGAAAAACTTCACTCATGCGTGTAGATTAAAAGCAGTGGAATTATTTGAGTGCAGCTTTTCCATCCACAAACCCGATTGCGAGTTTGTTATGCAGTGCGAGATCCATATCCAGATGTAGATGCAGATGCGAATTCATATGCAAATCCAGATCCAGATCTCATAGTTACAAAAGCTTCGGCACAAAGGCTTCATCCTCTTGTTTCAAATGCAGCCCGTGAAGAAGTCAGTGTGTGGAAAATTCCTTCCAAGATCTTGTGCAAATGCTCCCATCTTCCAGTTGAAGCCTTCATTGAATTTTCATTCATCCAGAGTGCTTTCCAGAATTTTTAATTGCTCATATGAAATTAAAAATAAGGATGATGAGTTATCTACGACAAACATTGCATTGATGCATGTACTGGAGAAGAACTACAAAATCTTCAAGGATAAAAGAGAAGACAAGGCGAAGGCAAAATCTAGTTGTTTCCAATTCCAACTTGTTGTTTCTAGATCCAGCTCGCTTCCAGATCCAGCTTGTTGTTTCCAGATCCAGTCGTTTCCAATTCCAGCTTGTTTCCAGATCCAGCTACTCCCAGATCTAGTTTGGTGAGAATCAAAGGCAAAAGAATCAGCTGCATGCAGACATGAAAAAGGACAAGACTACAACTTTCCTCTTCCTTCTTCTTTCCTCGACAAAGTAATTGAGCGATCAATTAAATTATATAACTTAAGTGATTGGTTTAAAAGCCATTACTTGAAGAAGTCAACTACTTGGAGATAGGTGGCAGACGTGCAAAATAGAAGGTTCTATTTTCAGTTGCAAATCATACATGTCATGCAAAGAGGAATTCCAGGATGGAGATCGCGATTGTTTCTTTCCACCGACTTCCACATGTGCCAGTTCAACTAAAAGCTTCTAACTTGTAATTTCCCCTCTACATTCTATAAGTAGAGGAAGAACCTTCGGGTTAATGATTAGAATTTGTAAGCAGTAACCTTGTGTTCCAGACTTTGTGTTGAAACCCTTGAGAGCCACTTGAAGCAAAGAATATACAGGAGCAGATTTCCAGAGAACTTTGTGTCACGGTGTATTGTGTTTCTTTCTTTTAATCTTAGATCTTTTAATAGAATTTGTGTTATTTTAGATCTATATCTAGAGTTGCCTTTGCTTATAATTATGTGTTTATATCTATTGGTTTCTTCTATGTGCATGCAATCAACTCTGTTATCTATTGATTGGGATGCACATCTTCCCCATTTCATCTCTGTAATTCCCTTTCCCTTCTTCTATAAATATTTAAGTATGCTAATATCTAAATGGGGTTTTTACTTTAACTACTCGGTTCATGAACCATAATGAATAGTTCTGCGAGTAAAGTAAATGCAATTGTTTATTGACAAATCGACACGGGATCCTCACCGGTAAATGAGAGAGATTTATCTCATGATTGCCTAGGTTTTGTGCTATGCGAGAAAATCTAGCCAACACCACTAATCTAGTTGAGATCAACCCTCAGTCTCTAATAATACTTCTCTTCCTATTACGACACAACCTCCTAATTCTACCCTTCCACCCACCTCCACTGTTCTTGTTTCTATGCCTACTCCTACTAATCATTTCACCACACCTATTACTTCTCACACATGATAAGTCTCCTCTTCAAGAACTCAAGACCTAGCTTCTTTATACTAGGATCTACAAATCAAAATCCACCGATTGCAACAGTGCAACTTCACATTATTCTCCACCTCTCGATTCATCATTACTCCTTCATAGCCCTTTCGTACCTGCAATTTACTCTTATCCACTCCCTACCAACTTCATTGTATTTAAGCTTCCCACCTTTAATGGCCATGGTGACCCTTATGAGCATCTTGATCCTTTCATGTGGCATGTCTTGACTATGTGGATGACCTTACATTACTAGCTAAATTGTTTCCTAGAAGTTTGCAAGATTACATTATGCGATGGTTCTATGATCTACCTATTCATTTGGTAACCTCCTTTACATCATTAGTTGATGTTTTCCTTGCTCACTTTTCTATCAATATCGGCACCAAGATATCTTATGCACAACTTTCTCAACTCAAATAAGGATCAAACGAGTGTCTAGCTAATTATGTTTTATGCTATAAGAACAACCTTACTAAGATGACCAATGTACTAGCTAATTCTGAATTGCAAGATCTCTTTATTCAAAGTATCTTACCTCCACTTTAAGAGAGTGTTATCTTTGAGACCTCTCCCTCCTTTGATCAATTATGTCATACACTCAAATTGTGCAAAGGAAAACTTTTATCTATGGGCAAATTGAAATACTATGATACTTCTTCATCCTCATCTTCTAATAGGTTTCAAGATAAATCTACTTTCAAACCATCTCCTAAGCCCACTGAAGCTAAGGCCATTGTTAATGTTGTTTCCAAACTTGAGAAACTTCAATTGTAACCCACAAGGCATACTTTTACTAAATTACCTTACACACCTTGGCTTCTATTACCACATCTTATCGAAACCAACCTTATTACTCTTCCACCTTCATTCAAACTCGATCCTACTCACCCATGTGGTTGTAACTAAAATTAAAATACACGTTGAGACTACCATCAATGCATTGGCCATTCTATTGATCATTGCTTTAAACTTAAACATCTTATTCAAGAGATCATTGATAACAATGCCATCGATCTCCCTGAGCCATCTATTGCTAATCCGGTCAATGGTAATCAAAAGCTCAAAAATTTTAATGACCCATTGCCCAAACATGATAAACAAGCTACTGAATTTTCTACAAGCTATACATATCATGTTGTGCCTCCTCCTTCATCAAGGCCTCTTAACTTTCTTGTTGCTACTACTGATATACCACCACTAGTCATCACATTCTCGGATCATGATTATCACGCTACATTTTCTTCTGATTCATTGCATATTAATGCTTTTATTGGTATTTATATTGTCAACAACACTATGTTTCGTCCATTGGCACTTTCTCGTGGCACTTCTTTTAGATATCAATTTTTCAACATCTCTAATTACATTTCGGTTCCTAATTCTTATGGTCATGTCATTCTTCCCATCACATTTGGGTCTCTTACTATCTATACACCATTCTTGGTTGCATCTAAAATCATAGTTTGTGACATGCTCTTAGGTCTACCTAGTCTCGCGCTACCCAAGCTGTGCCTTCCATGCACAACTTGTGTCTTAAGTACATCCATAATAAACAAGTTATCACTATTAAAGGTATCCCACCATACACACCATTACCTCACCGACTCTTAAAGAAATTTTTTCACCATTAAGTCTCGCTCTATCCCTAAACCTACCTCTCCTATCTGTACATGGCCTCTTGTACCTCCTAAATATAAATCTAGTTATGTACCTAGATATCCTATTCACACATGACCTATATCACGACCTTGTCATCCTCATCGGTCCATTAGTCCACCATGCCGGCCTCGGTCCCCTACTCGGATGCAGACCATTCTCTTACATGTTCTCCATTTTCTTCTCCACATTAGTCCCACTCATGCACACATACTTATTATCCTACACCTTTTATCCTAGATCATGATCCCATTTCTTTATTTCCTAGGATATCATGTGGGGGCCTCACCCTTCATTTTTTTGGGATATCCTTTTATCCATCACACACTTGGGGGGCATCCAGCTTCTTTGGTGCTAGCACAATGTGAGTCGTATTCATCTCTTTGATTAAGTTTCCAGTCCTATAGAACTCATTTACAACCTTCAACAAATCTTCTGAGAAAATGTCCCAACATTTTTGAAAGAAGTTAGCCAAAAAGCCATCAGGTCTTGGTGCCTTGTCTCCTTCTAATGCAAAAACTTCCTTTTTCAACTCTTTAATGGTGACAGAGATTTAGTAAGACTTATGAATCTCTCATCAGGAATAATGTTGCTTGGAATGGAATCAAGAAGAAAAGAAGTTTCTTCCTCATTACAGGAATTACTCTCCATCAACAAATTCTCATAAAATTTTAAGGCTTGATTTTATATCATTTTGATCCTTTGTAATAATACCATTTCCTTTAGAAACCTCATATATTTTGTTTACAAGCTTTGTGTTTAAGGGTGGTCATATGAAAAAACTTAGTGTTCTTATCCCCATCTTTCAACCAAAGAGCCCTAGATTTCATTCTCCAAAAGGTTTCCTCTCTACTATTTATATTATGTAAATCAGAAAGTAATTTCTTTTCCAGTTGTTGATCTTCATAATTCATACCTTGTAGTGAGAATTTCAGCTCAAGCTCTTCAAGCTATTGTTTTACTTCTCTTTTCTACTCAAAAATATTACCAAATACTTCTTTATTCCAGGTTCTAACATGTTGTTTTACATTTTTCAACTTCTAAAGAAGCTGAATTGAGTTGTCCCTTCACCATCCCAAAGCCACCATTCCTTTATCCTATCCAAAATATCCTCATGCTCTAGCCACATTTTTTCAAATTTGAATGAGCAATGTGAAGGTTTGGACCAATTGAAAAGACTAAGAGCAATATGATTATGATCTAATCCAGTTCTAGGCAATGAAGAGAGATGAAAATTATGACTTAAAATCCAATTAGCAGAGATAAGAGCTCTGTCTAATCTAACATGTATCAAACTCTCGCCAATCCTTTTGTTAGACCAAGTGAATTGATTACCATGAAGCTCAATGTCCATTAGGTTAAGGGAAGACACAAACTCAACAAAATCACCCATACTGACAGAGAAATCAGAGCTACCTCCATATTTTTCCCCAGGGTTCAAGGGGTATTAAAATCCCCCATGACCAACCAATTATAATCTGAAAGCTATTTCTAAAACATATTAACTCTTCCCATAATTTTCTACGACCAACAACAAGTATTGGGAGCATAAATATTGGAAAGGATCTAGAATAAATTATTCTCCAAATTTTGAAATTTTATAGCTAAATGATTATGAGAAGCTAAAATCACATTACCATGAACAAATTTATTGTCCCAGAAAATTTCTAAACCTCTTGACACCCCTTGTGAATCCACACAAGAATGAAATCAGAATTCTCCCAAAAGTTCTTTTTACATTCTTCCATAGTTTTAGTCTTCATTTTAGTTTCTTGAATCAAGATAATGTTAGGTCTACTAGATCTTCTAAGCTCCTTAAGAATCCTTTGTTTAGGACCTCCATTCAGTCCTCTAACATTCCAAGAAAGAATTTTCATTAAAATTTTTGGGGAAACAATTTTCGGATGACTCAATAGACTTTGAGTTCCATCTGTAATTTATTTCTTAATCTCTTTCTTCCTTAATTCATTTTTTGAAGGCTGCCCTTTTTTACTATTAGCTCCAATATCTGCCACCCTTTTAGTAGATGATCTAGTGATCCTTGAAGTGGAGGCTTCCCAATTATCCTTTTTTTTCTTTTTATCACTATACAGAGATTCAGGTATCTCTTCAAATCCTTTCATTCTTCTCTTTTTTAACTTCAATGAATCCATTATTCAAATCATTCTCACAATCAATGAGTACCTTTGATAAAGATAGGGTAATCTCCCCTTCCTCTTTCCCATATTCATAATCCTCTGTTGTGTTATTACAAGCTTTTCAGCCACAAGAGATCCTGCGGGATATTCCTCATTCATGAACTCATCCAATCCCAAATACCCTTTGTCTTCATTTAGATCTTTTAGAATGAATTCCAATAGATCCTTTGTTTCAGCATGAAGCTTCATCTCTTGCCCTATGTTTGTTGTTATATTGTTTCTTTTCATCGGTTCCTTATGTTGTTCATGAGGAGAAGAAATTGATTGATCAACAAACAATTCCTCCACCCTCTCTTGATTTGAGACTGTTAGATGAATGTAAACTTTTTCATTTACTTCATCCACTTCCATGTTTAGTTTTACAGGTTTTTGGATCTCCATATCATTGATCTTGTCTTTTCCTTCAGATCATCCTCTCCCTTCCTTATTGAGGGAATTTTTGGCCTCCAAAACTTCCTACAAACTGGTGGTCACCTTATTATGGCCTTGAATCCCTTTTTGTTCCTTTTATTTTTCAGATATGTAGAATAAAGCTGCCTTCAATATCCTTATCCTTTGCATTTTGGATTTGCACCTTCTTTACCTGGGATTTCTCTTGATTTGCAATATTCTCTGTAATTTCAGGTATATTTATTTTTTCGATATCCTCTAGGCTTCTTTTCATTTTCCTTGAAGAACCGTGAGATCTTTCAAGCCTTTGTTTCATATCCTCTGGGCATTTCATGGAAAAATATCCAAGCTTATGAAATTTGTTGCATTTTAGCTGAAATGCTTCATATTCTATTATCTGTTGCCATGAACCAAATTTTGATTGAAGGATGATGTATTCGGGAAATTCTTTCTCCATTTTAGAAGAGATGAAAAATCTAGCAAAGGCTAGTCTGGATCTATTCTTAGTAGGCCCATCTAGTCCTACTAGAGAACCAATCGATCTTGCAATATGAAGTAAGATCTCATCATCCCAATAATGTAAGGGCGTCCTGGAAGCCTGCACCAAATAGGAATAGTATGTATATTTTTAGTATTAGGGTTAAATCTTGGGTACCATCTTTTCAAGAAGAGCCAATACACCAGGTTCCACCTACTAATATTGATTCCAGATCATCTTGCTAATGGAAATGGGCAAGAAAGAAACCTCTTGCCATGGTTTTGATAACCAAATCACCTTTTGGTTGTCAGCGATGCATGGTCCACTTTCTGATGATATCAATATTGGGTCTAGCACCCAAGAACTTTCCAATGAGGGAAAGATTCATTTTCTCTATTGCTCGATGCAGACATCCATCAGGCACATGGATGTGAGTCACACCCTCCTTATCTTTTGTGCTTTTAAATAATGAGTTCTGCAAAGATGCATAGGATTGTGGACCCACATATTTGTCAGGAAGTACCTTAAAGATGTCTACCTAAGCATTAGGTTCAATGTCAAAACCTTTTTATCTTACGCATGCAAAGGTGGCAAAAGAACAACGGATTTACAACTAGTTGATAGACATTCCACAACCAAAGTTGCAGAAACAACACTCACAAAACCCTCACGTGTCTCCAAATTTGGCATTTTCATTGAACATGCCTCCGGATATATTGAGTCGGATGAAGACAATCTTGATGAAGTAATTGTTTGTTGTTACGTTTAAGCATGGAATTAATTCTTCACTAAATCTTCTTCTTTGGTAATTTTCTCCTTTCTAATTTTTCTAAATGAAACACTTCTTTTGGTGCATTTAAAAAGAATCCTTCTTCTTTGTTCTTACATTAGTTAAATTCATCCTTCTTCATATTCACTCTTGTTTACATCGAATATCATATTTCAATTTGGGGCTTAAAATACTTGCATTTCATCCTGTATGTCTGCATATTTAGCTCACATAGTTAAGTAAAAATCATACGACGAGAGGTCATGACCATTTTTGATTGATTAATAAAATGTAGTTCACATTTGTGCACACACTCCTTATCCAAATCACTTAACACAATCTACAAACTTCTTAAACATTCCCTTCTAGGAAGAAGTTGTCAAGGATTTAAAAACCCATTAACGGTGGGACCGCCTAGTGTTCTGGCCGGTTTGTCATATCAAAGCTCGGACCTCACGTACCACAAGGTATATTAAGGGCTCCTTCACCAAAAAAAAACCTGAAACCATCCATAGATTGCTTTCTAGGTACCTTCGTTATCAAAACATTCTATATCATTCATAAATCAGTCTTAAGGCATAAGCCAATTAAACACTAAAAATCGATCCTAGGATAACGTGTTTATTTAGTTTTTGCTTGTTCGATTGTCACCTTTCTTTCTTGTCTTCTGTAGTTTGAGTTGTGAGGATGTATTCACCACTTTTTCTTCTTTTTCCACACTCAACCATCACAATTGGTTAATTTTGGTTTTTCCTGAGTGTGTTACTTCAGATTTGTTATACACAACCTCTTTCGAGCTTATTGTGACTAAATCTTTACCCAAAATCTTAATTTCTTCACTTCCCCAGTTTTTATCGATGAATCGGCATCGATCCCATGAGTGAAATCGGTTCTTTCATTATACCGACACCAATTTCTTATCGACTGGTATCGGTCTCTCTGTGTTTTTGATTTTCTGTCAAAACAACAATCTATTCTTACATACCGGCTTTTTGTTTTTCTAATTCTTTTGATTAACCAATTTTGAGTTTTTATCACCCTTAATAGAGCCTAGAATACCCATTTTCCACTTTTCTTCCCCATATCTTCAAATTTATTCATTTTCATAGTAACCAACATTGGTCCAACAACCGACATCGATCTTTCTACCTAACCAACACCGGTTTACTGACCGGTATCGGTCTCTGTGTTTTTTATTTTTATCAGAAACAACAACCTATTTCTATCCTTCCAGACATCTGTTTCTAAGTTCTGTCACCTTTACAGAGTTCAAACTACCCATTTTACACCTTTTCTTATGGTTTGGACTCACCAACAGCACGATCACTTTCCTTCCATGCTAGTTCCATACCTCTACCTAGTATACCTTCCCCACCTTCTATTTCTTCACCAATGGACCCTAATGGACATGTGATTGTACCCAAGGGTGATGAGGATTTCACTTGATTCCTTGATCACAACACCAAGGCCTTACAACACTACGTTGCCAATTCTTCTACTTGTGACTCATCGAGACAACCTCTTTATTGAATGCCTACCTCCATGCCCCTATTTCTACCACCTCTGTGATATCGGAAAATGCTAACGCAACTACCCAAAATACTCAAGCATTGACCAGCCCCGTCTCATAACCATCCACTTCACATGTGACCTATACACCCTCGACATTTTCCATCCCCTCGACATCTACCATACCCTTATCTACGATCCCTCATTCAAGAGTCCATTCATCATCGGTACCTTATATACCTGTGTCTACGCAACCACCAATTGTGTTGACATCCTATACCCCCTTTCAAAATTTGGTCCTTTCTATACCCCAAACTCTTCCACCCATTACTATGAGGGTATTTACACAAGTTCCTCCCACCTACACCTTACCACAGACACAGCCTATCACCTCCACTTCATATTCAGGTATTTTCCCTCCTCTTCTACCACTTCTTACATACCCATACCTCAATTCACATACTCAGCACCACCATACATTGGTATGCCTTATACAACCTATTCCTCTCATCTACTCCCTTATACCACAAGGGGCACTCCTAAATCTAATCCTACCACAAATCTTATCAAGATGATAATGGATAAGATGCAAACACTCGAGGCCTCTATTTCTGGATCTCGTAATGTCCTCACTTATGATGAAATATGTAACGAGCCCATCCACCCATCCATATCTATCCACCCTTATCCCGTCAATTCCCACCTTCCTTCCACCACCAAAATTCCCATTGGCAGCTTAAAACTTTCATTCCAAAAAGTGTGACTAACATTGGAAAAACTTATATTCACAAAAGTGCGACTTGCATCCTTCCTGATTGTAAGAAATTAGCACTCCACGATTAATTTCTTTCTTTTTCTGAGGCCATTGCTGACTTCCAAAACTTCCAGGCAATTAAACAAGCTATACAGAATGAACGAATAGATCAAGGGGATTTAATAGACGGATTGCGGAGAAAACTGAAAACAAAAACAAAATAAATAAATAAAAATGAAAAATGTTGCCAAAAGTTGCAAACAATTGCTTTATCGAATAACTGGTTACTAAAAACTCATCCTTGGTGAATACTCTACTAAGAGGCGAAATATTGGCGTGCAAATCTTTAGCAAGGTTCAATTGCGGCACGATTTATTTATCAAATAAATAAAATAAAAATCTCTTAGGCAAATCTGGCGAAGAGATAAAATAAATTTTAGCATGCGGGTATTTATCGAAATTGGCTTATATAATTCATTGGGTACACATTAAGGCAATGGACACAACTACGAGGCAATACGAGACACAAAAGCGACCCACTACTTTAAAAAGAACAAAAAAATTTAAAAGCGCTAATCCCATATTTGAGTGAAATCTTGGGGACACCATGAATACCTCAAGATATGCTCTAACTTCCCATCAAATCCTTCCCATGGGGATTGTTGGTTGTTTTTCATTCTTATGAGCTAGATCAACAATTGTTTATAATCAATACTTATATTCCACTTAGAGGAATCTTATGGTTGATTTCCTTCATCGAATGTAACAAAAGATTCAGATTCTTTGTCTATGTTTAGACTAGATTTCTCGATCATGTTGTTGGGAATCTTGTTTGGATGTTCCAAAAGAAAATATTACTCAATTGGGTTGTGAGAAATCTTATGTCTGGATGAAATGATGGCAACCATCTATCTTAGAAAGAAATTTATTGATCGGGAACAATCATGATGACTCTATCCAAAAACAATTGTTTATGTAGAACACCACAAGTTCTTTTTATGTGGCATATGTTGTGGTTCAAGTGAGGATATTTTGAGATTTATCAATGTCCAACCACTTGAGCACCACAAATAGGGTATGCCCAA
The DNA here is from genome assembly GCA_018340775.1 of Taxus wallichiana var. yunnanensis. Lineage (NCBI taxonomy): Eukaryota > Viridiplantae > Streptophyta > Pinopsida > Cupressales > Taxaceae > Taxus > Taxus wallichiana. The sequence goes on along the minus strand of CM031241.1, from coordinate 586,229,376 downwards.
CCACTTGAGCGCCACAAATAGGGTATCCTTATATCAATATTACCCTCACTTGGAGTTAACAAAATTAGAAATTTATTTCAATTTCACCAACGATGCTTTTGTGTTTAATATAGTTAGAATGCTCGAAAACGATTACAACAAAGGTTATATAAATAAGGAAGTTTGTTATATAATTTCCAAGCTTCACATACATACGAGTATATGGGTATAATGGGCATCTCTATTGACTTATCTAGTGCGTAAGACAAAAATAACTCATCCCTTAATCTCTATTCTAGTTGACCTCTTGCTCTTAGATTTGAGAATATTGAACCCAAAGAAAATATTGATAAAAAAAGGGATAACCCTTCCGAAGACCATGGATCCATAAGATAAAAACAATGTGGGAGGTACATTAACTAATCTACCACAAATTTGGGCTTTGAAAACCAAGTATCAAGATTTCCTTTAGAAGAAGAGCACCACAATTTTTATGCAGCTTCTTTGATGGAATATTAAGTGTGTGAATGGCCACAGTGTACTATTTTTACTCTTCGATGTTCAAAATCATGACAATAATTAGTTGTGGAAAGAAATTATTTGACTAGGAACCATCATTAGTGATGTCATTGACAAACAATTGTGTGGGTTGAACACCATGGGTAGTTTTTAAACGAGTTCCTACTTGGCACATGTGTCTAGAATCAAGATACTTTTAGGTTTGACAATGTACAACCACTTGAGTAGTACAAATAGGATATTTATATATCAATATTAGCATTAGCTGCAAATAAAAGGAGCAATTCATTCCAAGTGCATCAATGATGTCTTCATTTTTATATAGTTAGAATGCTTGAAAACAACAATGGGAAGGTTATCTAAATAAGGAACTAAAGAAATTGCGGCATGATAAATTTGAAACCTATCAATTTTTAACCTTCACGTACGTATGGGAGTGCAGGTTTAATGTCCGCAGTTATCAACATCCCTGGTATGCAAATGATAAATTATTTTTAATGGACATTGGAGTCATGCTGATAGCTAATTGAAATTTAGAAGTCAATATCATCAAAAGCACATGGAAGGTGTTCAATTTCTTGTTTCCACTGGACACTACATATTTATGAATCTTGTTGCTTCCCAGTTGGCTGAAAAGATATGGCTGAGTACACATTGTAAACTTGTTACAAAAAATAGTTTAATAGTTGAGGCATGATTGAGTGTAATCTTGGGAGTTATCATTGTCATATGCTCTACTGGGAGGATTATGAGGTCGATTGATGAATATAAAGTCTTTCAGAGGGAATATGCCTACATGACTTTGAAGTGAATCATTGATTTTGATTTCAAATCTATTCCTAACATGGCCACTAATGACAAGAAAAATTTGCAATCTAGTGTATATCTCTAATGTAATATATTTTTCGATTTACTTCGAAGAGTAAATTAGTCCTTGACCAAGGATGTGTCATTAAAGTAGTTTACACCCTTTTTAGATTAAGACAATGTTAATATAATATCTTTGGTGAATTAACCTTTTTAGATTAAGAGAATGTTAATCTAATATCTTTAGTAAATTAAATTTACACTAAGTGGATGTAGGGTTAGATACAAATAGATATTTTGATTAATTAACCTACAACATTAGTTATACAATATCATAATAAAGTTCTAAATACTTGCAACATAAGATATGAACTTGAAAACACAAGATGACGAGGGCACTTGGTTATTTGTAATGCTAGACCCTGAAGGAGCTTAAAAATGGAACTATCACTTCTTTTTGTCCTATGGTAGGAACACACCAATCTGTGAGGATTTGTATAGTATGGTTTTGACCCATACATGCGATCTTAGACTGTTGTGTTTCGACTTTGCAACCTTCTATGTTTGTCATTTTCCTAGATTTGTCTATCATTGTCAATTCCTAGTTATCGATCATGCAACGAGACTCTTTGGACATACTAAACATCATTTCAAACTCCGGCCATGAATTAATAGTAAACAATGGATTTTGATTTCAATTCTATTCCTAAGATGGCCACTAATGACAAGAACGATTTACAATCTCGTGTATGTCTCTAATGTAATGTATTTTTCGATCCACTTCAAAGAGTAAATTAGTCCTTGACCAAGGGCTTGTCATTGAAGGTGTTTACACCCTTTTAGTTTAAGACAATGTTAATCTAAGATCTTTAGTGAATTAAATTTACATCTTGGACTTGCTGTGCTTTCTAACTCTACAACTTTTTGTGTTGGTCATATACCTATATTTGTCTTTCATTTGTCGAACCCTAGTTGTTTATCATGCGTCAAGACTCTTTGAACATATTGAACATCATCGTAAACCCTAGCCATGAATTAATAGTGAATAATTGATTTTGATTTCAAATCTATTCTTAAGGTGGCCACTAATGACAAGAATAATTTACAATCCCATGTATATCTCTAATGTAATATGTATTTCGATTCACTTGAAGAGAAAATTAGTCCTTGTCTATATCTCTAATGTAACATTTATGTACAAGATAGTCTCGACCCACCTGCTCTATTTCGACTTTGTAACCTTTTGTGTTGGTCATCTGCCTAGATTTTTGTCTGTCATTTGTCAATCCCTAGTTTTTGATCATGTAGTGAGACTCTTCAAACATACTGAACATCATCTCAAACCCTAGCCATGAATTAATAGTGAAGAATTGATTTTGATTTCGATCTCTAATAGTAAATTGCAATCTTGTGTATATCTCTAATGTAATGTATATGAACTATATTGTCTTGACCCTTCGTATGATCTTGGACCTGATTTGTTTTTGACTCTGCAACCTTTATGTGTTGGTCAAACCTTAGCCATGAATTAATAGTGAATAATTGATTTTGATTTCAATCTCTAATAGTGAATTGCAATCTCTTGCATATCTCTAATGTAGTATATATGTACCATACAGTCTTGACTCTTTTATACGATATTAGACCTTCTCTACTTCTGACTTTGCAACCTTACGTGTTGGTCATTTTCTTAGATTTGTTTTTCGTTTTCAAACCATAGTTATCGATCATGCAATGAGACTCTTTGAACATACTAAACATCATCTCAAACCCTAGCCATGAATGAATAGTCCTACAAAATAAACATTAGTTGGGTTGTGGACACCCCCATGTACCTCCAACGTTGGTACTACATCGAAGAGGCCTCAAATCGCACGTCATTCTCCACCTAACATGTGATATCTAGATAGCTCAAACAGATTTGGCAACTTCTTTAACAATACTTGCTTTGACTTTGGCTCTTGCTAAAATACTTGGAGTAGGGATGTTTGAGTGCTTGTAAATGAGAGAGGATGTTGTCTTGACCTAGTAAGAAGCTTCAAACCTGATGTGGGTTCGCCCTAATGACTGTAGATGTGCTATTGTGAGATTTAGGGAGTTGTGAATTCCTTTTGCAAGTGTAAGAAGTGAGTGTATCAATGCATTGCCATATGATCTCTAGGTTAGCAAATGAGGTAGTGTTTACTTGCTTATATAGGGCTCTGTAGATTATTTATCTAATACAAGCCAACCTAGATGAAGTAGAAGACCCAACAAAAGATATGAATTCAAAGAAAAGTTGGAAGACACATCGGTCTAAGACCATACAATTCAGCCATGACTGGATATAAATTCCTAACCAAACTATACTGACCATGTCCTATCTCGAGGGAGAAAATATGCCAATGAAGTTTGGAACTTGTTGCTTGGTGTCTTATTATGGATTTTATGCATTGTGTTCTCAAAATTTGTCGACATGTCAGTGTGCAAGGATAAACAAGCTAAACAAGAGACCTCGAAAGTGCTAAGCGGGAATGGAGAGATGGTATTTATCATAACAAGAGTGCATTGTCAAATCAAGTGTTGTCAAAGTGAAAATTGTAAAATTTGAGTGTCTACATTCCCCCCCCCTTTAAGTATGAAATGAAAATTGCATGCTTAAAGGAAAATGTACATGAGTGTGTAAACACACTTTTCCTTTGCTTGAATGTTTGTTTTGTAGTTTTCCTATTGTGCTTGGTGTTGGCATGCTCTACAATGAAACTTGCAACACAAAGTGTAGTTAATGTCCATGATAAAGAATTGAACTTTATCTCAAACATAACATGTAATGTCAAAGATTTTCATTTGTATAAAAGTGAAATGAAAGGATGTAAATAAAGAAAGAATACACATGTTTGCTTTGTGGAAGGAGAGAATATTGTGCTTGTAGATTTGTATTGTTGAAGGATTGAGAAGTTAATTAAAGCAAGATTACTAAAATAATGTAATAGTTAACTACGCTAACAAAATGTTCTACCATGCAAAAAATTAGTTATACCTAGCTAAATATGTTGACATCTCATTCTACCTACCGGACACTTAGTTCTACAAACTTGCTAACATTCCCCCTTATTATATTATTTTTACAAATGTACTCCCTTAAAAGTTCAAATTTCATCTTTCCAAGGGAATTGGTGAGTATATCAGCTATCTCGCACATCTTTTGGGAGTCTTGGAGCTGGATGTGGTAGTTTAAGACTTTCTCTCGAATGTAGTAACATTTGACCTCAATATGCTTAGTCCTTTCATGGAAAATAGGATTCTTCATAAGCTTAAACACACACGATTGTCGCGATGAAGGATACGTGGCTTCTCTTCGCGAATGTCCATATCAACGAGAATGTGACGTAACCATATCGTTACGCGCACACAACTCCACATGCAACACGATACTCTGCCTTAGTGGGTGAAAGAGAAACAACAATTTTCTTCTTTCTGATCCATGAGATTGGTCCATATTCGAGATGAAATATGTATCCTGAAGTTGACTTTCTATCATCAACAGATCCAACATAGTCGAGTTGGTGTATCCTTGCAAGAAGAACTGAGTATTCTTCTTGTATTCCAGACCATATTCAAGTGTACCTTAGACATATCTCAAAACATGTTTTGCTACAAACCAGTGGCACATCTTTGATTCTTGCATGAATCTTGAGAGATAGCTCACAACAAAACATATGTCATGTTTGGTGTAGGTCAAGTAGATAAGACTCCCAACAAGTTGTCTGTAGAGTTGCATCCACTTGAGGTGAGTCTTGGAATTGAGAGAGTTGTAAACCTTTCTCCATTGGTGTTGAAAGAGGTTTACAATCTAACATTTTGTATTTTTCTAGGATTGTCTTGGCATATATTATTTGGGAGATAAAAAAATGATTTTGTTTTTGCCATATCTCCAAGCCAAGATAGTAATGGATTAACCCCAATTCAGTCATGTTAAAGGATCTTTTGAGGTCATTCTTCATAATATCAACCTGATCTTCTGAACTTCCAATGATCACAAGATCATCCACATACAAAACAAGAATGATGATTTTTGTTCCCACCTTCTTTATGTACAAGTTGGAATCGAGGGGCTATGGGTGAAACCATGTTGCAAAAGGTGATCATCTATCTTGATGTACCATATGCCCTAGGAACTTGTTTCAGTCCATAAAGTGATTTAATGAGACGACATACCTATTTAGGATGCTTTTCATCAACAAATCCTTTTGGTTGGGTCATGTACACTTCTTCTTTGATATCACCATTAAGAAAATCACTCTTTACGTCCATCTACTTAAATTTCCATCCATTATGTGCTGCCAGTGCATAAACAACCTTGATGGTTTTGATCTTCCTAATGGGTGCAAAGGTTTCTTCATAGTCAATGCCTTCTTTATGAGAAAATCACTTTGCTACAAGTTGTGCTTTATGTTTGTCTATGGATCCGTTTGTCTTATATTTAGTTTTGAAAACACATTTACAGCCTATGGGTTTCTTTCCTATAGGCAGAATGACAAGTTTGCAAGTCCGATTCTATATGATTGAGTCATACTCAACATCCATGACTTTCTTCCATTAAGGTTGACTTAGTGCTTCTCAAACATTGTTAGGTTCAAATCTATCAACTATTGTACTCATGAGTGCAAAATTTACCTCATTTCTTGCAGGACTCCTTGTTCTGACTCTAGAAGAAGTACTCGAGAGAGCTATCACATGGGAGTATTTAATGGTGCTTCGTACCCACTTGAGAGAAGAACTATGCTGCTGATGTGAAGAACTGCATGGTGGATGTATGGTAAAATTTTCTAATTTTCCAAGATCAACATACAACTCCCCTTATAACTCATATTTTTTGTGAGAAGTCTCCTCTTCTCATCATCTGACTTGAGAGAAATTGGTGAGAGGTGGTTGGTGTTGATTCTTCTTTCTACATTACTGAGTCAAAAGATGACTCATCACAAACCACGTCTTGACTTTCATAGATTTTCTTGGTCTCGGGATCCATGAGACTATATGCTTTCGAGGTAGTGTTATAGCCCAATAGGATGCACAAGAGTGTTTTTGACCCGATTTTTTTCCTCTTTTGAGCTGGGACATGCATATATACTATGCAATTGAATACTCGTAGCTCTTTTTACCACTCCATACCTCTTTTGGTGTTTTGTCCAATAGAATCCTCATTAGTGCCTTGTTGAGAAGATAAACAATTCTTTGTACTACTTCTGCCCAACATCGTTGCTCTAGCTTTGTTGTTGACAACATATAACGAGCCATCTCCATTACAGTGTGATTGTGTCACTCAAAAATGTCATTATTTTGGGGTGTGTAGGGAGTAGTCAAATTTTGTTTGATGTCGTGTTGGTTTATGAATGCCAAGAACTTATTTTTCATGAATTCACCCCCTCGATCTAAGCAGAGTAGAAGAAGAGGTCAGTCGGTCTCCTTCAAAACTTGTTGATAGAATACTTGGAAATGATGAAGGTCTCACTCTTACGCTCGCCGGGAAAAATACCCATGTCTTCTAAGAGTTGGAAGTACTTGTATCCTGAAAATGAAGCAGGTAATGGTCCTTGCAAATCGGTATGAACAATCACCAAATGTTTCTTGGCATGAAAAGTATTTGTCTTGAATAGATCCTTGTGTTGTTTACTGCAAGACATCTAGGGCAAACACGTAAGGAAACTAGAAAACTTGGGAAGTTCATGTACCATCACCTTTGAACTTAGCTGGTACAAAGATCTAGTAGAGAGATGACCATAATGGTAGTGCCAGAGGGCAGTAGATTCTATCGTAGAGGAAGATAAAACTATTATAGAAGATGAAACAACATCTAAAGCAAGTAATTATCTTTAAAAAATTCTCGGACAAGAACCATACCTTTTTGTTAGATCAAGAAGGATTTAATGCCATTATCAATAAGAATGATGATTAAAAATTTGGTGACTCATAAGAGGTTGGATGTCAATCAAGTAATATGTAGTACCTTTGAGAGTGTACATTTTTGTGTTCTGAGAGGAATGATGACTTGGCCTATTCCTTCTGCAACATACTCTTTATCGTCGGTAATCCTAACCTGATCTCCAGTGGGTTGGTTTTAGCAAATCAAACAGACTTCCTATCGCCTAACATGTGTTTTTCGACTCTTGAGTCTATCAACCAAACATTCCTCATGGGTTGCGAGGTCTGGGAGACTAGCACTAAGTTCTTATGTGCACCACAATTGGCTTCTTCAGGTGTCTCCTCATCAAGATCCATTATTTTGTTGAGCTGCGAGATGTCCCTTCCACTTCCATCGATGATGACATCTTTTTGATTTCGAGAATCGTCATGCCCATACGTGTGCTTTCTTGACTAGAAGATCTTATTTTAAACCATTATACCAATATTTGTCCATGTCGTGGGTGTTGGTTTGATAGATGTGACACCACCTCTTAAAATTTTGAGATTTATGTTATTATGGAGACTATTGTTGTTGTTTGTGTGGTTGCTTCTTCGGGGGTCCCTTACATAACTTCTGACCATGTTGCTGCTTTGAGATAAGGGATTTGTCTTGCAACTCATCTGGACTGAATTTATGACTTCTTGTTGCTTTAGCAAGTTCACAAGTTATTCAAATGACATTGTCCACTTGGAGACATTCAACGTTGTGACGAACACTTTGTATTGGGAAGGGAGAGATCTCAAGGTGATTGGGACCAATATTTTGTCCTCGATTGTCTCACTGAGTGTTAACAATTTAGTTCGCAGCTCATCCACCCGATGTTAGAATTCCTCAACTTTCTTGTCAAACCCCATGGATGGTGTGTGAGGCCTTAACTGTAGATGGAGGATCTTTTTCTGATTTTTGCCTCATAGATGCTACCTTTATCATGTCCGCATCCCAGACATGTGGTTGCACATCATCATTGATGCTTAACATAATCAACATCAAGACTTTGGCATCAACCCTTTCATACTTCATCAACCTATCATGATTAGTAAGAAATGTCACAGAATTTTTGACGATGCCCCATAGACCCTCAAATTGAACCACAATGCACATCTTCATTTTCCAAGTGGCACGCAGTTTGGCCTTTTGAGAAGTTGTGCGTCGAGACAAAAGCAATTTTTGAGCAAACATTGTAAAACAAATGTTTTTATTGATATGATAGAAAAATACAAGTCGATTACTCTTTGGTGAAAGAATCGAGCTTGAAGATGAGCTCGTAATCGGGTGGTGAGAAAGGGTAATTTTCTTGGGGCATTTAACCTCGTCTTCGCAGTCTACGTCGTATCCGGCTTCAAGTTCTACTTGTATTCTCTTTACTTGGCAGCACACATCAAACAAGAAATATTCCATAAGTCCTTTGCGAACAAGCTCGTCGAACTAAAGGTTGTCATTGTCATGGAGGGATTCTAACAAGGAAAAGTAGAAACAGAGCTTTCACGAGGCGTCGTGATAGTTTTCCACACCCTACGTGTATCCTCGGTGGCCACATGTCGATCCCAACATTGCCCTTTATGCTAGACATACACATATATCTATAGGTTGATTGGTTGATGGCTCAGATTCAACGCCAATATGCCCAATGCTTGGATGGAATTGATTAGACCGTATCTTTGTTGGAGGATTTATCCAAAGTGCAAATGTAAATGTGTGTGTCGTAGGGCCAACAAGGTTCGTTACATTTTAAGCACTTGGACCAACACGCTACCAATATGTTGATTCTCTCGCTCGCCGACTCTCATGTCTCTAGTCTCGGCACTCATGTGTGAGGGTGGGATCACCAATATGCCCATGGAGTAGGGTCTTGGGAGTAGGGACATCTTGGACTTTTCAATGCAAGGATGAAATCTGTGATGCACACTCAATAGGTCATCCATGTCTGCCAAGTAAGAACAACTACACGTCAAAAACAAAATAAATCTCCAAATGGTCACGTCTCAAAGCAATAGTTAAATGCCAAAACATGGCAGCAAAGTGTCAAGGAAAGGAGCCAAACCAATGCAAGGATATATAGCAACACGTATAACCTCCAGTTGTTGTGCCAATGGACATGATAGTCTTGATGCCAAAAATCAAGAACTCCTCATAATATCCAGAGTGGTTGGATTTTTGGAATTTGTTGTTTGTGTTTCGCATGCAAGACTATCCTATCCAGTTGCACAACAATCTGGAGGGTAGACGTGTTTTTGCATTTCCTTGCATTGACGTGAATCCTTTCTTTGGTGCTTTGTTGCCATTTTTTGGCATTTAGCTATTGTTTTGAGGCGTGGCAATTTGGGGATTTCTTTTCTTATTTGGCATGTAGTTGTTCTTACTTGGCAGAAGTGGAGGACTTGCTGAGTGTGCATTACAAATTCCACCCTTGCATTGACAAGTCCACACGATGTCCTGCTCCCAAGAAACTACTCCACGGGCATACTAGTGAGCCCACCTTAACACGTGAGTACCAGAAACCAGAGATATGAGAGCCAGTGAGTGGGAGAATTGACATATTGGTAGCATGTTGGTTTGAAGCGCTTAAAATCCAAAAAAATTTGATGGCCCTGCAACACTCACATTTTCATTTGCACTGACTAAATCCTACAATTATCCGGTCTAATCAAGTCCATCCAAGCATTGGGCATATTGGCGTTGAATCGGAGCCATCACCCAATCGACTTGCGAATAGACACGTATGTCTAGCGTGAAGGACAATGTTAAGACTAACGAAAGCCCCCAAGGATACTTGCAGGCTATGGAAAATTGTCGTGATGCTTAAGAAATCTCTGGTTTCTACTTCTCCTTTCTATAAGCCCTCTCTAACAAAGTGACAACCTTCAATTTGATGAGCTCATCCGCAAAGGACCTCTGAAATATTTCTTGTTCGACGTGCATTGTCAAACAAAGAGAATACAAGTAGAACTCAAAGCCAAATATGACGTTAAGCTGCAAAGACGAGGTTGAACACCCCAAGAAACATCCTCGTCTCTCATCGTGTGATTACTGAGCTCATCTTTAAGCTCAATTCTTTCACTAGTGAGTGATAAGACTTGTATTTTTCTTGCATATCAATAAATTGTTTTTTTACAATGTCTGCTCCAAAATTTCTTCTTGTCAACACCCAACATCTCAAAGGGCCGAACTATGTTTCTGGAGAACCAAGATGCGCAACATCCTTCAGTTTGAGGGACTATGAGGCATCGTCACAAGGTCTGTGTTAGTTTCTATTGACCTCGGTGAACTGATGAAGTATGAAAGGCTTGATGCCAAAGCCTTGATGTTGATTATGTTAAGCATCATTGATGACATGCAACCACATGTTTGGGATGCAGACATGACAAAGGCAACATGGGATAAACTAGTGACCATCTATGAAACAGAAAATCAGACAAAGATCCTCCATCTGCAGTCAAGGCTTTAGACACTATCCATGGGGTTTGACAAGAAATTTGAGGAATCCTTACATCGGGTGGCTGAGTTACGAATGAAACTATTAGCACTTAGTGAGTTAGTCAAGGAAAAAATGTTGGTCCCGATCACCTTGAGATCTCTCCTTCCCAATACAAAGTGTCTGTCATGATCTTTGAATGTTTCCAATAGAACAATGTCATTTGAAGAACTCATGAACTTGTTACAGCAAGAAGAAACCATCAACTTAGTCCATGATGTGTTGCAAGACAAAGCCCTTATCTCGAAGCAACATCATGGTCAAAAGTTCCACAAGGACCCCTAGAAAATCAACAACAAAACAATCTCCACAACAACAAAAAAACTCAAAAGTCTAAGAGGTGGTGTCATATATGTCAAACCAACACCCACGACATGGACAACTACTGGTATAATTGCTTGAAACAAGATCTTCTAGTCAAGAAAGCACATTTCGAGGCATGGCGATTCTCGAAATAAAAAGACGTCTCCATCAATGGAAGAAGAAGGGACATCTAGCAGCTCAAAAAAATAATGGATTTGATGAGGAGACACTTGAAGAAGCCAATTGTGGTGCACATAAGAACTTGGTGCTAGTCTCCCAGACCTCACAACCCATGAGGAATATTCATTTGATAGACTCAGTAGCCAATAAATACATGTCAAGCGACAGGAAGTCTGTTTGATTTACTGACAAACCAACCTACTGGAGATTGGGTTAGGATCGTAGATGATAAAGAGTATGTTGTAGAAGGAATAGGCCAAGTCATCATTCCTCTTGAAACATGGAAATGTGCACTCTCAAAGGTACTATATATTCTTGGATTGACATCCAACCTCTTATCAGTTAGTCAAATTTTTAATCATCATTTGAAGGTGGAGTTTCTTGTTGATAATGGCATCAAAACCTTCTTGATCTCATGACAAGGTACGATTCTTGCTAGATCATTTTTGAAAGATAAATTATTTGCTTTAGATGTTGTTTCATCTTATGTAGTAGCTCTATCTTCCTCTATGATAGAATATTGCCCTCTAGCACTATCGTTATGGTCATCTCTTTATTGGATCTTTGTACCAATTAAGTTAAAAGGTGATGGTACATGGACTTCCCAAGTTGTCAGTTCCTTGCCCATTTTCCCTAGATGTCTTGCATGTAAACAACACGAGTGATCTGTTCAAGACAAACACCTTTTTATGCCAATAAGCATTTGGAGGTTGTTCATACCAATTTCTCAGACCATTGCCTACTTCATTTTCAATATACAAGTACTTCCAACTATTCATGGATGAATACTCTTAGAAGACATGGGTGTTTTTCTGAAGCATAAGAGTGAGGCCTTTCATCATTTCTAGGTCTTCTATCAACAAGTTGTAAGTGAGACCGGCCAACCTCTTCACTCCACTCGGATCGAGGGGGAATTCACGTCAAGACGTTCTTGGCATTTCTTAACCAACAAGGCATCAAATAAAATATGAATGGTCCCTACACAATGACATTATTGAGTGATGCAATCACACTGTAATGGAGATGGTTCATTGCATGTGTTCGACAACAAAGTGGAGTAACGATATTGGGCGTAATTAGTTCAAACAAATGTTTATCTTCTCAAATGGGCATCAACGAAGATTCTACATGATAAAACACCAAAAGAGGTATGGAGTGGTAAAAATCCATCAATTTCTCATCTACAAGTATTCGGTTGCATATCATAAATTCTTGTCCCACCTCAAAAGAGGAAAAAACCCAGGTCAAAAACATTCTCGTGCATCCTATTAGGCCATAACACTACCTTGAAAGGATACCGTCTCATGGATCTTAAGACCAAGAAAATCTGTGAAAGTCAAGACATGGTTTGTGACGAGTCATCCTTTGACTCAGTAATGCATAAAGAAGAATCAACACCAACCACGTCCCATCAATTTCTCTCCAAGTCAGATGATGAGCAAAAGTAGACTGCTCACAGAAAAGATGAGTTACAAGGGGAGTTGTATGTTGATCTTGGAAAATTAGAAAATGTTACCATACATCCACCAGGTAGTTCTTCACATCAGCAACAAAGTTCTCATCCAAAGTGGGTACAAAGCACCATCAAAGACTCTCATGTGACATCTCTCCCAAGTACTTCTTTTGGAGTAAGAATGAGGAGTTAGGCAAGAAATGAGGTAAATTTTGCACTCGTGAGTACAAGTAGTTGATAGCTCCAAACTGATAATGTTCGAGAAGCACTAAGTCAACCTCAATTCAAGAATGCCATGGATGATGAGTATAACTCATCAATGCAAAATCAGACTTGGGAACTTGATCTTTATAGGAAAGAAACCTATAGGTTGTAAATGGGTTTTTAAAACTAAATATAAGATATATTGATCCATCAAGAAGCGTAAAACATGACTTGTAGCAAAGAGATATGATCAAAAAGAAGGCATTGACTATGAAGAAACCTTTGCACCCACTACAAAGATCAAAACCATCAGGGTTGTATGTGCACTGGCAACACAGAATGGATGGAAACTTCAACAAATGGATTTCAAGAGTGGTTTCCTCAATGGTGATCTCAAAGAAGAAGTGTACATGACCCAACTGGAAGGATTTGTTGATGAAAAACATCCTAAAAAGGTATGTCATCTCATCAAATCACTGTATGGACTAAAACAAGCTCCTAGGGCATGGTACATCAAGATAGATGATCACCTTTTGCAAAGCATGGTTTCACCCATAGCCTCACGGATTTCAACTTATACATAAAGAAGGTGGGGATAGAAATCATCATTCTTGTTTTGTATGTGGATGATCTTGTGATCACTGGAAGTTTAGAAGATTAAGTTGATATTGTGAAGAATGACCTCAAAAGATCCTTCGACATGACTAACTTGGGGCTACTCCATTATTGTCTTGGCTTGGAGATATGGAAAAAATAAAATCAATTTTTATCTCCCAGATAAAATATGCCAAGACACTCCTAGAAAAATACAAAATGTCAGATTGTAAACCTCTTTCAACACCAATCTAGAAAGGTTTACAACTCTCTCGATTCTAGGACTCACCTCAAGTGGATACAACTCTCTACAGACATCTATTTGGGATTCTCATCTACTTGACCTACACTAGACCAAACATATGTTTTGTTGTGAGCTATCTCTCAAAATTCATGCAAGAACCAAAGAAGTGTCACTAGGTTGCAACAAAGCATGTTTTGAGATATGTCTAACGTACACTTGAATATGGTCTAGAATACAAGAAGAATACCTAGTTCTTCTAAGAGGGATAGACCAACTCGGACTATGTTGGATCTATTGATGATAGAAAGTCAACATCATGATACATATTTCATCTTGGATCTCGGGTGATCTCATGGATCAATAAGAAGCAAATTGTTGTTGCTCTTTCATCCACTAAGGCAAATTATTGTGTTGCACGTGGATTTATGTGTGAGGTGATATGGTTACGTCACATTCTGGTTGATATGGACATTTGTGAAGAGAAGCCACCTATTCTTCATTGTGATAATTAGAGTGTGTTGAAGCTCGGGAAGGATCCTATTTTTCATTAAAGGACCAAGCATATTGAGGTCGAATGTCACTACATTCGAGAGCAAGTCTTAAACAACCACATCTAGCTCTAGTACTGCCCAACAAATGCACAAATAGCTAATATACTCACCAAATCCCTTGGAAAGGTGAAATTTGAACTGTTTAGGGAGTACATTTGTCAAAATAATGTAATAAGGGGGAATGTTAGCAGGTTTGTAGAACAGGATGTCATCATAGTTATGGGTGTGATCAATCCCCAATTGTGTCAAGGAGAAACCAAAGTGTTGGGTGTATGCAACCAAACACAAAATGTCGAGGAGAGATGAAGAAGAATGAAATTCCAAAATACCGTCAAAGGAAGAAGACCATGTATCAAAGTTATTCAACAACTCTGATATCTTCCTCTTAGATTGCAAGTAGAGATGAAAGTCTTCCTACAAAGAACGTAGTTGCTTTAATACCTTCCATAGCCCTATAGACTGCACTGTTGTAGATGGATCTAAGTTCAATTTTATGAATTAGGACACGATATAAAAGAGAATGGATGTTCTCATGCCCATATGTGCCACATAAGCGAATAAAAACTAAAATTTTGATGGAGGAAGGAAACTCATGCCCTCAAGATATCTGAAATTATATTAGAAATTGAATGCCATAGCAAAGGAGTGAAGTATTTCTTGCCCATTGTAATGATTTGAACTAAGTGAACCGAGTCTTTAATTTTTCCAAAATCCTCAAGTTTGTAGCTCAAAACCGAACTGTTGATAAAATTGATGTTCTTGCCCCTAGGAAAAAACGTTGAAGTTATGGATTGTGCACAATCTTGACCAACCCGTACGGTTCTAAATATGTAAATTTTGTTTGAATTTATGTGCTTTTCTAGATTTCTGAATACATGTACCTTCTTTTTAGTTGTATCAAATCTCAAAATTCTGCCCATGTTTGTTGTAAGTGTGGAAATGAACCCAAATCGATGTCCCCTTTTCAAGGTATGTGTGAAAACCATGTGAACCACTTAGCTCAAAAGAAAAGATGTGTGCTCATGCACTTGATGTCCGATAAACTATAGAGGACAATAGAATGTGATAAAGGTGACCACCTTGAATAACATGTACCTACAAAAAGGAAAGTGTTTGCACATGGTGGCAACCATGGCATGCAACAAAATCTAGAATAATAATAGATATAAACCACATAGTTGGTAACAAGAGTATTCTAATGCATGTAAAAACAACAATAGTGCAATTAGATGCAAGAAGTATGTAAACAATGTCTCACACAAGGCATAAAGCCGCGCACATGGGACAACCACAATGTCACAACACACTCTAGGCTCGTAAACCTGCAAACAAGAAGAAACAATAACAAACAAGATAAGCCTGATGCCACAAACATGGGACACCCATAGTGTCACAAGACAATCAAGGCACATAGGCCACAAGCAATGAAAACAAACAAGTAGTAATATACACCCACAAGCATGTATGAAACAAGAGTGTCAAAACGTGATAACATGATATAGTAGTCAATATAAGTGAAATATGTGAAATAAGATATGTCAATGTTGCACAAAACATGTGTTAGTCCTGTGAGTTTGAAAAATAACAAGTACACAATGTATGTAATTGAGCATAAATGAGGAAATAGAAAGGAACTATCATAAAACAATAGCACCTGGAGGAAATGGAGAATTTTCACCCAAGAGAAGGATGTAATGAGCTATGATTACTCCCATAAGTATGTATCAGTCTATGTGCCCTGCATCCAACTCAATATCCAAAGTGAATGCATGTGTGTAAAGAAGAAGACATGTTATTTATCAAACCAAACTGATACATAACATGTATAATGTAAGTGCTAAGTAATCTGACGTAAAATGCATAGGTATTGGTTTTGTATTTTTGCTTATATTTGAATGGTTTTGTATTATTGGAATACATAGTTATGTACAAAAATTTGGGTAGCATAAAAGCTACCCGGTATCATCCAAGATATGATCGGTGTCTCAATCAAACCCTACCAGGGGATGGGTACGCCATGTTGTGAAGTTGTTTGTAGTTGGAGTTGAAGAACAATCCAATTTCGTGAAAGTGATGTAAGGCCATGATGTGTTCCTCATTGTGATAAGGAGGGCCTTGGGCATTCTTAGTATGAATCCAATGTATCTTATTGGGTTGTTAATTAGGAGAATGGTCATTACAAGTAGTAACCATGCTAGTACGTAAAGGAAAGATAATGCTAAAGTCATGCGGGGCAAGAGTGCCAAATATATGTTCCAACCAAGATCATCCGAAATCCAATGGTAGGGGATTAAGAGAGATCCAAACTTTGGTGGTGATAACGCAGAGGTGAAAGAAATCAAAAACATGATATGAAACCCGAAAGTTATTAGAAGTTGTGAGAAGGTGCGTAATTTTGAAGGGTGTAAGCTCTAAAGTATGCAAGGCCTCATAGATGCAAAGGTTTTTGTTCGTATGGAAATAAATCTGCACATGTGGCTAATAGTGATCATGAATGTAAACAATGTAAGTAAAGGTGTCAAATGTGGAAGTACACTTGAGGTGTGAGAATTGGCGAAAGGTGATTGTGTGGGGAAGGTCTTGTTGTAGGTAATAGAATGATGTCCACATTTTCTAAGCACATAGAATTGACGATGATAGTCACAAAAAGGGATATCGGGTTGGAGAGAAATCTTTTGAGTAGAGTGATGACACTTGGAAGGTAAAAGGAGGCCTTTATCAAGTAAAGTAGGTAACAAATGGTGTGTTGTGTCAAGATGCATTGAGATTACAATAGGATGCGCAGTGGCATAGAATATAATGTATTGACAAAATGTTGTAATGGAGTTGAAAGATTGTCGGAGAGACTGGGGTTGATAGTGCTAGTATTAGATATATTATCCTTAATGTTTTTAGATACTACAGGAGTTTATGACCCAATGACCTAGGATACCTCTTGGTGTGCTATAGTAGGGTGAGTTCTCCCAACCAATTCTATAAATGAAAGGGTAACTAGTGGGTGGTTGGCGAACACTTAGGTTGTATTGTCCCCAAATGGACTATTTATGCCCCCAAATAGAACAACTACAAATCTGATTTCTAATCACAAATTATAGAATATATAGTGGATATATTTACGACAAATCTTAATTATTCATGGAAAATGTGACTTGCCATTATAGTTATTACTCCACAAAACTGAAATAAATTCTCTAAATTCTTAACCAAAATAGATCAACTATATTTATTTAAGCGAGAACATTAGAAAAATACTAGATTTGGATCAAATAAAGGGCTGGAATTTATTATTAAAATTTGCAGATGAACCACTTACAGATATGACTGAAAACATAATTTCCCAAGCCCAAAACTTACTCTTACCAGCTGAATTTGATCTTTAAAAATCAGATAATTAAGCCACAAATCAGATCTCGACCCCAATTCGTTCTTTAAAAATCTGATAACTAAGCCATAAATAAGATCTAACCCCAATATTCACTAGAGTGTTCAAAACACAACTAGAAATGGGTCACTCCAAAAGAAACAAGCTGAAAATGTAAGGTAAAAAACAACAACACTCTTTCACCTTTAAACCCTCATTGGAAACAAAGTAGATCTGTAATTCACCCTTCAAATAGTGTTGGAATCTTGAAAATCAATGTAAACCCCTGAGTAGAGCTTCCTCTAAAAAATGGAGGATCTTTTGTTCTTCTTCCTAGCTTAAAGAGGGATTTTTTCCTCAAGATAAACTACAAAGGGTTTTTGTTCTTTGGAGTGAAAATGAAAAGCATGCAAGCTTAGACCAAATATCAGAAAATATAAGATGTCAAAAGATGATCTCCTCCATGCATGGTGACTTGCTTTTATAATTTTCCTTGGCCTCTTTGCCACCCAAAATAACCAATCAGCTGACTTATCTCATTTAATAATTTCTCCTTGCTATTTTTTATCCTCATATAGGTCTTATAAAAATAAAGTAACTCTTTTTCTTTTCTTTTTTAATTTGTCACTAATAAATTAATTTAAGTGCTTATAATAAAGTTTCATTATGCACTTTAAAATTAATTAATTAGGACTAGTTTCCCTTTTTCTCATTTCCTTAGCCATCGGGAAACAAAATTAGGCTAAGGGTCTTCAACTTGCTGCTTTTGAGAAGGTAAGATAAGATAAGATAAGATAAATATATTAAATGTCCAATGAATGACCACAAAAGTAGCTCAATGGGACTATGTCAATACAAAAAAGTGAAATGCAACCTAGCCAGAGAGCCAATAGGTCCCTGAATATAACCAGAAAAGAGGAGGAGGAGAAGAAGGGAAGAATGGACAAGAGAGAGGCCCAAAAGAATCCTATAGAGACCAACATAAACCCGGTAGGCGGATGAGGGGGTAGGAAGGAGATCCCCTCAACTAGCAGCCAATGTCGAATGGAAGAAGCTAGTGATGTGTTGAAGACTGGAATCAAAAGCTCTAGAAGATCTAGGGGCCGATGCCTAGAGGGGGCTCTCTAGTTACGTTTGGTGGATCTCAAAGGCCCTCTATGAGATAATGAATGTGGCCTCGTATGTATCGGGGTGTCCCTAGTCCGTGAGATAAAGCTTGAGTCCAGGAATGATCTCATCCGGTAGTCGGGGTTGGTATAACTCCACCGAGTTAGTTCCCCTCCCGGTGAGAGCACTAGAAAGAAGTGATCAGGTGAGTAGTCATCTACTTAGGAGGAGGTTGAAGGGTTTCCTCCCGAAACCTAAGAGCCTCATGCGAGATAGAGAGCAAGGCATATCCGATCATAGTATCGAAGAATTTTGTGAGTGTCGTACGCTCTCTAAAAAGGAGTGAAATCTTCTGTGTACGTCGGTGGATCTCAAAGGCCCTTTATAAGAAAATTATCATGACCTCGTATGTATTGGGGTGTCCCTGGTCTATGAGACAAATCCTTGAGTTGAATTTGATCTCGTCTATTATTCATGGTTGGTATCACTCTTCCGTTAAGTGTCCCTCGTAGGTGAGAGAAATGGAAAGAAGGAAGTTATTTTCAGAGTATTTGTTTGCCTAGAACGAGGTTAAAGGGTCTCCTCCCAAAACCTAAGAGCCTCATGCAAATAGAGAGCAAGGCACCTCTGATCATAGTATCTGAAGAAGTCGGTGAGTGTTCGATGCTCTCTGAATAGGAAATGAAATCTCCCTCTAATCTTGTAGTAGATAGGACACCGAAAAGTGAAGTGCTCTTCTGTTTCCATCTCTTAGAGGGAGCAAAGCTGGAAAATCCACATAGAATGGTCAATCTGGTGATCACTTTCAACCCGGAGCTTATGAGATCCAACCCTGAACTAACCCAAGGAAATGTGAAAGGCATGCATCCAATGTTGGGAAATATATCTGGGGCCAAGAAATACGCCATTATTGACCTCTAGAGAATGTGTAATGTAGAAGGCCATCTTCAAACGTGTAGCCCCCTTGGGGATGGTCCAAGTGTGGCTTTGGATGAGCTGCTTATAGATATCATCTTTGATAATTTTGTTCCAATCATGCTTGCTTGGAAGGAGATGGGCAAGAGCGTCCAAGGAAAAAATGTATGGAGGGAGGTGATCTATCTTAATGTCAATAAACACAAGCATTCGTAACACTCATACCAACGGCGAGATCGACAAGAACAATTAGTTGAAGAAATGGCCTAAAAGGAAAATTAAGCTAGGTAGGGATACATGTCTCTTCCCACAGGGGACTCTGCAAGCTTCCGAATATGGTGTAGGAGCGAGACAAGGCCAAAAATTTCTCCAAAAAAAAGGGACAAGCTCCAAATTCCGCAAGACGATATGTGGGGAATTGTCTCCTCGCATCTGATGATACGTCTGAGAAGGAGGATTTGAAATCTCTCCACTATCGCCCAATCGGACTCGAGTAAGGAAGGACCCAAAATCTTCGAGCCATAAAGAACCATGGGCCTAACAAGAGAATCTGAGAGGGATAACTTGGATGGGATGTCCTGGAAGTGATGGCGGAAGCACTGTCTCTCCAAGATCGCCGGGGAACCATAGCCCTTATTAACCTGAGGCTGAAGGGTTCGTTATAAGTTGAAGTGAGGTCCATAAAAGAGTACTCCTAGGTAAGTATAAGAGTTAGTGATCTCAAGCTCTTCCCCCTTGTAGAAGAAATGAAACTCAGATGTATTTAGAGCATTGAAGATCACACTTTTGGTCTTACTCGGGTTAACTGTTAGCTGTTTTACGGTCATAGAAGTGGGCTAAAGCATCTAGTTGTCCCCTGTAAACTTTCTGCCGAGGAGGCAAGAGGGACCACATTGTCTGCAAAAAGAACATAGATTAGGACCCAATGGAGGAGACAACCGTCCTCCTCCCGGTTGTGATCCCAGAGAAATTCCTCTAGCTTGAAAATATAGATATTGAACAATGTAGCAGATAAAGGGAAACCCTGTTTGACCCCCATAGTACTCGTGATTAATTGGGAACCTAGAAGGATTACAAAGATGACCCAAAACCTCCTCATAAAGGTGCATGATGACAACTAAAAGAGTCTCGAAATGTAAATCTCTCTAAGTCTCAAGAAAAGAGCTTCCTACATAATAGAATTAAAGGCTTTCTGAAGGCCGACAAAGCAACAAAAAACCTTGGAAGAGCGGTGATGTGCTTCCTCAATGATAGTCCAAAGAGTGAGGATGTGGTCAATGGTCTGGTAGGTTGGTTGAAACCCTGCCTGTCCTCTAGCTCTGCAGTGACTCTGGTCTAGATACTCTTAAAGTCGCATGTGGAGTACGGTAGCATAAAGTTTGGCGGTGGAAGAGGAAAAGGAAGGAAAACCAATATGTCATTAAGGAAGAAGGAAATGAAGATCTCAAGGGTACACCAAGGTATGAAAGGAATGATCACATGTCATATTTATTGTTTTCTATGTCATATTTATTGATGTCTATGTCATATGTATTGATGCAATGGTGTCATTGTCACTATTAGTAGAGTAATCAAGTGCATTAGGTTGGTGGATAACACCTTCCAATAGGTCAAGAAAAATTGTTGGTTGTGAGAGTAACTGAAGATGAGGGAGGCATGCTAATATTTTTGGTTAGCTTAACAAATACAAATTGAGTAAGTTTAGGGTGGTGGCTGGTTTGACCAACAATGTGTCCAATTTATCCATAGCTATAGGTTGCAATGGAGGAGTGATAGAAGGAAGTTGTGGATTTGGCATATTAATTTGACAATACTGAAAGGGGTCAAGAATAACTGTTGGTTTTAAGAGTAATGAGAAGATGAGGTAGGCATGCTAAGATTTGTGGTTAGCTCAACAAATATAGATGGAGTAGGATTAGGATGGTGGCTAGTTTCACCAAAAACATGTGTCCATTTTATCCATAGAGATAGGTTACAATGGAAGAGTTGTAGAAGGAAGTTGTGGATTTGGCATATTTATTTGACAATACCGAAAGGGCTCAAAAGCGACATCTATAGTGTGTTTAGTGTTGTTATGAAGAAATTTGACATAATAATGTAAGGCTTGAACTAAGTGCAAATTATAATGGAGGTCATTATCCATGATGTGAAATTTCATTGCTATCCAAAGTGATAGTGCCTAATGTAGATCACGTAATGTTATCAAAGCCACGAAAAAAATAGTAGTAGTATTGATTGCACTAGAAGAAAGAGCCATTTGCATAAACAAAGACTTAAGACATCCATTAAGGTCAGAGCCATTATCAATTAAAACACGTATAATGAGGAAGCTTTGGATATGTACGGTGATAAAAAAAAGTGGAGGGCATGTATTGGAACCAAAGATGGGAGGGAAATTGGTAGCATTAAAGCTAATAGCTTGCTGGAGTGCCTTAAAGTTGTCCATGAGAGAGGCAAACACAGTTGGTTGAGTATTATTAGGAAACGTAGAAGAGCTCAAGGTATTTTGCATTATGTCCTTATACACAAGGGTTTTTTTGAAGGAGCACTAAGAGAGAAATCTTAGCAGGGGTATTATTAAGTTGTTACGATAAATCATACTCCTTAGAGGGTGCAACAAGGTTGGTCATAAGAACTCGTAGGTGAAGGAGGCAAAGATAGGTTATCCCCGGGGATTCTTAGTGTGGCTTTGTAGTGATAACATTAATAGTGGGAAGTACGGAATGTGATTGAAAGTGTGGAGGGAACCAAGTACTAATAGGGTTGACCTCAGATTGTATATCCACATAAGTGGGGTGTATTAACCAAGTGGCATGTATGATTACCATAAGGACCCTTGCCCATAGGCAAAGCATTAGCATGGACCTGGCTAGAGGGGTAAAGGCCAAAGATAGAATAAAGGTTGGAGGGATAAGGCTTGAATCTACAAGCTTAGAAAATGGAAGATAATGACATGGTGATACAAATGAAAAGTATGAAGACAACACCAAGAGCTAAAAAGAAGAGCATAAGCAATCCATAGAGCATGATGGGTTGGAGACCAACAAGCCTAACACACAAGGAACTAAGGAGATCCTAGTTTAGGTAAAGGGTTCAATCAAAAGTGGGTTCACAAAAATTTTTACACCCTTCTAAGATCTTTATTGAATTAAATTTAAAATAAGTGGATGTAGGGTTAGATACAAATCGTTAGAATGCTTGAAAATGAGTATGGAAAAATGTTAGCTGAAAAAAGAACTAAATAAATTGTGGCATGGTGATGTTAGTTCTTTCAAATTCCAACCTTCACATACATACAAGTATGCGGGTTTAATGGCCCATATGCTATGACTAGGAGGATCTTCTTAGGTTTGACAATGTTCAATGCCTTGGGGGCCACAAATAGGGTATATCAATATTATCCTTAGCTAGAGAAAACAAAAGGAACAATTCTTTTCAAGTGCATCATTGATGCCTTCATATTTTATTATTTAAATATCAAAAACAACTATGGAAAAATGTTAGCTGAAGAAGGAAGTAAAACAATCGTGGCATTGAGAAATTGGTTCATTCAATTTATAACCTTCACATATATATGGGTATGTAGGTTTAATGGCCACTACTATTGAATTGCATGAGATGTAAATGATAAATTGTTGTTAATTGAGCTATACTAACATCTAGTTGATGTTTAAAAGTTCCTTTGATAAGAGAAAATGGTGGGTGTTCCCTTTCCAATATCCATTGGACACTTCACATGTATGAATCTTGATGTTGCCAAGTTGTTTGAAATAGAGATTGTTGAATACACATTGCATCTTCTTGATAAGAGATTGTTATTTGATAGCCAAGGCATAATTGAAGATATTACTGGGAAATCTCATTGTCATGTGCCCTACCACAAGGATTTTTTGATTACGACATTGAACATGAAGTCCGCTAGAATTATTCTAAGGAAAATAATAGATTTGAATTTGAGATCTATTCCTAAAAGGGTCTTTGTCTATGAGGTTCATTTGCAATCTCTCTTGTATCACCAGGGAATATTTTCTCAACCCCCTCCCATGGTGATTGAGCTAACGAGTAATCAAGGTCTGAAAAACCCCGTTGTTGAGTAAGGAAGGTCTTATTTAAAATACATCTGAGAAATTCTTTTCACCCAATACAAACGAGCTCGGGCAAGTTGCTTCATTCAATTTCTAAACTTTTACATACATTCAATGTCTGCCCTATCGACTTCCTCAAAATGTAAGTGATAAATTGTTATTGATGGAGCTATGTCGGTAGTTGGTTGAGGTTCATAAACTATTATGTTCATAGCGCTATGTAGGTGTTCACTTTCCAATAATTATTGGATACCACACATGTATGAATATTGTTGAGGCACTGCCAAGTTGCTTAAAAAATAGATTGCTGAATACATATTATATCCTCTTAAAATAAGATTGATTTGAAAGCCTCGATTAGTTGAAAATTTGAAGGTATCATTGGGAATTCGATTGTGATGTGCACTACCCAGAGGATTATTGTGATGATTGTGAAGATGACTCAAAATCTACCAACAAGACTAATTATAAATAAGGAAAATAATTGATTTTGATTTGAGATTTGTTCCAAGAAAGATCATCGATGATGAGGTTAATATGAAATCTCTCTTGTATCACCAAAGGAAGATTTTTGTCAACCCATTCCCAAGGTAGTCGAGCTCATGAGTAATGAAGGTCACAAACCTTGATCAAACGAGTTTGTTTATCCAAGAATTCCAAAACCTTTGGTTCTCTTCTAGAAGCATTAAAGGGAAGTTTCAGATAGGAAAAGTTAGGGTCGACTACAATATTGTAATTAATGTAAATTTAACCATATAACACTACAACATTCCAATATCCATTGAACCGAACATGTACGAATCTTGTAGCTGTTAAGTTGTTTGAACAATTGTTGAACCTCATTTGATAGCCAAGGCACAGTTGATATCTTGAAGGCCCCTCCCAAGTTTTGTTCTAGATGGGGATCTCATCCATGTAGATGATGGTGAAGGAGTTGAGGAATAGCTGGAGTATTTCATCCATTAGGCGCATGAGTAGTGGTGGTGTATTGGTCAACCCAAAGGGCATAAGTAGCCACTTATACAATCCTTCCCTTTTATTGAGAGTTTTCTTTTAGACATATTCAAGGCATATTGGAAATTGATTATAACCTAAATTTAGGTCGATATTGGTTAAGTATTGAGTCTCTCACTTTGTTGATTTAGAGGTCCTCAATGTGTGGCAAGGGATACTGATTCTTTACCATTATCTTTTTGAATGCACAATAATCTATACGAAGAGGTGAAGCTCCCGTATTTTTTAGGGATGAGAACTATTACATTTCCACAAGCATAAAATCTTCGCATCATATTTGCATTATCAAGAAGCTCTTGTATTTGGCTAAGAATTTCATAATTCTCCTAGTTTGACTTATGTGATATAGTGGACTGTTTGAAAAGGGGATCAAGAACCAAAGTTAATCTGATGCTTTACTACTTTGTCCTAGGGGTTTTTTCAGTTCTCCAAAGACTTTTCGATATCACTTAAGTAACTTATGAAGCTCTTATTACTTCGATGATGTTTATGTTGTGAGTTCTACCAAATGCTTTCTTGTTATATCCAGTGTAAACCATGAGTAGCACAAACTTTGGTGCATGCAAGATGGTTTTGCAACCTTGTTTTACGTAGTGTTATGTAGAAGATTATACTTGGGGGAGGGTGAATTAGTATAATATATAATTTTTATTTTCAACCACTTAATCTTAGATTCACAATTTATATATTCAAGGCAATCAAAGAACACAACACAAAGTAATGCAAGAAGACACCAGATTTACATGGAAACCCTTTTAGAAAAAACCACGAAGAAAATTTCTTAATATATTTCTCAAATGTTTGTAGGCACCAACCTACTGGAGACACCAATCCCCAAATTACAATTTTGTAGGCACCAACCCTTTTCGCCAAGCACCAACTCAGCAAGAGACACCAATCTCTTTGAATATGAAGGCACCAACCTCCTTATGAAACTTCCTTACCACCTTTGAATTGTTGTTGTCTCAACGAATGATGGAAACTCTTCTTTTCAACTTTAGATCTGCTGCTCTAAAAATCTGCTCTTATGCTTCTTCTCTCTTCTTCTCTTTCCCTTAAGATATTCAACTTGAATGCTTGAAAATAAATCTCAAATGATCTTCCTTATATAGCCATTCGTACCCTTTCGAAAAGGCATCTTTTCTTCCAACCGACACACCCTTTCATTTAATTTAATTAACCATATTTTATTTTAACAATGCAAATACATATGTCGGCCATAACTATATTAAATGCTTCCCATTAATTAAATAACTATACAAACAATTAATGTTGCCTCCTCAAATGCTAGCGCCATTTCTAATCATGGTGAGGGTTTTTTTCTTTGTTGATTGCTGATTGTTTGTCTTCCATTCATACACTTATTTCCCTTCAATAGAACACTGCCTAATGTTGATTATAAACAACTGATTTGTCCTTCATGAATGCTGATCATTTTGCAACATATTGTTGATTATATCCTTCAATAAACACTGATATCTTCCTTCTATTGATTGTTGTTCACATCTCGATCATATCACTGACTTTCTTATGCAAAAACGATCCTTTTCATATACTTAAACTTCTCTTATTGTGGCTCTAAACATTGCTAGTTATTTCTGTTACTTTCTGACATTTCCGTTACTTTTTGACAAACTTTCGTTCATAAATCCAGCCACTCCTTTGACATTAATGGAAATATTTCCAACAATGTCCCCCTTTGTCATTGATGGAAACTTTGCAAAGAATTTACTACCTCTTAGTTGCAACTCCTCTCCCTATCAACAATTTTCCCCCTTTGACATCAATGGCAAAGGGATACTCAAAGAGCTTGATTAATGCAATGTTAGCTCCCCCTTAACCAATGCTTCACTTAGTTTTTCAATGAGAGGAAGCAAAGGATATTACTCCCGATTTCTGTTGTAGATACTCAAATGTTTCCTTTGGAAGAGGCTTAGTGAAAATGTTTGATATCTAATCAGTTGTGGTGATGTGTTCCAATTTGACTATTGTTCTGTAACTTGTGTTTTCTTCACAAAAAATCCAAAAAAGGAAAAAAATGATTCGAGCAAAAAAAAAACAAGCGAAAAAAACACAGAAGCTAAAAAATCATTGGCGAAAGGGAGGAAATGGAGCAATTTTCCACGATTTTTCACACGATTTTCCACAATTTCCCAGATTATTTAGTGCCGGAAATTGCCGATTTATCACCAATACATAAATCATGATTTATGGAAAGATAAATCCTTTTGTGTGTGAAAAATTATTTATCGCGATTATGCCCGAGTAATCCCGATTTTTAAAACTATGCCTATAACTATGGGTGTGCTAACATGTGCACAATCCTCCATTCCAAATTTCTTCAACATAGTTTTTACATATATGGTTTGGGAAATAAATATCCCTTTGCTAGATTGAGATATTTGCAAACCAAGGAAAAATGACAACTCACCCAACATAGACATTTCAAACTCCTTTTGCATATCTTCGACATTTTTTTTGGATATTTGCTCATTATCTCCTCCAAAAATGATGTCATCCACATATACTACAACAATCAATTGATTTTCACCTTCAGTCTTGATGTAGAGGTTGCTATCAAGCAAATCCTCTTTTAAATCCTTGTTCTTGTAGATATTTGTCAAGCCTTGAATACCATGCTCGGGGTTTACTTTAAACCATACAATGCCTTCTTCAATTTGCACACATGGTCTTTGTTTTCTGATAGGAGGAACCCTTTTGGCTGTTCAATATATACTTCTTCTAACTTGCCATTTAGAAAAGTAGATTTTACATCCATTTGATAAACTTTGAAATCTTTGAAAACAACATATGCAAGAAACATTCTGATGGCTTCTAGTCTTGCAACATGAGCAAAAGTTTCTTCAAAGTCAATACCTTCCACTTGAGCATACCCTTTGCAAACTAACCTTGCTTTGTTCCGTGTCACTTGGCCATCTTCATTCAATTTATTCCTAAATACCCACTTGGTGCCGATTACATTCTGATCCTTGGGTCTAGGTACAAGTTCCCATGTTTCATTCTTCTCAATCTGATCCAACTCTTCTTCCATTTCCTTTATCCAATGCTTGTCATGACTAGCTTCTGAAAAAATTTTAAGCTCTGTCTTAGATAACAAAGAGAAATTTACTTGCTCAGGTGTACTCATAATTCTTCTCCTAGTTTGTACCCCAGCATCAATGTTGCCAATAATTTGACTCTCAGAATGATTCTTTTGAACAAATTGTGATGGTGCCTTCGTATCCTCCCACTCTGTTTCATCTAGCTTTTCTACTTCCTCTTCCTTTTTCTTTATGAGATCAGGTATTTTGAAGGTTCTTTTTCCTTTTGGTTCATGATTTCATCCACTCTAACACTGACACTTTCTACAATTGTTTGTAACCTTTTGTTATAGCATTTATAGGCTTTGCTTTTGGTGGAATAACCAAGAAAGATTCCTTCATCAGCTCTTGAATCAAATTTTCCCAAGTCTTCTTCATTTCTCTTAATGAAACATCTACTCCCAAACACCTTGAAATACTTGACAGAGGTTGGTCTTCCCTTCCATAACTCATACAGAGTTTTATCATGATTTACTCTGATTTGTCCTCTATTCAAGATATAGATTGTTGTACTAACCGCTTCTCTCCAGAACTTGTCTGATAGCTTGGACTCATTTAACATTGTTCTAGCCATTTCTTAGACAGTTTGATTTTTCCTTTCTACCACTCCATTTTTATAGAGTTCTTGCAGCTAAGTAGTGTCTTTTATTCCATGTTCTTCAAAAATTCAATGAATTCATTTGAAGTGAACTCACCTCCTCGATTTGATCTTAAGCATTTGATCTTCAACCCAGTTTCATTTTCAACTAAGGCTTTAAATGCTTTAAACTTCCCAAATGCCTCAGATTTTTCTTTTAAAAAGGCAACCCACATCATTTTGGTATAATCATCAATGAGTAACATGAAATAACTCTCACCTTGTATGCTTTGTGTTTTGGTGGGTCTGCAAAGATCCATATGAACCAGCTCTAGTGGCTTGGTGGTTGAATGTTCTTTCGTTCTGAATCTTGCTCTTGTTTTCTTTCCATGTTGGCATTGCTTGCAAAGAGTGCTTGAAGGTTTTGTTATCTTCGGCATGTCTCTCACAACTTGCTTGTTGCTGATTTTTACAAGGTTATCAAAGTTTATATGACCCATCCTTCTATGCCATAGCCAACTTTCTTCAATTTGACTCAAGCAACATTTCTCTCCTTTCACATCACTGAGCATGTATAGATTGTTTGTGACCTTATGTGGGCGTGTGTAACTAGTTCTTTTGTGTTTGCTATTTTGATTTCACATACTTTGGCATAAAACTTAAGTGTGTGTCCTTGATCACACATTTGACTTACACTTAAAAGATTATGCTTTAATCCTTCAACATATAAAACATTTTTTGTTTTTGTTTTTCCATTGTCTAGGCTAAGTGTACCTTTTCCTGCTATCTTTGTCATGGCACTATCACCAAAATTCACAGTACCTTCACTTACTTTCTTCAATGAGGTAAATTTTTTTATCGCCAGTCATGTGTCTTGAGCATCCACTATTAATGTACCATTGTTGCCCTTCATCTGTGCATGAAATGTTGTTTGTACAAGCATGGAATTTTCTTTATCTTTCCCAACTTCCTCTTGCTTCTTTTTCTAGATCTTTGTAGGTTCCTTTTTCTTTATATCTGAAGATCTTGTCTTTTGATCTTGTCTAGAGGATTCAAACACACTTCTACAAAACCGTGTTATATGTCCATAATTGTTGCAATTATAGCAGATAATAGCATCCTCATTATCTTATGATAAGGGATCAAATGAATTGTAGTTTCTATTCAAAACTACATGCACACCTTTGATTTTGCTCCTAGCTTCATCATCTTTGATTTGCTTTCTACAATTTATCTTCTTATGACCAAAGAGATTGCAATAAAAACAATAACCATGGAAGGAACTTCCAAACTGGTCATATTCATATATCTTAGAACAAATGATATCTTGCAATTATTCTCTCCATTTCCTTCTTTGTGGATGGTGCTGGTCTTTGTGATGTCCTCTTCCTTTTCCCGCTTTCAATTTTTGTGGGTTCCTTTAGATTTTTGTATAACTCTTGGCCTTTTTTGTACTTGTCTTCTTCGAGAACTCGGTAGACTTTGAAGCCTCTTGCAGTTCTTCTCCATAGTCAGGACCTAACTTTTTGAATAGTGACCTTTGATGCTCTAGAATCTCATCTAGAACCTTAGTGTTTTTCTCAAATATCGGTGCAAAAATAGTGGTGCAAATCAACTTGCAGCAATTAATATGTTGTTCATTGAATCAAAGTCATTTAATCATCAAACCAGGGGATATAAACTTGAAATAATGTCAGTGCTTTATGCATAGCTACAGAGAATTTAGGAGGCATGAAAAGAAATAATCTGTCACTACCATACTTGAAAGAACAATGCTTGAAAGTAGACAAAACTTAGAATTGAAAGCAAATGGCTTCTAAACACTATGACTAAGACAAAGCTTATAAATTTAGAATGCGGATAAAGAAGATAAATTTCTTCCTAGGCTAACATGTAATGAAACAGAGCAAAAAATTATGGAGGGGTTTAGTAGACCACAAGTGGGCCCTGCCTTGGGTGTTAATCCCTCATAAATCTTGTAACTAAAGGATAATAAATAGAACTCATATCTTTTATTGAATTACATGAATATTACATCCAAGAACAAAGCAATCTCTCTCTCTCTAAATTTCTTATCTTTGTATATCTGCGTATATATATACCAGAATAACCCTTTATTTTATACTTCTCATTTACAACAAGACGTGAGAAGAATAGTTCAACTAGGATTTTAACAAACTACGTGAAAGATCTTGGTAGAACAACCTGGAAGATATTCAATAGAACCGTGAGAGACTCAACATATGTTACGGAGTTCATGGAGGTGTGTAATGTCCCCATTTTTGAAGACCCTTAGCCTATCTTTCCTGTGGCTTTGGGATGTTGCAACGGAAAATTATATTAAATAATTAAATATTATTTCCTAGAGAGTGATTTTTATCATTTGACATTATAAAACAATAATCATTTAATTATGTAATTTATTTTATTTAATTTCCACAATGCAAAATTTTAAAAAAAAATTTAAGTAAATAAATTTTAATATTAAAATCACGCTTAGAAAGGGGACACCACACCTAAGAAAGATAAACTATTTTTATTTAATGATTTCCCTCTCCTAGGGATTTCAAATTTTGTGTCTCCTTGTTTATAAAAGGAGAGCTTGGGATCATTGTGAGACTTATGTTGGATTGATCATTTGATTTCACTCCATGCTTGGAAGTATTAAGATGTATGATCATGGGATGTATGCCCTAGTTCTTGCATTGTGCTCTCTCTCATTTTGGATCCATTATTGAAGAATATTGAAGACTCATTGTTCTCTCCATTGTGTTCTCTTGAGTTGAATGTGTTTATGCATTGTTTTTCCATTCCAATATTGGCGACTTGGCTCATATGTTGATGCATTAATTTGTGAGGTTAAATCTGCATGTTGTGGCTCAAATTTAAGTGATTTTGGAAGGGTTTATGGTGTTTTATTTACTGTTGTTCACTGCTGCATTTATTAGAGCTAAAGTGACTTGCATTGGAGGTTGTTTTGGCATGTTTTGGAGTCTTTTGAGCTAGATATGTAATCTGATCTGTATTGACATATTTTTCCAAGTTTGGGACTAATATTTTGGTGTGTTTGGAGGCTAGGAAAGAGCTGGAAATTATTTAATTAATTTTCCCTAACCCTAGTCGACTGGTTTTCAGATTTTGGGGGCTGTTTTGGAAGGGTTGCAGTGCTTCAAAAATTCAGAATGATAGCTCTTTAGAAAGCTCTTAATTTATAGAAAATTCTGCAATTTATTTGAGGGCAAAATATGGAGTAATGAGCAAGTTATGAATTTTAGAAGATTTCAGCTGTCTGCAAGCTTTCTGGTTGTTACAAATTAATATTTATTTCAGATCTATTGTTTTGGGGTCAGTTTAATAGTGGATTTGATTGTAGAAATTAGGAGAAATAAGGGGGAAGTGATTTTATAATTTTTGGGGTTAATTGGATGCCCTAAATGTGTTGCAAGCGATCTAATTTTTAGGACAAAATTAGGGTTTTATGTTGGTTGTGCAAAAACTAGTTTTGGGATATTGTTCTTCATATTTTTATGGGCCCAAAATCCAAAGTTTGAAGATTTTTGCTTGAATGGTTAAACGATATTTAATTTTGAAAAATTATAGCGATTAGGTTTGAATTTTAATTAATTATATGTTGTTAAAAAATAAATTTGAGTAATTTTAGCATTCTAATTAGTTTTCCCATCTAACCCACCACCTTGCCATAATCCAACCCACTTTGAGTTGTATTATTGCCAATACATTGGGTTATTTGAGGTCAAACTAAGAAGATCTAATATTCTTAGGGTGATCCAGGTAGTTAATTTTTACAGATTTAAATAATATCCTAAAAGGGGATATTACATGGTGTTCAACTATCAATCATGCAACAAATATACAGGTAATCAACTAATTGAATCAAGTGTTAACTCAATCAGTCAATTCAGTCCTTCATTAGTTTACAATAAATGATAAGATCAAGGTTGAGTTGTTTCTTAGTTATGCATGTTATAGTTGTAACTGCTCCTTCAACGTGTAATGTCCCCTTCTCGAGACATTTTTAAATGGAAGAACTGAAGACCCTCAACCCATTTTATCTCTTCATGGATTCGAGGAGGGAGCTTGAAAATGGTCTTAAGGTGTTTGTTGTCTACATTGTACCCCTTGGCATGCCTAGCGCTACAAGTGGGAGTCTCTAGTTAGTTAAAAATGTGCACATAGGTTAGTTACTCTTTATTATTTAATTAGAAAATAATAAAGTGCACATAGTCTTAGCATATTAAATGTTTTAATTAAATGGGAGGGAAACTAATGTAAAAGGGGCCACTTGGCTATCCAACTTGTAATTGCAAATTTAAAAAGTGTATTTTCCCTCCAAGTGGGTCGATCCCTTTGGGAAGTCTATTTAAGGGATGTGAGGGGGTCATTTCACCTCATGTTGGATTTGATCATTTATGTCTCTCCATGCTTGGAGAAATGGGATGTATGCCCTAGCTCTTCATTGTGCTCTCTCTCTCTCTCTCATTCGATTTGGAGTTGAAGTAAATCTGATCTTGATAAGGATCCATTAGTGTTGTGTGCATTTTTTTGTGTGACAAATTGCACTATGAGAGCTTCCTTTCCCTAGCGCATTTATTTATGGTGCAAATCTGATTATTGTTGCATGATTTGGGAGCATATTTGTTGGTTTTCAGATTTGTTGTGTTTTGCAATTAATTTCATAATTTTTAGAGATCATTTGATGCCCTAAATGTGTTAGGTGACATAATTTTTAGGGAAAATTTAGGTTTTTGTGGTTGTTGTGCGAAAAATAATTTTAGAATATTATTCTTCATATTTTTGTGGCCTCATGTTAGAAGTTTTAGCTCATTTGGACTTCTCTAGCAAAAGATATGAATTTTTGAAGTTATGCTGCAGACATGGTTTTTAAAATAATTTCCAAAATTATTTGACATGTTTTTGGTGATCATAAAGCAAGATCTGCAAATCTGATTTGTTTATCATTTATTTCTGAGCAAGGGAGGTACTTTGTGGTGTGTTTGGAGGCCGGGAAAAGTGCTGGAAATATTTTATTAATTTCTTCTAACCCTAGTGCCCAGATCTGGAATTTTAAATGTTATTTTGGTGGGGTTTAAGTGCTCAGAAAAATCTGATTGTTAGTGCATTGGAAAGCTCTAAAATTCTAGTTTATTATGCACTTGGTTTCATGCAAAAAGATGGAGTAGTGATTGAGTTATGAATTTTAGAAGTTTTCAGCTGTTTGCAAGCTATTTTAAATTAATAGTTGTTATAAAAATCTGAACTGGAAAAGCTTGGGTTTCCAATTGGTTCTCCCATCTAACCCACCACCTTGGCTAATTCCAACCCCATTTTGGGTTGTAATTACGCTGACATTGGGTTATTTGAGGTTGAATTAAAAGGATCTCATCCTTCTTGGTTCGATTTGTGTTGAAGGTGTTGCAAATTTCTATTTGTCCCAAAAGGGGACATCACAGTGGTATCATAGTAACTTTCTTCTACTCCTGTGGGTGTTATTTATAGATTTTTTGAATCATGGAACTGAAAAGTGATGGAGATTTGAGGGCTAAGCTCTACAAACTTGGGAGATGGCTTGAGTTTCCTCCACATGTGAAGAGTGTGTTGCTCAACACTATAGAAGAAGTGACAAGTTGTTTAACTATGATAAAACAATAATATTATGGCTCCATGTTTTCAGCCATGGATTCACTGGTGACTCATTTGGCTAGATCTGAACTATTGATGTATAATGAGGTGGATGTGAGGCTCATGGTCATCACTTGTATTAATGAGGTGACAAGGATAACAACCCCAAATTTTTCATACAATGACACCACCATGGAAGAGGTCTTTGAGCTCATGATAGAAGCTTTCAAAAGCTTTGGGACACCACAAACCCTTACTTTGATAAGAGGGTTAAGATCTTGGAGAACATGGCAAAGGTAAGAACTTGTATACCAATGTTAGATCTTGATTGTGATGATCTCATTCTACACATGTTTGAAGTATTCTTTGTTGTCCTACATGATGATCATTCACAAAAAATAATGGTTGCAATGCAAACCATCATGTCCCTAATGTTGAATGAATATGAGGATCCTCCACAACAATTGCTATCCATACTTGAGGAAGGTTTGGGACAAGAAAAACCATGTATTACTCACACCTTAGCAAAAAGATTCTTGGATCAATGTTCAAGCAAAGTGAAAACATGTATCCAAGGTATGAGCTCTTTTGTTTTTGATGATGAATTGTTGACATCTAATGATTGCATAGAGTTGAGTGGTTGTAAGTAAAATTCAAATTTGGAAGAAGGGATCAAGGATCTTGAGCCTAAGGATGAAGAAAAATCAGATCTACAAGCAAAGGAAGAGAATTTGGTGAAGATGAGTTGTTTATAAAGGCAATTAACACAACTCATCACACCCCTAAGCTTAATCTCTTGAATGTCCTCATTCAAGGGCTTCATTTTTTCTGCTACTAAAAATAACATTCGTGTCTAAAATCAATTGGGGTATTTGTCCCTTCTTCCTTTGACAAGAAGTAGCCATCGTTTATCATGAATCTGCTCCAAACTTTGTTATGTAAAATCTCTTGAGTGGTATGTCACCTTTCCATGGCGGTATCAGAAAATGAAAGATTGGTGGGTGGTAGCCTATAAGAAACTAGTTGTCTTCACATTCATTAGCAATCTCAATGTATTTTTCACTCTTTTCAAAGTTGGCATTATGTTTGGGTAAGAGTGCATCTCTTTCCTCTGTAGCTCAGGAGACAACTCATTCCATCTCATTTTGCATGCTTGTACTACCTAAATCCCATTTTTCTTGATCATTGCTCTAACTTCTGCGTGTGTTGATGTCCTCATTTGTAACACTCTCTTCTGATCACCTTCTTATTTATATATTTTTCATATTGCTCTGTAACTTCATCGATTTTGTGGCCTCAGCCTTGACAAACAATGGTTGGACCTTTTCCAAATGTCTATACTCTTCCATCTTCCTTTCTATATCCAACTCATTTGTAAAATAAGAGCATAGGGCCTTAACTTGTACATCCCCAATGTATAGAATTGGAATCCAATCCTGTCATATTTAAGGGCATAATTGTGCAAATAAAGCTCACATAATAAGAGTTGGAGTTCATGAGTGCTATTTTGATATAAAGTGAAGAAGCTCCTAGCTAAGTTGATATCATATGGTATGTTAGAATTAATGTAGGTAAGTTTGTGTTGCAACATCTTTTCTTTCAAGAAGATAAAAACATTTGATGAGGGCCTACATTTAAATATTTCATACGCTACCGGACTGTCTCTTCCTCGCTTCTCGCTTCCGCTTCGACCTCTTGATCTCCATACTCTTTTCCTCTAGTTCTTCCTTATGCTTAGAGATAAGGGATTCTTTCTCTTTCTCCCATTTTCCTTTGAGCTTATTAACATATGTCTCTAATTGCATCATCAAATAGTCAATATCTGGAAGCATAGTTTGTGTGGCCATCTCCTTACAAGGTGGTTTTATAGGTTCCCTTACAATTTCTGAACAAATTTCCAACAAGGGTAAAATGCAAATATATGGACACCCACTTCCAGAGAGATTACAAGAAAATAAACCTGACCCTAAATCAAATTTTGATTCTAATTTTGTCAATTAGCTGAAGGATATTTGCGTGAAGATTCCAATCATTTAAGCTATTAAGGATGTGCCCATCTACAACAAGTTGGTTAAGGATATATGCTTAAAAAATGAGACAAAAGAACAAAGGATCCATCCCTTTGTGCAAGTCATTGGATAATTGGCTAATATTATGCTTGGAAATTTGGTTCTACCCAAGTATATAGATTCAAGTAGTCCTTTGGTAAACGTTACATTTAATGGCACAACAACAAAGAATACTTTGTTAACTTAGGGGCAACAATAAAGCGTTAGGACTAAAAAAATTATGGATGACCTAAAGTTGGAAGGACTAAAGCCAATAGCTACAATTTTACAACTGGTAGATAAATCAACAGTGAGACCTAAAAGACTCCTGGAGGACATTGTTGTGGTGGTGGAATCTTGGGAATACCCTACTGATTTCATTGTCCTTCAACCAAAAACAAGTTTAGGAAGTTATTATATTATTTTGGGAAGACCATGGTTGGCCATTCTTTAATGCATTCATAGGTTACATGTCTAGCAACATGATTATCTCAAATGGAAATGGTACCAAGAAGCTTATTCTCTATCCTCTTGCCTAACCATTAAATAATGAAGATCAGACAATTTGGGTTGAAGAACCAGAAGCTGATTAGAGATCGTACAACAACTCATGATGTTGGAGAAATCTTGTACAATTGAAGAACATGAAGAAGATGTTGTTCTCTCCAATGTCTTCTGAGAACAACTATGGAATAAATGAAGAAGTGGATGATAGATTAAGATGCTTAAGTTGTCCCTTGAACCAAGTTCTACTACAACAAATCACCATGGATATTTCAGGTAATAATTTTATTATTCAACTTCTTCCCCTTGATGACATACTAATTTTTGTTAGAAATAATGTATTTTCAATTATGGAACTCTCCAAACAAGTAGAAATAACACCAAGGGGCCACTCAACGTAAGTAAGACGTTGAATAGACAACAAGAACAACTTTTGATTGCTCTTCTGCAAAAACATTAAACAACATTTGCTTGGGATTATGGTGATATGCATGGGATTCATCCTAGGATTTACACTCACAAAATCTATATCAAAGAAGATTAAAACCAATAGAAAGCCTCAGAGGAGAATGAACCTGCAGTAAGAGAGATTTTGAAAGCTAAACTACAGAAGTTGTTGGATGTTGGATTTATATACCCTATATCAGATAGTCAATGGGTATAACCTCTTGTCATTGTGCCAAAGAAGAAGAATGGGATATAGAGGGAGCTGAATGAATCAATAAAGAAAGATCACTTCCCATTGCCTTTCATTGATCAAGTGATTGACACTTTGGCTAGTAAAAGTATTTTTCTTTTCTTGATGGATATAGTGGCTATAATTAGATCCAGTTACAACAGGGGACCAAGACAAAACTACCTTCACATGCCCATGGGGAACATTTTCCTATTCAATTCTTCCATTTGGCTTATGTAATGCACCTACTACATTCCAAAGGGTAGTCTTGAGTATCTTTTCAAATTTAACAAATGACTACATGGAAGTCTATATGGATGACTTCACAAGTACATGACAACACTTTTGAGGAAGCTATGCAAAATTTGGATAAAGTCTTGAAAATATGCAAAGAGCACAATTTGTCCTTGAGTAATGAGAAGTGCTACATGATGATGTCTGAAGGTATAGTTCTGGGGCACTACCTATCCTCTAAAGGAATTCAAGTTGATCCAACAAAGGTATCTGTTATAATCAACCTGCCAACACCAAAGAAACAAAAGGATGTTAGGAGCTTTCTAGGCCATGTTGGATATTACATAAGGTTCATACAAGATTTTAGCAAGATTACAATGCCAATTTTTGCATTGTTAGGAAAGGATGTTGATTTTGTTTGGACTGAACGTTGTGAAGGTGTTTTTCAAACTTTGAAATAGATGTTAACTATTGCTCTGTGTTAAGAGGACCTAATTGGAACCTGCCTTTCCACATCCACACTGATGCATCAAATCATGTTATTAGAGATGTCCTAGGATAAAAAGATGGAGTTCTAAATTATGTAATTTATTATGTTAGCAATAACTTGCGGCATGGAGAGTTGAGTTCTTGATAGTTGTATATGTTATCAACAAATTCAAACACTACATCACAAGTTATCTAGTGTTCATTCACACTAATCATGCTACAATCAAATATTTGATAAAACAAACCTATAGTAAACAACAAAATCATAAGGTGGTTTCTCCTTTTGCAAGAATTTGATGTCACCATAGTGGAAAATCCTGACAAGGATAATGTGGTAGCAGATTTCCTTTCAAAAATGGATACCAATAGTGAAGAGCAAGTAGTTGATGACTCCTTTCCAGATGAGCACTTATTTGTTATCTCTACAAAACACCCTGGTATGCTAGACATAGCCAACTATTTGGTCTTAGGTAAAACACCTCCACATTGCTTATACTTTGAGAAAAAAACATATAGTTGAATTTTTTAATCATTTTTTATGATAGCTAGATTTTTGTTTCATAAGGGACAAGATGAAATAATGAAACAATGTATAGATGATGAGGAGATATTTGACGTCCTCAGAGCTTGCCATAGTGAACCTTGTGGAGGGCATTTTGCTACAAAAAGGACAACATAAAGGTGTTAACTACTGGTTATTATTGGCCAACATTACATAAGGATGCAACATTATACACCAAGAGATGTGATTAAATTCCAAAGAATGGGTAAGCCCACTATTAGAGCATAAGAATGGTGTTTAGGGAAAAACCTCATGCGAAAAGACAAGTGAGGGCGTTTATTATGTTTTTTGGTTTTGTTGTGAATGGATTGCAACCAAATGGTTGGGTTTCAAGGAAACATTGGCTTCTCTACGTGCTTGATGGCTTGAAAGATTTTGTATGGCTTTGGTTCGTGATAACAACTACATGGTTTGTTGTCTAGCAAAATCAATAATATCGGTTAGTGACATTGTTGTTATACCTATGCCTCTGACATATTTATATTCTATGACACGATCAACCTGATTATAATAACTTCATTTTTACTGCATCAAAATGGAAACTCTTACTTTTATACACTAATTTCTGAATTAATGCGCAAAGGCTTCAAATTGGGAGATGTCACAAAGTTGCATTTTTGCTAACCACTTACTTGCTTCCATTTCTTTATTTCCTTGAGGTGGTACAAACTCATTTATCAACATTTGATAGAGATTTTGCATGGGATTAACCTTAGAGAATACTCTTAGGTCTTGTTCTTGGGGTGACATTGAAGCCCGCTATTTTAATACAATACTCCGAAAATATCTTGTAGCATATGTATCAATTCTTTTTCCATCTATATTGGTGATAGTTTCAATCAATTGCATGCAGTTACTCCATGATGTAATCTCATCTAGAGGATTTAACATGTCATCTATATTGAGATACCATGGTTGTCCTGGTATATTGGTCTTCATCATTAGTGTAGAGGGAGGTTTCTTTCCTTTAGAATCAGATGGCAAAAATAGGGGTCCAAAGTTTATAGATGTTGTAGAGCTGGATGAAGATGATGATGGTGTTGTTTCCATAGGACTAGAGGATTTTATTTTTGGATTTTATAATTTCTCTAGCCAGTCTAAACCCTTCTCAAGTTCAACCAATTTTTCATCTACTATGCGGTTATGATCAACTATCTCATGCAATATATTTAAGGATTGATCTACAATCTTGTAGGCATCATTATTCACAGTTTAAATGAACTAGACATTTTCACTTATGAAAGGCAAATCATGTACCAATTTCTTTATACTTCAGACATTATTTGCTAATGGAGTTATTTTCCTAGCTCTTGCCTTAATTGCCTAACATCCCGCATAGATCATCAAAGTTTTATGTTAAGTGTGCATGATATCTAGCAATATAGTTTCTTTGTTTATATTTTGGATTGGGTTCTGGTTCTCCTGTAGAACATGGCTCAAAAGCATAAGAAAAGTAGGCTATTTTTCCTTCATTCATTTTGTAACAGCCCTTATAGGGAGGCCATCTTCCTCCCTTGTAGAATGTTATTGATCCTTCTTTATATGTTTCTAATGTATTTTATCTAGGTAGAGATGACAGTGTAGTTGCAGGGAAATCTGGTCCTTCATTTATCTGATCATGTTCTAATTCTACAAACACATTTCCTTTTCACACAGAGGATCTTCGAGATGAAGAGGATGACACACTTGGTCTAGGACTTTCAAAAACTTGTCTCATAGTTATAGACCTTGGGAGGATATGAACCATGTTATCTCTAATGTCTTGGACTGGTTTCTCTTTCTGATGGATTTTTGGATTAACATTTCTTAACTAGTCTAACCTCCATTCTCCTGGTATTTCTATGGAACTCACAACACCCTTTTTGTAACTTGACATTTCCGCTAAGTCGCAAGCATATGGAAGATTTTCCAAAATCTTCGGATGGTTCGTGTTGGTCATGGAATATACTACTTCTATGTTGATGAAGCATATTTGAATGAGCCAAACATGTCTAAACCATAGACAAATGAAAATAGTCCCCAACAGTCTAGTGATCCATGTTTAACTTCTTTACAACTTTTGTCCCTAGCATTGATTGACAAATTTTGAAAATATTCATAACACACATGTCCATCATTTAGACGAGAAAGTGATGACAACTGGCATGCATGTTCAAAATTTCTTTCCCTTCTATCACACAAAGCAACATAGGTCACATGTCTAACATTTTCAGGTACCAAGGGTTTGATATAGACTCTGATCAAACCAAAATGAACAAAATTAACATCTTCATGTTGCCTAATATAGTGAATTTCAGATTCGGCAAAATGGGTAATAACTTGGTCTGATAGGCTTTTCCTAGTTGATATTCTAAAGTTTTTCTATAGCCTTGATACAAGGACACAAAAGAATTAAAGGTGGTATTGTATATGACTTTATTAAACAAGCCTTTCTTTTCAATTTGAGAATTTTTATAGACATTCTTAGCACTGACCTTAGGAGCTGAAAAAAATTTAATAGAGCCTGAGAGTTCTTCAAGTACCTTCAATTTCTGGAACCTTGCTAGAATTTTCTCCTTGCTCGAAAATAGACGGTGTCAACTCTTCATTTTTTTCTTCTTCATATATGCTTCATGTGTATGACTTGAGTTTCCATAAACCTATTGTCAAGGTAGTTAATACTCGTCTAAGTAAGGGATACCCAAAATATTTTGCGAGACTCGGATTTTTGAGAAATGCAGAATTCATGAAGATGTTTGAAGGAGATCTTATAATACTAGGCCTAGTATGACATTCATAATAAGATATCCTTCAAACAACACCATGAATATGACTCGTGCCTAGTATTATATAAGAGTAAACTAGCAACAAGTTTCATGCATAAGGTAGGATTTATTTTGGCACATGCAAGTTTAGGATCAAGTTCATAGGATTGGAAATATGTTTATAATCAAGCTTGTTAAATATTTTAAGCTATAGTGAGATTGAGATAATTTTATAGAGTTCTTCTACTAGAAAATAGTAATGCCTTTAAAAATGATAGAACAATCCTATATCAACAATCTCAAAATGTTGTCTCAACTTAGATTTTAAAAACTATGTAGTGTGGATCGGTGATAAGAAGATTATCAACACATCAACTTATCATAATAATCTAATTATCTTTAAGTTTCACAAATAAATCATTATCTGAAAAATAATAAGAGAAACCAACATTTTTAAATAAATTGTTAATTTTGGTTAATAAGGTCCTAGGAATTCTTTCCAATAGGACAACAATTCCATAAATAAGATGATAATGCATCATCACTTCATGACAATATGAGTGAAAGAACATTGTCGCTTAACATGAAAGCATAATATCATCCCATGAAAATGTGAAAATAATAGTCTTCCTATTGTTTGCTTCCATTATTTAAAGAGAGGCCATGTAGAAAAATATTGTTATATATATCCATGTTTATTTTGTGCAATGAATAACCATGGTGTAGCCATGTGTTGGAAGATGAAATATTTCACAAAGATGTATATTTTTTTGGAAATTGGTAAAATGTTGAGGGTGTTGAAAGGACCCACATCCTTTTACAAAATCCCAAAAGGCTAGATATTATGTGAAAGTACATAAGATACAAAGACCGAAGTCAAAAAGTACCAAAATCCAAAAATCCAAACCCACACAAGGGTTACATATCTATCATATTTTTAGTACATTAACAGCTTCATAAGTAGCAGCATCCAGATTATTGTCAGCCATTGCTTCAGCCAAAGTGATGAGATCTTTACAACCATTCTACATATGTTCCCAAGTCTTGTCAGTGTGATCCTTCCAACTTTTGATTATTGTGAAGGCTCTATTGATTTTTTCAAGCACTCTACAAAGAATTTTAGCGGTGCTTGTATTAACATCACCAACAGCAGTAGCATCAGTAGTATCCTCAGCAACACTCTCTTCAGGAATCTCCATAGTGTCCACAAAAGCATCACAAACTAAATTTTCACCCTCCACGCCAACAACATCATTAACATTTTCCTCCTCCACAACATCAGTAGAGTCGAAAGGTGAATCCAGTTGAGGAGCAGGGGAATCAGAGTAAGCCTTTGAAAGGATGAGAAGAACATTAGGGATGTTATTGTCATTAGCAGGGCTCAAAATTTCCATATCAGTTGCAGTGTTTGGAGAAAAAGTGGGAGGTGGTTGGTTCGTTGCCACTCAGGGAGGATTTTCAGAGAGGATGGGAGAAGACAGGCAGAGAAGCTAGGGGAAGAGGTGGCATCCAGGTGTCCCGTGATCACCACCTCTAAATTAGAGGTAGGCTGGAGAATGAGGCACCGGCAGAGATGGTGGACGGAGGAGCGAACACAGGGCGGCGAAGGGATGCGACGACGGGGTGAGCTAGTCACACAGTGGGGAAACAAGCTAAAACTACATGACCATTAACAATTTTAAACAAGTAGAGTAAACCCTGATGAAGGAGAGGACTTTCACCAACACAGGCTTGTTTAATGAAAAGATCCAGTGACTAAAATAAAAAGTTAGCTAAATTTACCTTGATTCCATTGCGAAAATGGGCCAGGAGGAAAATTTAGTGTCCGTACACTAGTTTGTATCTTCCTTCTATCATAAAATTATGCGTTATTTGCTCAGTGACTCAGTCCCATGATGTAGGTAGGCAGAGAAGCATGCTCAAAACTAGACTGATATGTGTTAACTCATTCCTTCTTCAAAAAAGCCCCCATCTTCGCTTTAAGAGAATATTTAAAGTGGATATTTCCATCAACAGGAAGACCCATAGTGGCAGTGATGGATTCAATTGTGATTTCAAACTTGGTCAACCCAGTTTCACTTTCCTCTTCTTTCATATAAGGAGAGTTCAAGTATGTTGAATTCTGAACCATGGTTATTTGAGATTTACAATTATGAGTAAGTTTACAAATAAACTAGTGATCACCTTTAGCTTAAGCAAGTACGAGTAAGGGGCATCCACATCTAAAAATTCACCCATGGACTAATCTTGGCCTCAACCATTTTGACTCTCCGTGTCGAGTATCTACTGAGCCTTCCGCTCCTTTTTTAATTTTACACTAGCAAAATTCCACACAACTCTAGGATTTCAAGTTGCAAATAGAGACAAGATAAATGTGTGTCAATTGATTTATGAAGGAGTTCTCCATTTCAAGACTTTTGTGGACTAAACAAAGTCATAAATACCGAGGGCTCAAGCTATGATTAAGTGGGCAGGTTTCTGCAAATGGAGATCCAATTGATAAAATTATTTCTTTCACTATATGTCTAGGTTGACACAAGTAAGCAAATATTGAAGCTCTTAGTGAAATGTCAAAAATTGATGTTTGGTATATTTTTGAAAATTAATTTTC
The DNA here is from genome assembly GCA_018340775.1 of Taxus wallichiana var. yunnanensis. Taxonomy (NCBI): domain Eukaryota; kingdom Viridiplantae; phylum Streptophyta; class Pinopsida; order Cupressales; family Taxaceae; genus Taxus; species Taxus wallichiana. The sequence goes on along the minus strand of CM031241.1, from coordinate 586,185,458 downwards.
TCATGCATGATTTAAGGAGTAGAAAAATATTCATTAACTTCCTTGATACAAATGTTTCCCCTTTTACTTTATGTGATTAAAATTTGTTGACTTCAGCTATGAATGTCTCATTTCTTTGGAAAAGGATAAAATCATGGAGAGAAATTGTAAAATTAAAATTTCCATTTTTATATTGTTCTTTGATTAAATTCATTGATTCAATATACTTTTCACTTTTTTGTAATATCATCAATATTCTCTAACCGTAGTTTTTTTAGTATAATATTGAATTGTGTGATGTCAAGCACTATGAAAAAATGTCTCTACTAATTTAGGTGCGATTGAAACCGAAATTGTAATGTGACCTAATGAGCCTTCTTGAGAAATTGTTTGTTGTAATTAATAATTTTCATGCCCTAATTTCCTATGAAATGAAGTGAACGTGTGTTGTTTTGTTTTTATCATCAACCATAATTCCCTACCTATGTTCACCTCATATGAAATCTCAAATAACCATGGTTCATGTTTAGGTTGATCTTGAGATGTGCATCCCTTACCAACCACATGAAATACACTAACTTGATTACATTGTATAATATGTGGACAAGGAGGCACAATTAGCGGTTTGGCTGTAAATTTCTCAAATGTGATTACACCAATATCGATGAGCTCCTTAATGTTCATTATAAGGAAAAAAAATCATCATTATGTCCATTTATACAGTGATAATTACTAAATTATCTTTCCCCATTTTATGTTAGAAAATATGTAATGTGATTCATAATAGGAGATAATGTAACTAGCTTCTTATACAAAAGCATTTGTAATATAGTACTTGTTTATCATGTAGTATTTGAACCCTTATAGGATTGCTAATAGAATAGGTAGGGCTTAAGGAAGATGAGATAAGATAATTTTATCAATGTCCCAAATGACTACAAAATTAGGTCAATGGAACTCTGCAGAGTAAAAATCCAATGGAACTAAAGCAAGATGACCCAAACGGGTGCTGAAACACAAAGAAAGAAAAGAGAAGAAGAAGAAGAAGGAAGCGGGGGCCACAAGTGTCGAGAGACCGAGAGAATAAAAAGAAGATGATGATGGTGTGGGGGAGCGAAAGGAGCAACACCCCCAACATCATTACCTAACATTCAAGGAAGATTGGAGATAATTGGTGATGTGCGATGTCCAAGAACTAGAATAGTGGAATGTTTGGATATCCGATGTCCAGGAGAGAGACAGTGCCTCTGGGTAACCCTAATGGATCTCTATTTATGTTTGGGGGCGATACATGTCCGAGACAGGGGTCTCTAGTGTAGTAAGTCCAGTTCCAAGTCCCGACATATCGACCTGGGGATCCATACTCATGTCAAGATGCCACTTGGTACCCCTCTCCGGAGAGAGCACCGAGAAGGAGGTGATCCATCTACTATCCATCCGTCTAGGAGGAGGGTGAAGGAGCCTATCTCGAAGCCCGAGGGCCTCTGCCAGATAAAGAGCAAGACATATTTGATCATAGTATCTAAAGAAAGTCACAAAGGAAGGGAGCTCACGGAATAGGCAATGGAATCTCCCCCGAATCTCGTAATAAACAGGACACTAGAAAATGAAGTGTTCTTGAGTTTCAACCACTTGGAGAGAGCAAAGTTGGAACGTCTGCTCTGAGTTGTCTAACTAGCGGTTAGTCTCCACACGGAGTTGATGTGAGCCCACTTTGAACAGACCTAAAGAGATATGAAGGACTTGTAACCAATGTTGGGAGATGTACATGGGTCTAATAATGAGCCCGTCGCGAATCTCAAGAAAGTGTGTAGCGTAGAAGGACATCTTTGGATGTAACCCCCGGGGGTGTTGGTCCAAGTGTGCTGGATGAATTGTCTTTAGATATCATCTATGATAGTTCGTGAAGGTCTTTTTGGTTCAGGAGGAAATGGACAGGGTCATCCAAGGAGTAGCTGAATGGTGGGAGACGGTCCATCTGGATGCCAATGGAACCAAGTAGGTGTGAAGTGTGGGCATACCAACAACGAGATTGACCACTATGTTCTGAGAGAGCAATAGCTTCCAAAGAGCAGTAAGCAATGTAGATGTACCTGTTCCTATCTACGGAAGAATTAGATAAACCTCGGATGTGGTGCATCATCAACACAAGGCTGAAGATAGTCTCTAATCTAAAAGGGGGAGCCCCAAACTCAACAAGAATAATGTTATTAGGAATGGTCTCTTTGCACCTGAGCATGAGGATTTGGACAAGCTCAATAGTAGTCTAATCCGAGTCCAAAAGGTAGGGACTTCAAATTTTCAAACCATATAAAACCATGGCTCTAACTAAGGAGTTAGAGATAGACATTTTGGAAAGGATGTCCTGAAAGTGATTATGGAAGCATTGTCTCTCAAGAATCGCCAAAGAACCATACCCCTTATTAACTCGGGGTTGGAGAGCAGGACGAAGGCTAAAATGTGGTCTAGAGAACAAAATCCCCAAGTATGTGTAAGAACATGTGATCTCAATCTCCTCCCCTGAAAGAAGAAGTGGAAGTCTGAGGTCTTTAGACAATTGAAAACCATAACTTTGGTTTTCCCAAGGTTCACTGTCAGCTGCCTGTGATCACAAAAGAGGGCTAAGGCATCCAGCTGCCTCTAGAGTCCCTCTCGCAGAGGAAGCAAGGAGAACCACATCATCTGCAAAGAGGAGAATGTAGATCAGGACATGGTGCAGAAGACAACCATCCCCTTCCTGAATGTGATCCCTGAGAAAATCCTCAAGCTCATTGATGTAGATACCAAACAAGGTAGGGGAGAGGGGGCAGCCCTATTTGACACCAATATTGCTCCTGATGAAGTCGGACAAGCCTGCAGAGGTGTGAAGATGGCCCAAGACCTCCTCATATAAGCGCATAATGGTTGTAAGAAGAATTTCATAAATACCTATATCTCTGAGCCTGCAGAAGAGTGCTTCTGTGGTACCGAATCAAAAGCTTTCCGAAAATCCACAAAACAATAGAAAACACTTTGGAGGAGTGGTGACGAGCCTCCTCGATAATAGCCCGAAGAGTGAGGATGTGATCAATGGTCTAGTAGGTCGGTCAAAAACCCTCCTGTCCCCTAGCTCTACAATGGTACTGATCAAGGAACTCGGAAAGTTGCATATGAAGAATTGTGGCATAGAGCTTGGAGAACGTGTGGCCCACCATGATAGTCTTGTAGTTGTTAGGGTCGGAAGTAGGCCCCGACTTGTGGATGGGGTGGATAATGTGGTGGGACCAAGACTCTGGGAAACCTGTACAGACCACTTGATTGAAGAGGTCCACAAGGTAACTAAGGAGCGTCTCCCACCCCTGTTTGAAAAGTTCCACTTGGAAACCTTCCTCATCCCCTACTTTGTTGCAACTCATAGCTAGAATGGCATTCCTCACATTGGTGTAGGTGAAAATATGGCAATATGGAGGGGAAATAACCTGGATCCGAGGCTGGCCAGAGATGTCATAAAGAGTGGAGGTGTGAGTAAACATGGAATTAGGATCTAAGTCCAGGGGTAATAGTGAATGACGGGGAAGAATGGTGCACCAGAAATGTTTGGGGGAGTGGATAAGGGACAAATGAAGCTCCCGACATCTATGAGAGATAAAGGTGTGTTTCTTATGACGAAGGAGATGACGATATGCTAACTTCAGGGAAGGGAAGGAGGGGAGGGTTGTTAGAACTATAATATTAAGTGCATCATAATATTTAGTTTATAGTTAAATAATATAGAATAGTTATATTCTTATTATTTAAATATAAACTTTATATTAGGTTAGATTAGTTATTAAGTAACTAATTATTAATTAAAATCGGGTGTGCCCCGTCACTTAATAGACATAACCCTTCGGGTTATTTATATATGACTATGGGTCATATTCGAAATGTATTCGAAATAATCACGTGAATCTTTATGGATCATGGGTAAAAATAGGGAGTAGAAGGAGGGAGGAGTTATTGGATTATGATGTAAATGTTTCTCATATTAGTGGATTATTCTTCATGGTTTTTACCCATTTACAAGTTTTCCACGTTAAATCATGTGTCAATGTGTTCCTTTATTTACTTGTTTATTTATTTCATTCATTGTAATGTTAAGTTATAATGTTTAAATAATATTCAATGTTATTTCATTTTAATATATTGGCCCTAACATGGTACCAGAGCGAGAATAATTAAATTTAATATTAACCTATTAAATGAAACCGTTGGGAAGTTGGTAGTTGGTTGAAAAACTATATAACCCTTCCCTCTCCCCACTTCGAATTAATTAAAATGTGCATAGGTGGAAGATACTTAGGTTCCCTACAGTGAGTAAAAAGCTCTCGAATATTAATTGCACAGGTAGAAGTTATTTGGAAGTCTCCACAACAAAGTAAACCCATTCAAATTACTCAACCTGCAAAACCAAGGTAAGAACTAGTAAATACTTTGTATAGTTTATAATGTATGCAAGAATTCAAGAAAACAACTAAAAATTCCAAGTGAAAAATAAAGTGCACATGAGACAAGATTCGGGAAAATAGGCCATTTGAATTTTTTTCATTGGTCGTGTAAAAACCATGGTCTCTTGGTAATATTGTTCTTTTTACATTTTGAAAAATGAAACTCTATTTTTGTTTTTGTAATTTAAATACACACACACACACTCACTCAACATCACACACACACACACACACACACACACACACACACACACACACACACACACACACACACACACACACACACACCCGAATATTTAAACCTAACCGAAATTAGTATATATATGAAATATATTAAAAACTTATATTAAAATTAAACCTAAAAACTAATCCTATCAACTATATTGGAGGGCCCCCTTCCTACAGCAATCCCTCCTAAAATCATGCCAAGTGGCACATGTTGTTGCCTCTTGTGTGAGACCTATACACTTGCGCCATGTGGATCCGGGCTCCTCCACCAATAATGACCCCGCCAACGCCCTACCTTTGTTTCTACGTGGGTTTAGTCCCTCATGGGGGACGACTTAGTAATAGGGAAGGATTTATAATCCTTCCCATATAGCTTTGGTGGTGTGACTTAGGTCACACCACCCATTGTGTTGTTGGCCCCATGCGGGCACAATTAGAGGCTCGATCAATAACAAATGCGTCTCGGTGACGGTCCCTTCAATGATGTGGCTATGGTAATACGTTGGTAGTGCATTTAGTTAGTTTGAATAATATGAGGCATTCGATTAGTAATATGTTTTAAATAATTTATATGGCTCTTTGAGTTAATGAGATAACTTGACCAAGTTGACCATATCAAGTTGATAATATGGGCAAGAGCCCATTTTTTATATAGTCATGTTGTAAATTTTTTTATATATATTTATTTTATAAAAATTTGTAGAAATTTTTATATAAGAATTTTTTTAATAAATTTTTATCAAAATATACAAATTATAAACCTTTTTCGTCGTAATTATTGTTCTATATGAAGACCTTTTGTAAAAATAATAAAATTATCACTTCTATTTGATGATTATTTTTGTCATCGTAATTTATTGTGAAACTAAAAAAATCACTCACGTTTCGATTCGAATTATTGATATTGTTCAAATTTTTTCATGTATAGATTCTTTTTATACAAGATCTCTCTTCGTGACATAAAAGTGATCGAAATCAATTACGAGGATTGAAATACAACAAGGGGTTTATCTATCAAACTCTTATTTTGTTTGTTAATGATTTATTAATCACTAGTAATTTTGACACTTTAATTATAAAAATTTAAAGGAAATTAATGCAATACTTTGGTGACATATTTAGGTGTATTACATCATTTTTTAGGCATGGCTATATTTCGAGACAAAAATTCTATTGTAGTATCTCAATCATAATATGTAACGAATTTGCTTAAAATATTTAATATGCTTGATTGTAAACTAGTTTCTATTCCTATAGAAGTAGGATGTAAACTTGATCCTAAACCTGCATGTGAAAAAACTAATCCTACTTTATACAGGAAACTTGTAGGTAGTTTGATTTATCTTACTATTACTAAACTGACATTTCTTATGAAGTAGGGATTGCTTCAAGGTTTATGCAGGAACCTTATCAAGGTCACTGGAAATTAGCAAAAAGAATTTTGCTTAATCTAAAGGGCACTATTAATTATGGTTTACATTATATTTCATCTAACAATGCATATTTACATGGATATTGTGATTCTGACCATGTTGGTGATGTGATAGATCATAAATCTACAACTGGATATATATTCAAGTTTGGTGTAGGTGCCATTACTTGGAGCAAGTAAAAAGAAGCCGATAGTTTCCATTTCTTCTACTGAGGTAGAATACAGAAGTGCAATGGAAGTAGCAAAAGAAGTCATGTGGCTGAAAAGGTTATTAGAAGAAATACACATGGAAGTTAAAGGAAGTACTCCTCTTCTATGTGATAGCTAGAGTTGTATTGCTCTTGCAAAGAATCCAGTTCAACATCAAAGGACAAAGCATATCGAGATACATATGAAATTTATTCGTGAGAAGGTTCTTAGTGGTAATATAGATCTCCAATACTACCCAACTAAAAATCAGGCTACAGACTTGTTCATGAAGCCATTGTGTGTTGCGAAGTTCTACAAGTTTCGTGCAATGCTCAACCTTTTAGAGTTGCCATTGAGGGGGAGTGTGCATGTAATGTCACCTCCTAATGGTCAGTTGGTTGATTGACTCCTCTTCCTCTATACTTCTACTCTAGTTTAAAAGCATTGTAAAAGATCTTATATGATCTAAAGTAAACTAATAGAGTTTACATGTAAACCGATACGATTTACGGGGAAAATCTGATCCAGTGTGTGCATATGAATTGTAAAGGAGGTCCTTGTGTTATAAAAGGTTCTTAGAGATGTGGTATAAGAATATTTCCACGAGAAACAGTGAGATGTAGCCTAACAAATCATGCTTATCCTAAATCATATGTTTGATTTATGGATTCCAAATCCTTTTGTACCAAAATGTAAGTTGAGCATGATGAAGGTGTTATAATTCCTTCAAAAATACATGTGCTAACCTAAACCTTTATGGTTTATGGATTTTTAATCCTATTGTACAAACACGTAATGTTGGCATATGGATCCCCACTTAATATTACGGGAGAGTGTTAGAACTATAATATTAAGTGCATCATAATATTTAATTTATAGTTAAATAATATAAAATGGTTATATTGTTATTATTTAAATATAAACTTTATATTAGGCTAGATTAGTTATTAAATAACTAATTATTAATTAAAATTAGGTGTGCCCCGTCACTTAATAGACATAACCCTTCAGGTTATTTATATATGAAAATGGGTCATATTCGAAATGTATTCGATATAATCACGTGAATCTTTATGGATCACGGGTAAAAACAAGGAGTAGAAGGAGGGAGGAGTTACTGGACTCTAATTAAAATGTTTCTCACATTAGTGGATTATTCTTCATGGTTTTTTACCCATTTACAGGTTTTCCACGTTAAATCATGTGTCAATGTGTTCCTTTATTTAGTTGTTTGTTTATTTCATTCATTGTAATGTTAAGTTATAATGTTTAAATAATATTCAATGTTATTTCATTTTAATATCCCGCCCCGACAAGGGCATGGAGGAAGGAAAACCAGATTTTATGATGAAAATCTTTGCATTCCTCGTCATACAATTTGTTCTAGGGAGGGTACCACGATGCGGGGTGGAAGGGGTGACGTGGGGAAAGGAGCTCGTGGTCGCCTCATGTATAGCACATGAGAGGGTACAAAACATTTGGACCGAGGTAAGAGAGGTAAAACGGGGAATGGGGGAGAAGATGACAAAGATGAAAGGAGAAAGTATTGGGATCCCCTTCATCAAATTTACAAATGATACGGGAAGGATCAGGGAGGGGGTGAGGTCATGGGGTGGTAAACTAAAGGAAAAAGGAAAGGGTTGCATGATTAGCAAGAAGGATGGGGGAAACACATAAGTGGTGGATATGGGGAATCAAGTTGGGAGTAGCCATGATGTAATCAACCACATTGGCCCCACCACAATAAGGTCTACGGGTAAATTACCGGGAGTCGAAAAATGAGGAATGGGCCATTCGAATCAATAGATTATGAGATTCTTCCAACTAGAGAAGATGTCGATCGTATGATGTCAGGAGCCTCATTTTATCCTCCTAATCTTGTTAGAAGCCAACCAAATCTTGATCCACCTTTGAAATGTAAAGTGCATCGTCGAAATTGTCGTGCCTCGGAACCTAAATATTTTTGGTACGTGCATTCAAGTTTCCCAAAATGATGATCTCTCCAAACCCGAATACTAAGAGATAACAACATAAAGGTAAAATAAGGGGTCTGTCGTGTGGGTTTTATGGATAATAAATGAGGAGGAAGCTAGAGGGAAATAACAGACTGCGATGAAGATATCCTTGAGATGGGAGGAAGTACGTTTGATTTGAATCCATATAAAATGGGAAAACTCATCCTCAACAATAATAGAAATCTTGCTCGAAGAGTGTCCCTGACCAAACAAGCCACCCCACCAGACCCTCTAACACCTCTAGAACTCGAGTCTTCTATCTGCAAACAGAAAGCCAATAGTAACCACTGATATCTAGGAGAGGGCGAACCGGGCTCGTATGTGTCTCCGTGACAAAGAGGAGGTCTAAGAATCCTAAAGCATCATGCAAGATGCCTAGAGAAGACCAATAGGACCCATTTCCATTCCAACATGAGATTGAGATGCCCTTCTTCCGAGCCTCTCCCACCTGGAAGGTGTAGCCTTGTGATTTTCCATAGATGGAGAATCTCCTTGGAGACTTGAAGTGGTCAAACCATGTTAAGTACTAGACTCATAAGAAAGAGTATGTGAATGCAAAAGTTCACTCTCATAATCAATCGTGTCATAGAAAAGGTGATCACAATATTTGTAAGAAGGATAGAGTGTTTTTTCCTTAAGAATGGGTAAAAATTTGCTAAAGATGAGTTTCTCCTCTAGGTATGTGGATTGATATATAAAATGATGTGTTTTATTTGAAACTTTGTTAAGTAATCACATATGGGTTTGTTGCTACACTTTTGAAGATTTTGAAGATGTTTAAATGTAAGCTTAGGACCCTTATTAGTGGTGAAATTAGAAAAGAAATCCTCTTCAAAAAAAATAATAAATAGACTTGTTAGGTAGGGCATAGAACCAACATAGGGCATGATCCAATAATCTATTATGAAAATTTTCAGCAATAGGTTGTCATTATGTGTGTAATTTCCAAGGGAGGAGGAAAATTGTGGAAGGTGTAAAAGGGGATCTCCATGCCTATTACATAAGTGAAACCGTGACATTAGAAAACCTCATGGATAAGGAAAAATGAGTAACATACACACAATAAGATTCCCTTGTATAGTGTTATGTTTTATCCAAGTATTATATGAGACATATTCTAAGGATAAGGCATTGACTCAGTTTTGGAGTTCACATAATTTATGCATTAAGGACATTGTGATTAGCAATAAGTATTATAGATTGAAAAGAGGCATTTAAAGGCCCCATTTGACCATTTATCTCAAACATGGTGTTAAAGGTTTGTTACAAATAGAAGCACGACTATTACTGCATTGTTTAGAGACATCATTATAGGACATATCATTTGATTCTACAATCAAGTGACTAAGACAATGCATAGGTAAATAACTAGGATAAAAGTGTGTTAAAGGGTAGGATATACATCAAGTGTCCAAGTGTGCCCAAAAGTGTAAAAACTAATGTTGCCAACTATCAAAGACTAAATTTAGGTGTCTATAGATAGAAGGGTTAAGAATGAGATACTTTCTATGTCCTAAAAGTTGAAGATGGATCCTAGATTTAAACACCACTAATATGAATGTACTTATAGGTTAAGGAGACCACAAAGATCCCATGTGTAGTTCCAAGGTGGTTACCCACAAGTAGTAGCCAAATATAACTAGTTATCTTGGTTTTACAGGAATGTTGCCAAAACCACCACTAAGTATCTTGAGAACTTACAAAAAAATCCACTAATTATCCTTAGAAACAATGTTAATTGTCTAAAATTTCTGATATCCTTTCCAATTAGTTTTGAGCACAACAATTTCAAAAATGAAGCAAGAAAGGGATGAAAGGAAGAGGAAAGGAGCATGAATATGACTCAAAACATCGACATCACTGCATCAAAAAAATCATACATTGACAAGAAAGGAAATAGGCTATCCCCGCAAGCAAATGGGCTTAGGTAAGCGTAATGTCCCAAAAATTAACGTAAATCAACAAGTGATATTGATTGTTGTGAAGTATGTAATATGTAATTACAAGGCTAAAAAGGTTTATTATGTATCATGAAAATCAATATTTTATGGGTATTAATGTGAAATTGGTGCATCACATATGGAATCAATTGATTTGGATTAGATCGAGAATCTCATGGCCAATACACATATTGTAGAAACACAAATGTGGTATACACATAAAAGATTTAATTATAATCATAACATAAAACAATATTTACAAACTATATAATATTGTTGAACTATAGATAAAGAATCCATGAATGAATGGCAATAAATTATGCTTAATTGATAGAGGAGGCACATGTACACCTATTTCAAAGAAAATGTGTGAGCTAACATCATTGAGAAGAGATGTGACCTTCTTCTTCGTGTTATTACAAAAGAGAGATAGCAATCTCTAAGAAGATATGTGGAGCTAATTTTTTGTTTTACATATTACAATTATGGTAAAAATTCTTATGAAGAGATGAGGAGCTATAAGACTATATACTTACAATTCACTAGTTTTACATTAGGGTTCCCATTCTTTTATATCTATTTTTAGCAAGTAACGAATAGTCTAAACATAAAATGTTAAAATGCTTCAACATGGAATGTGAAGATTCATGTGACAAGCATTCCCCCACCAAGTTGAGAGGTTCTTTCACGACTCAAAGCTCACAAAAAACACAATTTTACCATTTTTAGTTTTTTCTTAACATTTTGTAATTTGGATTTATAGGCCCTTTGGTGTGTTTTTGGAGCTTTAAACTTTAGTGAGATTCCCTAGGCATTTTTGTGTGTTTTTGGAGGTCAAAGGAATATATTTAGAACATCTAAACTAGTTCTCTTGATGAGATTTCAAATACGTGTTTCAATTTGTAATTATGATTAATGGACTTGGAGATATGATCCCACCAAGGTGACATACTAGGTTTCCCAATACCCTTCCCAAAATATTGTCCCAAACTGGTATCTAGTTCATTGACATTGCATGCACAAGTAAAAATGTTTGACCAAGAAAATGCTACTAGTAATGAAATGCAATGGGGTAAAAGGAAGGGGAAAAAACATCAAGTAGCAAAGGGGTGTAATAAAATATGAAGGAAATACAAGTATATTCATTGGACAAGTATGACATACAACATCATGAAAGGATCATTTGTAGGAGTGTACTATAACTCCATCTCCACTCTTTGAGAATGTGTGGTTCCCTCTGAATTGCTTCTCCAAGTGAAGATCAATCACACAAAAACATCACTAGAGATTTGAAGTTTCAATGAATTCTAACATCTCTAAAGAAGATGGGTGATTTCCCATATTTAAAGCATGTCATGTTGCCATGTATGAAACTTGGAAGCTATCTTTGAGTCATGAACCTATAGGAAAACTCAAAAATGTCATGAGATGTCACGATATCAAAAATGTGAAGATATCGTTGGGATATCACACCAAATAAAATCTAAAAACCTCTCCTAGTTATGCCTTCGTAAATTACCACACTCAATCCTACTTCAAGTGAGCTCTATAAAATTCATGTAGGTCTTCATTTTGCTAAGTGTCCCAAAACTCATATAGAATATGACCTAGATTTTGCATGCTAGGGGATATTTACATGTTGTATTTGAAAATTTAACCATGTAGGACATATAATAGTGTATGTTTTTATTAATTTCCCTTATGCAATATTCATTTGATTGAAAAAAAATGTGTATTCTAAGTACATTTGGGAATATATAATCATGAATGGATCTTTTGAAAGAAATGACATGTCAACAACGGCATGTAGACACACATATCATCCCTAAAGCAAGCTCAACAACATTGGTATATAAGCATCTCATTAAAATTGTTGCCCCTACTCAAAGATTTCTCACGCTTTTATCTTAACTGAGTTGGAAGAAGTAGATGATATCTCTGAGTGTAATTATCATGTGGAACTCACAAGATCTAATATTGATGACAATCTATTTTCCTATAAATAAAGAGGATAAAATCCTACGGTGGTTGCGAGAGAGAGTTGAGTTGTCGAGGCTTCTTGAAAGTCTTTGCAATATCTTATTTGTATGGGTACAAGATTTTTCTTATGACTCAAGCCACTAGTTCAATTAGCAAGATAGTTTACAAAGAGATCTAAGTTTTACCATGTTGAGACCTCACATGTTCTAGTGGGGTGTAGTTCATTATCAAAAATTAATGGCATTCACACGTATCCTGGTGGGGTATAGTTCTTGAACTGATGAAATGATTAGAAAGAACTAATGAAATGATTAGAAATGTTGATGATAATATTGTGGATATTTGAAGAAATGTGATTGAATGTTTTACCAATGTTTTTAGAATTTTTTAAAAGTTGCTTGAAAGATAATTTCTTTTATTACAAATTTACAAAATGGCGGTAGATGAAAATGTAGTGTGAATGCAATAATTTACATGTGGAAATGCAGATGGATCATGCGTACTAACGTTTCAAGTGAAGTGAGTTGATGGATTTGCTAAATTCTTCACCCTCTAATGTACACAAGTGATATGCCCCATTCTTGTAGTCCTCCATGAATCGATATGGGCCCAACCACTTGGGCCTAAATTTCCTTCCTTCATCAATTTTCTTATCTATCCAACTGTCAAGTCTCAACACCAAATATCCTACAAGTATTTCACACTCCTATACCTTTTTATTGTACTGTTTGCTCATCTAGTCAGCGTAGACACTATGTCGTTGCTCAGCTTTGAGCCAAGCTTCATCGAGGGTTTCTAACTCAACGAGTCGTGCCTTGTGATATCCTTCTTCACCTAAGATGCCTTGTAATGATATTCAAAGGCTAGGTATCTCAACTTTAAGTGGTAAAGCGCTTCAGAACCGAACACTAAAGAATATGGGGTTGCCCCGTAGGTGTTCTTACCAAATTTTGTAGGCCCACAAGGCCGGAAATAGCTTCAAATGCCAATCGCGTTTATTCTCCTTAACTATTTTTAGGAGAATGGACTTTAATTTTTTCATAGCCTCACCTATCCATTGGCCTGAGGATATTATAAAGAGGTTGTGTGGTGGTTTATATGGAACTTTGCGCATAGCTCACACACCTCTTCGTTCTTAAAAGACGTGCCATTATCTGAGATAATGACTTATGGGACCCCATACCTATAGATAATATGATTGAAGATGAACTTTGTGATCACAGACCCAGGAATGGTGGTAAGAGGCATGGCCTCAACCCACTTTGTGAAATATTTTGTGGTCGTAATTATGAAATTATGGCCATTTGTTGATGAGGAGAGAAATTCCCTATCAAATCTAAACCCCATGTGGAATAAGGCCAACGTGTTGCAATAGGTTGTATAGCCTGGGTAGGCATATGAATCTCATGAGATAATTCCTGACATTTGTGACACCTACGCACATACTCCACAACATCATGCTCTAAGGTGGGCCAAAAATAACCCATCCGGTGTATCTTGCGAGCAGTAGCATGCCCTCCGAAGTGACCCCCATCAGACTCCATTGTGGGCTCCAAAGAGAATCTTTTCTGACTCTTCCTTGTCGACACACCTTAACAACATTCCATCAAAGGCTCTACAATAGAGCACTTATTCTATAATCACATATTTGGCGGCTATGACATGTAGTCATCTTCTCTATTGTGAGGTTTCCCCCTCAAGGTATGCACGGTCCATAATGAAATTGACAATGTCTAAATACCATGGACACGTGGAAATGGGAGGCATGGCTTCTATGTAATACATGCACTCATCGGGAAATCCAAGTCTACTAGATCTCCACCATCTAATGGGTTGTCTACCAACCAATCTATAATTATTTTTCTTTTGAAAAACTTTTGATTGACAAAGGTTAACTCAAATTCACTCATCGAGTCATGAAGCATCTAAAGATGATATTTCTTGACAATCACCCATGTTTCTTGGTTAAGCATATAATTCCTTAACCATTTCATTGCAAACACTATTGCAAGGCATTCCTTTTCTCCCTACGTATAACTTGTCTTATAATCTACCAAAGTGCAAATAATGAAGTAAACTGCATGTTCATGTTTATCATCATCTTCTTGTGCTAACATGCAAGCTAGAGAGAATACAGGATGAGAGGACGATTCACCTTAGGCAACATGAATGTGGGTGGTGATAATAGGAAATGCTTAACAAATTCAAATGCCTTATGACACTCAGTCGTCCAAACATTACAACAATCCTTCTTTAACAAATTGTTGATTGGATGAATAACGCAAGTTAAATCAAGTATGAACCTATGGATTGCTCTAAGATTTCCAAGAAAGGACATGATGCCTGACTCGTTTGTGGGTGGAGTCATCTCTAAGACTTCCCAAATTTTCACTGGATCTACATCAATCCCTTGTGAAGAGATGATGTAACCCAACAACTTCCCTCCCGTCACTTAAAATACACACTTCTCTGGATTTAACGATACGTTGTATTCAATGAGATGAGAGAGGATGATGTGAAGCACCTCGGGGTGATCACAGCGCTTCTTGGCCTTGGCCATAAGATCATCAATGTATGATTCCATAATCTTGTGAATAATATCATGGAATATATAGGTCATTCCTATTGATAGGTGGCACCAAAGCATTTTTAAGACCGAATGGCATGACCGCGTAGCAATAGGTACCCCAAGGAGTAGTGAAAGTGGTCTTTGTCTAATCCTCCTCAGAGATCCTAATCTAATTATAACCCAAGAAACCATCCATGAGTGACAACAACTCATATCCAGTTATTGCGTCCATAATAACATCGATGGAAGGTAATAGGAAATCATCCTTGGGACATGCCTTATTTATGTCCTGAAAATCAATGCATATTCAAATTTTCCCATTCTTCTTGAGAATGAGGACTATGTTTGATACCCACATTGAATAATCTACATGTTTGATGAATCCCACCTATAGGAGTTTCATAACCTCTTCTTTGACCATCAGAGCCACTTTTGGCTTCATAGGTCTCGACTTTTGTTTGATGGGCTTGGCATCAGGTTTGGTTACGAGATTGTGGACTACAATGTGGGGAAATTCATGTCATCTCTTTGTAGTTGAAATCAGAATATTTTGAATGTTCCTTGAGAACCTTCATATGAATTTCCACTTCTTCGGAGTTAAGAACCAAGTATCAATACATTAGGCTCTTCCTTCGTCTCGATCTTTATATCCATGGTCCCTTCAATTAATGAGGCATTGCCTTCTTCAAACTCAGGTGGGGTGGAGGTAGTTCTAGTTCTCTTTCCTCCTTTACTTCATATCTCTCAAGGCCCTCCGATGAGGAAGGACCCATTGTATGATCTCCAAAATAGGAGGAATAGTGAGGTATGAGAGTGAATCCCTCTTGTGATGAGCGGGATGAAGGTTAGTGTATGCATTAAGGTAACCTAGTATAGCCTCATCATTCTCCGCATAATCTAAAGTGGTAGGCTCGTTTTTAGTCTCAATGTATGCCAGAATTAGATTGGTAGGCATTTTTCAAACTAGGAGTTCGATTCGGATTGAAACAGTGAATTCGGTATCTTGAAATTCTTCTTGGACAAAAATGAGAAGCGAAAGTAGCCATGGAATCAGCTAAAAGGTTTTGTTCACGTGGGATAGATTCAATGGATATGAAGTCAAAACCTTTGCTTAGGTTAAGTACGACAATCTTATAGAGTTGCAGGTGTTCCGCTCTAGTCCTGTAAACTTATGAAACTTGGTTAACGACTAGTTGGGAATCACCAAAAACTCTAATATTGCAAGCACCCATTCTCTTGGCTATAATGAGACCAATAAGAAGGGCCTCATACTTGGCACCATTATTTATGCATTTGAAATTTATCTTAAAGGAAAAAAGCATAACCTTCCCTTCCATAGAAGTGAGGATCATGCCTGCCCTAGCACCAAAATGACACTTTGTTCCATCATATTTGAGCATCCAATCATTGTTAGGGAAGATTGATGTTTGAGTATCTTCTTCCTCCACTTCTGAGACCTCAACCATGTAGATCTCTTTGACTGGAAGAAAACTGAGTCCTAGAGCATCTCTACTATGCCTAGGGAGTCGAAAGGAAGGAGAAAAGGAAAATCATTCTCCAATAACTAGACAATCTTAGTTGTGGTTTCCATTAATACTATCTCAATAACAATAGTTTCATGTTTAGTTACAACAATCCCCTTAATTAAAATGGAGGTTTCTAGTTTCATCGTGGGAATCCATTTAAACTCTGGCGTTGTATCTTTACATTTGTTTACTTGATTGGTGGGGAGTTTGAACTCTGTATGGACCTCGGGTTTCTTCTTTAAGTTAGCTAGGTGAATATTGAAAGGTTTTGGGTCACCCTGAGCAATGAAGACTTTCCCCAAATGTAAGAATTTGACTTCCTAAAAAATGTAGAAGGGATTACCTTCATCTAATGGATCTAAGGTCGACCAAGAATCATATTATAGTTGGTTTCCCTATCTATAATATAAAATTTGGTTAGAATTGTCTTGGGTCCGAGAGTAATCGGGAGCACTATGGTCCCTATGGATGTTGCTTTGAGACTTTTGTAGCCTCTCAACGTATTTCTAGTTGAGGAACAATTTGTTTCCCCGTAACCTAAATTTTGGAGGAATGAAAAGGGGACAATATTAACAGCTACCCCATCATCAATCATTACATGTTTAATGTAATTATTATAGATCTAGACCTATAAATACAATGTTGGGTCACCTCTACGTGTCAACTCGGCATCAATGGGCATCTTACTGATGTCGAAGACGAATCCAACATCTCTTTTAGGTTACTAGGAGGATAGATGTCAAAAGCTATGTTGTTGTTTTGTGCACTGTAGCGGTGGGGTAACATTAATCAAGAGACCAAGACCCAATGCTTCTAATGAGAGGCTCGATGAGCAGGGGAGTTCTTCAAAAATCCAAAAAGGAGATGTGAGAAAAGGTCTTGGTTAAATATGTAATCAAATAATATGCCTCTACCGGCCTCAGAAGTGTTGGAGTGTCTTTGGCATGGACATGTAGATGGGAATAGGTTACGTTAAGTAATCACAGGTTCTTGTAGTCACGTTAATTTTAGGTTCTAGTATCTAATTCGATGAGACCCATGATCTTAGTTTGTTGTTGACTGTCTAATGGAGGTGCTACCAGTGGGTTTGAAGAAGTGGAAGCTTCGTGGTCATTGTTTCCCACTGGGTTACCCTTATTTGTGTCATGGGGGTTTAATTTTTCATTTCGGGACGTTCGGGAAGAGGGCTGCTAAAGATCCTAAGAGTGTTTTGAGGGGGAAAGGCCCCATGCTAGCATTCTACGTTGGTGTTGTAGGATTTGTCAAAAACATCTTGATGAAGAGTTGCCTTTGCTCCTCGATAGGCATTGTATGAACTTGTTACAATCATGAAAAGTTCTAGCATCATGCCCTCGGA
Source organism: Taxus wallichiana var. yunnanensis (assembly GCA_018340775.1). Lineage (NCBI taxonomy): Eukaryota > Viridiplantae > Streptophyta > Pinopsida > Cupressales > Taxaceae > Taxus > Taxus wallichiana. The sequence goes on along the minus strand of CM031241.1, from coordinate 586,167,777 downwards.
CCCTATGGAATCCACAATAAAGGTTAGGATCATAATCCCGAGGTATTTGATTCATGTTCTATTGCGGTCCAAATTTTTGGTTGTTGTTTAACTATTGGTTGTTGTAATTAAAGTTTGGAGGCCTTTGCCCTTGGTTTTGATATTGATTTTGATACCCATTTTTGGGTATTGATTGGGGCCTTGGGCTTGAACTTGTTGTGGAGGTGGAGAACAGTTGAAATCCACCACATTGATGGAAGGAGTGAAATTATTACTCCTTTGATTATTTCCGTTTGTGTTGTTATTGACATTATTTGCGCTTGAAGTGTTAACAACATTTGGCTTTTGGTTTGATCAGTTACATCATCTGTTGTAACACCACGGTTCTTATTGAGGACCTTAGGTCCTTGATTGTTGTTGGAATTGCTAGGGTAATTTGAATTACCTTGGGAGGGAGTGATCAGTCTCCCATTTGAACCATAGGTCTTTTGACTGCTATCTATTGCCACTTGATCAATGCGGAGAGCACCCTCTAGTACCTCTTCGTAGCTCCTAAGGGGAAATTTTGAATTATTCCTTTGTTTCTCAGTTAAGGGAATGGAGGAATAGATGCAAAGCTCATTCGATCCATATTGGGAGCACTCACCGAAGAGTAGAGGACTTGCCGCCATCTACGAACGACATGGGTAGTAGATTCGTTATGTTGTTGTTTTATATGAAGGAATTACCTTATGCTCTTAACAATTTGTTCATGTCAAACACCTTTATGAACTCAAATACAAGTTGGTTAAAGGAGTGTATGGAGGCTTCAGGTATCCTATAATACAAATTGAGATCGATCCCCTCAAGGGTCTTGGGGAAGATCTTACTTACAACTACATCCCATGGGAGTAGCTCTCTGATGGCAATTGCATATGCTTTAATATGTGCATTTGGGTCTCCTACCCTTTAAAATTTGGCAAGTTAGGAAGTGGTCATGGAAGCATTACACTTCATATAGTAAATTCCAGGGGCTCCTTAAGATATTCAACATATGTGCCCAATGCATAGGACTCTACTATGGACAACCCTTGATGGGGAGGTGGAGTAGGCATAGGAGGCTGATATGGTGCAACGTAAACATTTGTAGAGGCATAAGGCATCCCCTGTGGCTGAGCATATGAGCTAGGAAAAGAATACATGTCCCCTTGATGTGCTTTGGAATACATGTGCACATATGGGGGAATATTATTCTGGTATGGAGTGGGAGGCACAAAACCAGGGAACGTCGCATTGCTAGTTAGGATGACATTCGAGAATGCACTTCCGATTGGTGCTTGTTGAGGGTATCCATATGAGGTGTGAGGGGGCATACCTAATGTGCCCGATCTAGTGAGAAGATCTTCGGGGCTAGGAATGCCCATGTAAACTAGAGGGTGATGGTGCAGAAGGCACATAACCTAGATTTTTAGTGTGGTAAGGGATCTTTCCTTGCTCGAAAAAAGGTAAAACATGAGATGATTGGGCAAGTTCCAACTCCCTAACTTTATCTACCAAAAATAGAAATTACATCACCCGAAGATGGTGTTGTATTTTGTTTGGGCGTATTTTGTGCCTTGTTAGGAGGTAGAGGTACATGATGTCCTACTATAAATTTTCTCTTGGAGGCCACCCCTCATTGGGTATATTTTCCATTGCGGAGGAGGGGTAGCAATATTATTTTGAAGCAAAGCATCAACATACTCTTGCATCCTTTCCGAGGACTTTTCCATGGTATTGAAACACTCTTGACTTTGGGTGAAGCATGCCATGAGTTCATCATGAGAAGAGAGGTAGGAAGTGAAGGGATTAGATTGCATGCTGACCTGGGGCCTAGACAAGATATGAGGATAGAAGCCTTGTCCTCCAGTGAGTGTCATATCGTTTGAATTGGAGAACTCAGGTTGGTCAATCTCCTCAATCTTGAAAGATGAATTTCTTATGGTGCCTTGCAGAAGAGGAGTGTGAGGTGAAGGTAGGTTGGGAGAATAATTGTCAGCCCACCTTGATAATGAGGGTGATTGTGGTATGCCGATTTGGTGGTAATAAGCCTCAAGACCTAAAATAGGTTTGTTGTAATCCTGACCCAACATATTCGAGGGGTATATAAATACCCATAGAATAATGGGAGAGGAGAAGGATGGATGAAAGAAACAAATGAAAGCGGAAACAAAAAAGAACTAGTATTTCACGTGGGTTCACTAATTTATACAACTGAAAATCAACACGTGACCTTCAGGTGCACTCGACCTCCCGAGGTTGTGTTGGGACAACCGATGTAGAATGAATGCATGGCTATATGTGGTGGAAATAGGTGCGTATGTGATAACAAGTTATCAAGGCAATCTAATGTCCTCTGTGGGCACTAAAGGTATTTGCTCGTTTAGGGAAATAAAATCCTCTCTAACCTGAACAGGTGTGATGGTATGGTTGAGAATGATACACACACGTAAAATTCTATCAATGTCTATGTGTGAAACTCTCTCAGCTGGTTGTGGAATGTCATTCAATCATGAGGTGTCCCATGAGTTAGAAACAAGCTTTGCATAAGTCATCATGAAAGTGGTGGAAATTACTTTAAGTTCAAGAAACTCGGAGAAAGTTAAAAATGAAAACCATAGAAATGGAGACTTCTCATGAAAATTCACCAAAGAGAGCTAGGACAGAGGAAGACCCAATTGCAGAAATGCAAGAGGAAGACCTAGTGGCAGAAACACAAGTAGAAGAAGAGCACGCTGAAATTCAAGACCCAATCTTTGAACCGCCACAAGAGGCCTCACCTCTTGTCCATACTACTACCTCTCCCATCAAGATATGCCTCCTCCATCGAGTAGGGAATGGTTGATATGCCTATCGTAGAGCCTGAGTCCGATGAAATGTTCCCATGGATGTAGGAGATAATAACACCTAATACACACATTGTTCAATAGGTCACAATCCCTGATTTATTGGTAATTGCCTCATTTGCCAAGGGAAGAAAAAGAAAGCTCGTGCACATGGCCTCACGGTTCTACGGTGGATAAGCATATAACCAATATATTGAGGTAGCCTAACCTAAAATGATCAATCCAGTGGCTGAAATGACACTGACTGATTATGAAATAAGCACAATCCAACTAGGGTCGGTTACTCATGAAGGGGATTTGCATATGTATCATCAGTCTTCACTCACTTGGTGGTGAGGAATAAAGAATATAAGAAAAATATTGAAAAGATAAAAGAGTAGGTGCGAACCCTTTTGTCCTATGTACAACACCTAGTGAATCCAATTGCCTCGGAAATTCCTATCAAATAAGTTGCACCCATCGGCAGACTTCAACCTAGAATCTATCAAGAAGGCACAAGAGCTCATGGTGCAAGGACGAGCTAATAACAAATGGATTAGCACAATTTAAAAGGGAAATTTGGTGTTCTAAGAGGCAATCAAACTCTTTGCCTACATGTGTGCAACTACAAATAGGACACGGGCGCTCAGAGAATATTTGGAGAAATAAAGGGATCACTTTGGCACCCTCTATAACCACTTTAGTGAGTGAAATGAGCAACACTCACTCTCAGGAGTTGATTAACAAGAAGGTTTTGGCACCCCTTCTGAAGACTTGTCGCGCGTATGGGAAAGGGCCTTAGAAATCAGATTTGAAGCAATCAACCAAGCCATTGCGAGTTGGATGATAAAGAGGAACAAGCATACAAGTTGCAAGATAGTATTAATCACCAAATTCAGAAACTTGGAGTGTCGCATGGGAGAAGACACAACTACCGATGAGTTGATTGTGCCATTTGAAGAATATGTTAAAAAAGAGGTGGGAAATCCATTATCCTTCAATAAGGATACCTAGAATGTAATGTCCCCTTTTCCCAATCGAAGACCTTTGGCCTATTTTGTCAACCCGACGGCCAAAGGAAAAATATAAGGGTGACTTAAGTCACAATAAATTATTATAAAGTGCTATAAAAAAATAAAATAAAATTATTAAAGCACTTATATTAATTTATTTGGCTTAATAAAAATAAATAATAATCCCTATGGTCAATACGAGGGGCAAATATCATTGTGAAGGGGTTATTATATTTTATTCTTGGGCCAAAGAGGAATAATGAAGTTGGGAAGGATAAAATATTATTTATGTCTTGTATTCCTCCTATGGAAAATGCCATTTGGAAGTCCAAAGGTCACTTTCATTGGAAGTCCAAAGGTCACTTTGGGTCCCATTTCCTATATAAAGAAGAGGTCGACCTATGTAGAGGCATTCCAGATTTTTGATATGATATTTTCTCTTGCATGTGAGCTCTGAGCTTGTGCAAATAATCCAAGGACGAAACCCCTTAGGATTATATCTCTTGTGGACGAAAACCCCAAGAGTATTGTGAGAGATTTCCACTCAGGATTTCTCATTGATTGTAATATGATTTTCAGTCATTTCCAGCAAAGTGTATTTTGAGGGTATTTTGGAGAATAAATTGCAGCAGTTCTTCTATTGGATCGACCCAGTTAGGGACTGTTTTGGCATGTTTTCTGAGGTATTTAGATCTGATTTCTATTGTCAAATCATCTACAGATTTTTGTGAAGTGAAGCAAGGAAGTTTCATAATTTTTAAGAGGGTTTTCAGAGGTATTTCAGCCAGTTTAATATTCAGATTTCAGATCTGATTTTTGGGATTCAAGTACGTCATTGCCAAATCATTTATGAAGGAATTAATGTATGCTTTTAACCTCTTTCCATCTGCAGATTTCAAATTTGTTTCTCTATCATTTTTGCTTCTTAAAATTCTGGTTTTCTTCCTATTCTAGCTGCTAAAAATATTGCCATCAATTTAGAAAGGTTCAAGATTATTTGGGTATATGTTGCATGAGATTTCCCTTCATACCCTAGTCGCCATTTCCTGCAAATTATTTCAGCAGACTCAGCTGGTTGTGCATGCTCCATTTCATCCTTTTAGACCTGGATTGGCTTATCAAAATTTGCATATTATTTAAGAAAGATGAAGGGTGACAAATGATGAATGTGCCAAGAGTTTCATACCAAAACCCAATCACATTTTCTATATTAATTGTCAGATCTGAAAGTAATAATTTAATTTTCCTTGTTTTTTTGGTGGGGATTTTCCTGAAATCCTACTTGGGGTCAAAGAGTCCCATTTAGGGATCTTACATAGAATCCCTCTCAAAGATTTGTGCCACATTTACACTCATTACAGAAAAGGACCCATCATGGGTTAGAAAGTGTAAATATATCAACGGTGTTTCCGATGGGTGGACAGAGACTCTAAGTTGTGTGCGTATTTCCCGCCAATAGAGTGGAACATGCAGTGGTTAGTTTTAGTAAGGAATTTGGAGAAGCGAAGATCTTCTCGGCAGGTGCGAGATGGAGACCGGTCAGGAAGTGAGATCAAGTCCGCTGGAGAAGCTCATTCTTTTGCATGATTCTTTCTTCTTCTTCTTCCTTCTCTCTCTCTCTCTCTTTTCTTCTCCCCCCAACTTTCTCTCTCTTCAACATTCTAATTTCATGTTGGGTTTTGTACTTTTTAATATGTCTTTAAGTCAATTAAAAGTGACTTTAGAAACATGATGTAAAAATTAAGTTGCCTTGTTTTTATAAAAGGGACTTAATATTTGATAGAATTTGTGAATATTCTAAAGTAAAAAATATGACATATAAAAGGTCACCGGGAAGATGAAGAGTTTCTCCTCTTCTATAATTTAAAATGAACTCCTCATTTGAGCTTCTTCTAAAATTTCTTAGTTGGTTGTATTCTTGTAAATTCATGAGAAAGCTATCGCTTACTTGTGAGTGAAAAGAGTTAGCCATTTTTGATATCTCCCCTCTTTAATTTCCTCAATTCCTCACTATGCATAAATATGATTTTTGTAAGCTAATAAAGGAAGAACTTTGTGTTTTCCAAGGCATATGAATGTGTGTGTTTTGTACATATGGTTTCCTCTAGCAAGTGGCCCCAAAATCATGTTGTTTTCCTCTTTAAAAATACATGTGTAAAATATTCTAACTAGTGTATGTCGGGATCGATTTTCTACTTGCGGCATTAGTTCCCTGCTTCATATTCTCACTCCCTTTCCCATTCTCTTAACAAAATCCTCTCTAGCAAGCAATTACTAACTTTAGCGCATGGTTGATGGAAAGTCCCTATTGGGTTGTCGGCCGCAAGGCCACCACGGATAAAACATGGCATGAAAATACGAAGTTGCACTATTTATTTAAGTAGAGGACTTCGACTCCCAAAGTGTTGGCAAGGAATCCATAGATATTTCTACCGAAAACATTTCTTGCAAACACTAAGCTTTATCTAAAAGAAGAAACTTTAGAATCTCCGACATCGTCTACATTTTGTCCAAGTTCAATTAAATTCCATGACCCATATATATATATATATATATATATATATATATATATATATATGTTTCAACCATATGCTTTAGCCTAATTAAAGCTTATGTAACTAAAATATTTTGTTGCCCCATACGAGGCCCAAGTTCATGGATTAGGTTGTGGAGCATGTTTTCATGTGTGAAAGTGTTGAAGACTATACACTAAGAGTATTGTACACTTTTCATGTATCCTCACGGGTTTGGGGTCGGCCTTAGAAGGAGCAAGTGCAGGGGTGAGCCCCAGTGCTTGAGGGTTCGGTGGCGCAACCCCAAAAAAAAAAAAAAATTAGGCGTAAATTTTTTTGGCCTAAAAAAAATGCACCCAACATATTGGGAAACGTGCTCTTCTCATATGGGTGAGATTTTTGACCCATAGGTTTATGGGATGAGTTTTCCCATGGTTTTGATACCCACGGTTTTGTAAAACTACTTAAGTAGTTGTCTATTTATATGGTTTTATGCATATGATAGATGCATGAAAAACATTGTAGATGTGTTTTGAATTCGGTGTGAATTCTGTAGAGTTTGTTGAGCATAGCTCCAAACAGATCTAGGTATTGTATTGAGAGAGTGGTGGCTTGTAATAAAATCTAAGCAAGTGATTCTTGGTGGACGTAGCCCAAATTGGGTGAACCATGTTAAATATTGTCTCCTTGTGTTGTGTTATTTTATTCTGCAATTTTATTTCAGATCTGTAATAATTTCTGCATATTAGTTTCTCTTTATTGTTGCGATTACTGAGGGATTATTCCACATATTTTATCTCTTATTTCCTAACAATTGGTATCAGAGCCTGGTTTGGTTTGCTGAAGTGTTGAATCATAGGGAAAGTTTTTAGCTTGAGTGGGAGCTATGGTAGATGATGGAAGATCTAGGGTTGATAAATTCAATGGGCAGAATTTCAGTCTTTGGAAGATGCAGATGGAAGATTACCTTTATCAGAAGGATCTTTATACTCTGTTATTTGAGAAGGTGAACAAACCCTCGAGTATGACAGAGATGTGGAATGGGATTTGTTGGATAGGAAGGCACTTGGGAATGATCGGTTGTGTCTTGCATCTTCGGTATTATTTAATGTTTCAAAGGAAAAGACTACAAAAGAAGCTGATGGATGCATTAGGAAGTTGTATGAAAAACCCTCGCCTCTAATAAGATATTTTTAATGAAAAAGTTGTTTAATATGAAGATGTCGAGAATGGTTGATAGTGAGATCATTTAAATGATTTTAATACAGTTGTAAATATGCTAGCTTCGGTTATAATAGAATTTGATGAAGAAGTTAGGGCTTTATTAGTTCTATGCTCTTTACCTGAGAGTTGGAATAGCTTGGTAATGGCGGTAAGCAACTCGGTTCCAGCTAACTCAAAGTTGAAGTTTGAGGATGTTGTAGGGGTGATTCTAAGCGAGGAAATGTGAAGAAAAAGCTCAGTGAATCTTCTACTTGAGGGGAATGCTTTGTGAGTGGAAACTAGAGGGAGACAGAAGAATAGAGGAAGCCGTGGAAAATCAAAGGATCGGGAAAGGTCAAAATCCAAAAGCAAGATAGTATGCTTGGCTTTGTGGAAAGCTGGGCATGCGAAAAGAAGGATTTGTTGGGAGCTTCGGGAAGAAGAAACAACGGGATGAGAAAACAAGGAGGCAAATGTGGCAATGGGTAATGTATGTCGGGATGCTTTGATTCTTTCTTTGCACAATATTTGAATCTTGGGTTTTAGATTTAGGGGCTTCTTTCCATGCTTCTCCACATAGGCATTATTTTGTTGATTATGTTGAGGAGATTTTGGGCATGTTTTCTTGGTGATGATGAGCCTTGCAGCATAGTTGGAAAAGGTTTTTTTCAGGTTAAGATGTAGAATGGGAATACTTGGCTATTGAAGGATGTCAGACATGTGCCTACATTAAGATGAAATTTGATATCGGCGAAAGGCAGTTGGGAAGTGATGGTTGTCTTGTGATATTTCTGAGACTCTTGGAAGGTTACAAGGGTGCTCTTGTGGTGGTAAGAGGTAAGAAGGTTGGAACCTTGTATTTAACCACTTATAGCACTAATGTTTGTAATCTTGTGGCTTCAGAAGTAGATACAACATTGTGGCACTATAGGCTCGGTCATATGAGCCATAAGGGCATGGAGATCATAAAGAAGGATTTTCCCGGATATACAAAAATAGGTTTGGAGTTGTGAGGATTGCATATATGGGAAATAGAAGTGAGTAAGGTTTCTCAAGGTTGGACCTACAAAGAAAGAGAGTAAGTTAGAGTTGGTGCATTCTGATGTGTGGGGGCGGCTCAGGTATCATCTCTTGGGGGTTCAAGTTATTATGTTACTTTTATTGATGATGCTAACAAGGAAAGTTTGGGTTTATTGTATTAGAAACAAATATGATGTATTTGACACTTTTGTTAAATGGAAAGCCTTGGTAGAGAATGAAACAGGTCTTAAGCTAAAATGTCTCAGAGTCAGATAATGGAGGGGAGTATTGCAGCAATGAATTTGATGATTACTTATTCTAAGAATGGAATCGCGAGGAAAAATACGGTTCAGGAACTCGCATGCGAGAATGGGGTATCGAAAGGATGAACAGAACAATAATGGAACGTGCTAGGAGCATGAGGTTACATGCAGACTGCCTCTTTCTTTTTGGGCAGAAGCGGTGAGCACAGTTGTGTACTTGATAAACAGAGGACCCTCAAGTGCCTTGGATGGAGGCATACCTGAGGAGGCTTGGTATGGTAAGAAAGTTGATTATTCATTTCTTAGAGTCTTTGGATGTGAGGTGTTTGTTCATATAGACAAGGATGATAGGACCAAGCTAGAGGCTAAATCAGAAAAATGTACTTTCATTGGTTATGGTGGTGATGACTTTGGATATAAATGTTGGAGTATTAAGGACAAAAAAATCATTCGATCTAGGGATGTGGTCTTTAATGAGAAAGTCATGTATATAAGCAGCGATTCTGAGAAAAATAGGGAAGAATCCAAGAAAGAATATGCAGCGGTAGAGGATCTTTCGGATGGAAAAGTGACACATGAATCAGTTCAGGAACCTCCTCAACAGGAACCCCAAACTCCTATATTGAGGAGGTCTTCTAGGGTAAGAAGAGAACCTGAACATTTTTCTCCTTCTCTTTATTATTTATTACTCACTTTGATAGTGGAGAGCAGAGAGCTTTGATGAAGTAATGCGGGTAGATGCCGGGAAGAAGTGGGAGCAAGCCATGGATGAGGAGCATCGAGGCTCTCATGGAGAACCGGACATGGGATTTGGTAAAGCTACAGAAGGAAAAAGAGCATTCTGAGAACAAGTGGGTGTTCAGAGTCAAAAGAGGAAGAAGGAGGCAAGAAAAGATACAAGGCCTGGTTGGTGGTCAAGGGGTTTGCACAGAAAAAGGTATAGATTTTGATGAGATTTTTTTCTCTGTAGTAAAAATGACTTCTATTAGAACTATTCTAGGAATAGTTGCAGCAGAAGACTTGCACTTAGAACAGACTTGATGTAAAGACTGCATTTCTCCATGGTGATTTGGAGGAGGAACTATATATGCAGCAACCAGAGGGCTATGAGGTCAAAGGTAAAGAGGAGATGGTGTGCAAACTGAAGAAGAGCTTGTATGGCTTGAAACAAGCTCCACGTCAATGGTATAAGAAATTTGATAGCTTCATGATGGAGCAAGGTTATATTAGATGTCATTTTGACCATTGCGTGTATACAAAGAAATTTGAGGATGGCAGTTATATTATCCTTTATGTTTGTATGTGGATGACATGTTGGTTGCAGGTAAAAACATGCAAGAAATAAAAGTACTCAAGAAGCAACTAAGTGAATCCTTTGCTATGAAGGATTTGGGGGCAGCCAAACAAATCCTTGGTATGAGGATATCTCGGGATAGGAAGGAACAGAAGCTGACTTTATCTCAAGAAGAGTACATTAAGAAAGTCTTGGAGAGGTTTAATATGCAGGATGCTAAACCGGTTGGGACTCCTTTGGCAGGCCATTTCAAGTTATCAAAGGAGCAGTGTCCCAAGACAGAGCAGGAGAGAAACCAAATGTCAAGGTACCTTACTCATCGGTTGGTAGTTTGATGTATGCCATGGTGTGCACTAGGCTGATATTGCCCATGCAGTGGGAGCGGTGAGTAGATTTATGAGTGATCAGGTAGAGATCAGCTTTGGCGGCGATAAAGTGGATCCTTCGGTATTTGAGAGGACCATGGGGATAGTTTTGTGCTCTGAGTGGATCAAACACCATTTTGTGTGGTTATGTAGATTCGAGATATGGCTAGAGATGTAGACGGCGGAGGAGGCACAACAGGTTATGTTTACATTGTAGGTGGAACAACGGTAAGTTGGATTTCACGACTACGAAGTTGGTGGCTTTATCGACCACGGAGAAATTTGAGTATGTTGTTGCCACGAGAGGCAAGCAAGGAAATGATTTGGTTACAACAATTACTTGAGGAGTTGGGGCATAAGCGAGAGGAAGGAAAATTTGCATAGTGATAGTCAAGAGTCTTTATACACCTAGCTAAGAACTACCTTTCCACTCTAGGACAAAGCATATACTGAGTTAAGGTACCATTTCATCGGGACAACTTTGGAGGAAGAGAAGTTGAAGTTGGAGAAGATTCATACCAGTCGAGAATCCTATGAGACATGATGACCAAGGTGGTCACTGAGGAAAAAGCTGAAGTTGTGTTCAGCTTTGGTTGGTCTTCACAGAAACTAGTGAAGGGTTGAGAAGCTTGCTCAGAGGAAAACTAGTCTCCAAGTGGGAGATTGTTAGGTTGTGGAGCCTATTTTCATGTGTGAAAGTGTTGAAGACTGTACACTAAGAGTATTATACTTTTCATGTATCCTCGTTGGGGTTTGGGGGTTGAGGGCCTGAGCAAGGATTGGGTGCGGCCACCAAAAAAAAATTTAGGCGTAAAATTTTTTTGGCCTCGAAAAAATGCACCCGACATATCGGGAAACGTGCTCTTCTCATATGGGTGAGATTTTTGACCCATAGGTTTATGGGACGGGTTTTCCCATGGTTTTGATACCCATGGTTTTGTAAAACTGCTTAAGTAGTTGTCTATTTATATGGTTTTATGCATATGATAGATGTATGAAAAACATTGTAGATGTGTTTTGAATTCGGTGTGAATTTTGTAGAGTTTGTTGAGCATAGCTCCAAACAGATCTGGGTATTGTATTGAGAGAGTGGTGGCTTGTAATAAAATCTAAGCAAGTGATTCTTGGTGGACGTAGCCCAAATTGGGTGAACCACGTTAAATATTGTCTCTTTGTGTTGTGTTATTTTATTATGTAATTTTATTTGAGATCTGTAATAATTTTACATATTAGTTTTAACTTAGCATCAACCAAGTATTGCACAATTAGGATTACTACTCTTAAGAACATGTATATCAAAGGATTGTCATTTGTATTGGAAGCGATTTTGCAAATCAAATTAGCAAAATCTCTGGGAATTTGAAACTCTAGCACACCTAGATCAATAAGTAGGTCTTTAAAAACAACTAAATTATTAGGAATAACACATGAATGGATCTAAAAGAAGAGGTTTCATCTCCCACCCAAACCCACCATCTACCTTCTAAAATGGCTTTTACAATATCCATTTCATCTGTACCAATTATGGATATTAGAAGTGAGTATAACCTTGGAAAACTAGTGTTAATTCCTATCAAAATATTTTCTCTACCACAATCTCATGATTTTTTTCCAAGCTCAAGAATTTGAGAAACAATAATGCTTCCTCTAGATGAAGAATATCATCCAAGACAATGCAACAAGGCATATGAGCAACATTATCCATCAAATATATGAATGTTGCTAGAAATAAGCCAAATGTTCATAGCCAAGCAAACCAATATATGATGGGCTATCATTGTAGAAACCAAAGGCCATGGAAAATGAGGCTAAAAAATATCTACAAAATAGGGTATCAAAAACTCATTGTGAGGTCATTTCATAATTCCTCAAGTCGTTGTATGAATGTGTATCTTATAAATAAAAAATTGGAGCCATTTTTGTAAGAATTTTATTGATTGTCTTGTTCCCCTCCCCAAATAAACGAGGTATCCATTTATTTGCATTTATCTCTAAATGAGAAAGCACCACTTTTCTGTTAAGTATGCATTGACAAGGTTGTTATGCATTGATGATTAAATCTATCAATGTCCCTAAATGGGACATAATGTGAGTTGCATTCATATTTCTTTTGGTTCATATTATGTCTTTGTTTGAGTCAATATTGGCTCAATGGATGATGAATTATACTTAATGTAATGGCGTAAAAGTATTTTTAAATACTTTTAATGGTGAGTTGGGCATGAAGGCCTCTTATTTGGTTCAAAGACTTTAATCCTCATGGGTCGGATTTGATTGGAGAGCCTATATAGAGGTTAATGAAGAAATAGAATTATTTAAAGGTCGACCTATTTTTGGAATTTTATTTTGATGTTGGTGCGACTTGAGGATATAAAAAGACATGAAGGATCATTTGAAAAGGTTATGCATGTTTATTCTAAAGATTTATATCTTGTCTTTGTGCACATTATTCCTACTCTCCACTAAAGATGAAACCTTTAGTGTGGCTCAACTTTGGGGATGAAAACCTCCATTGTTGGAAGATCGAGGAACAAAAACTCCTCAAGCTTGTAGGAATCCCATACGGGGATTTCCAAAGTGATTCAAAGTGGTTTATTGCTAGTTTTCACCTTTTACCCTAGATGACTTGCATGGGTGGGAGGGTTTTATATGTTCTAGAGCTAATTTCTCTATTTTGGTTTGATATTCTTGTTCAACATAATTTATATGGCCGTAATTTTAACTTTTGAGAATTTATGTGAGGATTTGTTATTTTTTCCAACCCTCGGGTTGGGCTCAGTTCTGCCATAAATATTTAATTACAGCCATGTTTATATGATATTTCTTCAATAATTGATGTATTTGTGATGCATAAATATTGTCGTGGCTAAGATAAATTATTTCGTGGCATTCTACATTGATTTACATAGTGAAAAGTGGATTTGAATCTCATAGGTAGTTTGCTTGCCCTAGGAAACTATTTGTATTGGTTAATCATTCTAAGATATTCTCAATTATTTTTAGTTTTTGTGTGTATGCTTGAAGGTATTTTCATATCAGATCTTGTAGTGATAATCGGTAAACCTGTTTTCTCCATTTTAAGACCAAAAAGGGACATTATAGAGCTATCATAGCTTTGGTATTCCTAGCCGAGGGCTTTCTTATAAGAAGATCAAATGCGAGATAAATGTTTTGGTGATGCTAGACTCACAAAAAGCTTACCCTAGGGTAATAAATATTGGCCAATACAATGGCTTAGTTGATCCATGCCCTTTAAAATCCAAATGGTGGAAAGAGCTCTTCAAAGGAAGACAATGATACTTAGCCATCCTAAGTGGACAACATTGCTACATAGTATGAGGAATATAGAGTCCTTCGAGAGAATATTGGTGATGCCATGTCATTTTCTAAGTTCATGGGAGTAATCAAGGGAAGATCAAGCCCCAAGTTTAGGTGACAAGCTACACAAGAAGAAAAATTAGGGTTGCAAGTAATGGAGAACAACCCATAGAGGAATCCACGATGTAAGTTAAATAAGGAAAAATCGTGGAGTTTGAGTCAAAGAAGGAAGAAGAACAATGTAAGTTGTTAGGAATGGAGAGGAAACAACCACCCATTGAAGCCCTAGAAGCCCCATCACCATTGCAAAGTAGAGCTCTTTAGTGATTTTCAAAATAATAGTGTGAAGGCACCAAGGTGTGATGAAAGTTTGAAGCATGAGCCTAGAAAGGAAAGGAAATCATGGAGCATGAGTCCCAAGGTAAAATTTCCTTACTATTTAATGATATTTCATTAGTTTCTAATGGGTATGTGTGGTTAAATGTTGAGAAGAAATCATATTTGTATAAGGGAAAAGAGGGTGCATTAGAATAAGGTAATACAATTGTCATTTTGGACTATGAATACAAAATAGATCAACCAAATCAGATCATCGAAGGTTGATGAGGAAGGAACCCCACTGAACACTGTGTAGATTTTTAGCCTTTGTTGTAAATTTCAAAACAGCAGTGAAGGGTAATCCACTTGACTTATTTTATGATTATAAAATTTGTATTTTGCATCACACTAGGTTACTACATTGCATTGGTTATCATGAGGTTATTCTAACAATGGTGGGTAGATGAAGGAAATCAAATGGGAAGAGCATCTTCTAAGCATTCCCTATAAGTTGGATTTTCATGGAAACCAAAGGTATGGTGATCATTCTTTGTATTCAATGCTCCATGCTTAAGCATTTTCAAATTTGTGTCAAGAGGGGAAACTCCCTAATTTTAGTCCAAGGTATGGGTGTATTTCAGATTTGTTACTTCCATTTATATCATATTAAGATATGGGTCATTATGGAAAGCATGCTATAATGATTGATGTAACTTGCAACATAAGGCATGTAGACCTCTTGATGCAAATTCAAATTTGTGTGTGCATAAGGGTATGGGATCTTGGTAATATTTTGAAAAATAGAGTTTCTAACATTGAAGCTACTCTTTCTAGTTCCTTCGTTGTCTCATACCAATGGGAAGAAAAGAATTTAGGATTGGTCCTTGAAGAAGTGGCATGACAAAATGAATTCCACCCATTCTATAGCCAACATTATGAGAAGTGATTTTGAAGATGAAGGGACAACTCATGGTAAGAAAATCATTATTTCTAGACAACCATCTCTTCTCCAGTATCTTAAGATTTTAAGGCTTACACATGATCCTAGAGGAAATATTCCAAAGATAGAAGTCGAATTAATGTGCTTTATGTTGAGACTTAAACCAATGGGGTTCAATCTCACTTCCCATAGCTAAGAAGGTATGATTTCAAAGGTTGTAAAAATTTCTTTTGGGATTTTGAGCTTGTTTTTATCAACTATTTCAATTTGCTCAACAATATGTTTGTTGTCATCAATAAGAGGACAACCATGAGAGAGATAGTCTCTAAATTTCCGAAGCATTTTCAGCCATCGGGATTGGTCTTTTCACTTCATTCACCAAAGTGCTGCAAGGGCAACAAGGTATTTGATACGGAAAGATTGTAAGCATAGTAAAATTCATCTTGTTGATCATAATGTTCAAATTCAACATAACATGGTTTTGTTGGAATTGAATTGTACAAAGATCTACTATTTTTGGGTATGTAAAGGAGACACTAAGGATGATATGTTTTTACATAGTGGCTTCATTAATTTTGATCATAACATTGCTATCATACACACGTACAACTTGAATGATGGCACATTTATAAGCATACATGTGGATTGGTCATGAGAAAGGTTGGTTTTCAGTTTATAGTATTATTGGCAATCAATATAGGAACATTTCCAGCTCCTATATCATTGTTTTATGGATATTATCATGCATCTCATACTCCAAGGAATGAAAGAGGTAAGAAACACATCTTTGATTCAATTTCAAGTTTTTTCCACATATGGGATATGTTTTTTTAGTATTGAAAAAGAAGAAACTTATGATTTCAAGTTCATCTTGCTGATAATTTTATCATTATGAGAGCTGAGATGAGGGAAAGATTAAATGAACCTTGATTGTCTTCATAGAGGAGATTTTTGCATCATTTTTATGCCTTGCAATTGTTATGTTTGGGTCATCAAGGTAAGAATTGTAATTCTGATTTTTTTGATCTATGTATTGTTAACCCTTGGATCCATGAAAGAACCGAAAGAAATGTGGAAAAAGGAAGAAATTATGATGAATTTTCAGTTTTACATATATCAGCCATAGAAGGAATTGAGGATGCATGAAAAGGGGAAAATGATAAGTATACTCTTGAAGTAAGTACTCCACTAAAATAAAGAGGTTTGTTCACAAATTTTGTGTATTATCTAATAGTTCTAGATATTGTATCTTAGTTGGAAGTAGTTGGTATGAATGGAAGTAGTAAGAATACTGAATTTTGGGCATTCAAGCATGTTGTCCTAAGCTTCTATGTGATATTTTTGTAGATCTACTGAGACCTTACGAAGAGGTCAATGCAGCTATACGGAGTGGAGCAATATGGGGTGATCTATCCACCATGACAGAGAGCCATTAGTAGAGACTCGTATCCCTTCATGACACAAACAAGGAGTATAAAGCAGAGAACTACCATGCAGAGTCAAGCTAGACCAGATTCACCACATAGGGGACATGGAGATAGGGCTATATAACATAGAGATAAATATAGGAGCCCCAAGCCGAAGGATGATTATGTGGAGAGACCTAGGGGCCAAAATTCGACAATAGATCATATTAGAGAGATTTTGAAGCTTTGGCCATCTCACTTCGCTGGAGATATAAGAGGATTTCAGGAAAAGGCTTGGTTAGTGAGCTTTTGGATACTTCAAGCTATGTCCATGTACTAGCAACACAAAGACTCGTGTTGTGATTCCCCTTCTAAGAGATGGAGTGGGAGTTTGGTGGAGGATTAAGGATCAGAAGCTCCACGTAGATTTAAAGACTATTACATGGGAGATCTTTGAAGATCAATTCGAGATTCGATACTTATTTAGATGATTTATCCAGTAGAGGAATTATAAATTTCATGACTGCGACATACATCTATGACAGTGGTTGAGTATGAGAGTCATTTTTGGACTTGCTTCAGTATGTAGACTACATGTAGGATGAGCAAGTCAAGATTCACAGGTTCATCAAGGGCCTCGAACTTAGATTTGGGAGGTGCAGTACACATTCATTGTTCGCTGAGACCTTAGCTGAGGCCGTTGAGAAGGCCTACATTGCAGAGAGGATACCACGGGAAGACACAACATGCTAGAGATAGAGTGAGGAGATGTATTCGAGTAAATGTAGGATAGTCAGTCGAGGATGTCATCTCCTCCTCCTTGTGGTAGACATGGTTCATCACAATCTTCTTTTAGGCCACCTCAACAGCCACATCAATAGAAATAGTAGCATACATGTCCACCATATAGACCTCCACAGAGATTTTATACTCAGAGGGGACGGGGTATGGGGCCACCTCTAGGGGACTCGTTGGGACTCATGCACCACCAAGAGCTCATCTGTTGGAGTTCGGCAGCAACATCCACAACATTCCATGGTAGGATCATCAGAATCCACAACACAAACCACTAGAGTACTTGTAGGAACCACATCTCATTAGAGGGGACCAGGTAGTTATTACGGATGTGGTGTATATGGACATCATTAGAGAGAGTGTCCACATAACCCTAATAACAAGGGTAAGGGACCTATTTCAGAGCCTACAATTGGTGACATGGCTAGGGAGCCACATGATTTATACAGTGGTCGAGAACCACCGTGTAGAGCACCTGGGGCACGGTGATTGAGACTTCAAGTAGCATCGGTGGTATTTCTACCTCTATCTTTTTATTCAAGCTCTTGATTCCTTTATTTCTCCATCATTAGTAGAGCGATGTAGGTTGGTGGCAGTTAGGTAGGGCCTTAGTTGGGATGTTGAGATGGCTTCTAGAGCTAAGCTCTCAGTGGACTCCTTAGTTAAGGAGTGTGTATTTGACCTAGGACCCTTCACCACAACCTTGGATCTTTACATCCTTCCTTTGGGTTCTTATGGAGTCATTTTGGGCATGGATTGGTTATCTACACACAAAGCTAGAGTAGATTGTTACAACAAGGTTATATCTTGTGCAGATGATTTGGGGGTTTGAGTCGGTGATAGTTGGAGTTAGGAGGCATATTTCTATTCACACCATATCCGTTATGCGGTGACGGTGCACACGTTGGGGATGCTTAGTTGTATGCTATTATTGCATTAGTGACAGATCGGAGGATGAGAGCGAGTTCACCTTTACTTGATGATCACCACCCCATTTTACAAGAATTTTAGATGTTTTTCCTAACAAGCTACTTGGTACACCACCCCACATGAGATAGATTTTCATATAGATTTGGTTCCTGGAGTAGATTCTATCTCACGCGTGTCATATAGGATGACTACCCCTAAGCTTTGTGAGCTCAAGATTACAGCTGGAGGGCCTTCTTGAGAAGGGTCTAATCCATCCTAGTGTATCCCCTTGGGGTACACCGGTGATTTTTGTTAAGAAGAAGGACATATCCTTGAGATTGTGTATGGACTTCTGAACATTAACAATGAACAAAGTAATGATTAAGAATCATTGTCCCCTTCCACGCATTGATGACTTTTTTTATCGGATGAAGAGGGCCATGGTATTTTCAAAGATAGATCTTAAGTTAGGTACCATCAACTAAGGATCACGGAAGAAGATATTCATAAGACAATCTTCCACATGAGATATGGCCACTATGAGTTCACGGTCTTTGCCCTTTGGTTTGATGAATGCCCCCACAGTATTCATGAGTTTGATGAATTGGGTATTCAGGACATTTGTTAGATCACTTCATGCTCATGTTTTTAGATGACAAATTGATATACTCACGCGCACGTGTGAGGATCATGAGGAGCACCTTTCGACAAGTTCTCTGGTTTCTTCAAGAGCAAAATCTTTACGAGGACCTAGAGAAGTGTGCATTCTTTCAAAAAGAGGTTCAATATCTAGGTCACATCTTATCTGGGGAAGGTATCATAGTTGATCCTTCCAAGATTAGGGCTATCGTTGATTAGTCAATGTCGACTAATGTAACAAAGGCACTGCATGACTTCATGGGATTGGCGAGGATACTACATGAGATTTGTTTAGGACTTCTCACACATTTCTCATCCCATCACTTCCTTTTAGTGGAAAGGAAGAAAGTTTATTTGGACAAACAAATGTGAGCAGGCCTTGAGGACCTTAAGGAGTGCCTCACTACACTCCTATTTTAGCAAAGTGTCGAGACCCAGAGAGGGACTTATTTGTTTGCATAGATGCTTTGTTGGTAGGGATATGATGAGTTTTGTGCAAGATGGTGGTGTGGTTGCTTTTGAGTCTCGCAAACTCAAGGATTATGAGCTCAACTATCTGACTCATGACCTTGATCTTACGACATTGGTGCATGCTTTAGTTCGGTCACACCATTTTCTATTAGGGCAGGAGGTTCATTCTCAAGATTGATCACTTCACCTATGACATCTTCACACGGCCCAATCTCAATGCCCATCAATGGTGTTGGATGGAGCTTTATGTGAGTATGACATGGAGATTGAGCATGTAAAGGGAAGGAGAATGTGGTTGCGGATGCTTTGAGCCATTGGAGGCATTTGGTTATGGCTACTTCAGTAGATACAAACTTGTGGATTAGGATTCTGTAGCATCTTCCTCATGACATTTTCTACCTATCAACTAGAGAAGAGATTGAGTCTCAGAGACCCCTTGAAGGGAAGTTTGAGGATTCACACTAGAGCCGAGATGGAATCCTCGGACACAAAGGTAAGATATATGTACCTAGAGATGGTGGGTTGCGACATGATATATTGGTGGAGGCTCATCATGCACCTTATTCATCCCATCCTGGGGTGAAGAAGATGCACGCCACATTGAGATAGTTGTATCACTAGAGAGAACTTTGGAGAGACATAGCTCAATATGTCTCGATGTTTAGAGTGTCAGAAGGTGAAGGTTGAGCATCAACATCTCATTGGCCTTCTTTATCTACATGTCATACCGGAATGGAAGTGGTACACCATTTCCATGGATTTCATTGTTGGGTTACCGATGTCGAGATATCACCACGACACCATTATGGTCACGGTTGATAAATTGACAAAAGTGGTTCATTTTCTCTAGTGAAGACCACCTATATAGTTAGTGCGGTGTCGCGAGTGTACTTGGATGATATTTTCAAGCTTCATGGGATTTTGCGAGAAGATTATTTGTGACCGTGATCCCTTGTACGCCTCACATTTTGGACTACCATGCAACATGCTCTTGGTATGAGAATTAATTTCAGTACAACCTATCACCCTAAGACAGATGGACAAACAAAGTGGGTGAATCAAATTTTAGAGGACATGCTTTAGATGTACATCATGGATTATCAGTCGATATGGGAGGAGTATTTGTACTTGGTTGAGTTTTCTTACAACAACAGTTTTCAGAGTTCCATCGGTATGACACCATTTTAGGCACTATATGGTAGGGAATGCGGGATGTCGTTGAGTTGAGACATGTTAGAGGAAAGAGTATCTCTGGACTAGTCATGTTGCATGATATGGAGCAACAGGTTATCTTGATTAAACAAAGATTGTAGGAGGCTCGGGATAGGTAGAAGAAATATGCGAGATCAAAGGAGGATAGAACACAGGCTTGAGGTTGGCACGAAGGTGTTTCTTCATGTCAGGCCTCATTAGATCCCTATCCGTTATAGAAAAGGCTCTAAGATAACCCCTATATTTTTGGTTCCATTTGATATCTTAGAGTGGATCGGTCCCTTAACTTATCATCTAGCCTTGTCACCTAGCTTGTCTCGCATCCATGATGTTTTCCATGTTTATGTATTACGAAGATACATTCCAGATCCTTCTCATACATTGGATTGGACCGTATTGTCAGAGTGCAGGGAACATGGACAAGTGATTGTAGAGTGCATACGCATTTTAGAGCGCATGACCCTAGTCCTTTGAGGCCATGATATTGATCAGGTGTGAGTCAATGGGATAGGTATGATGAGACTACAACTACATGGGAGGATGCTACTTTGTTACGGGCCTAGTTTTCACACCTATTTCAGTGACTTCTAAGAGGAAGTCGAGTCTAAGGGGAGGGGGATGTAGTGCTCACTCCTCTTCGACACTTATCATATTTTTATTTTGATTATTGTTGACTATAGACATGGACATTATTACATATGTTTTTATTAGCATGATGTTAGATAGTGGAGGTATTTTGAGTATTGATATGTTATGACTCATATTATGATTTGTATGGATTCTTAGAGGCATGGATAGACATTCTATATTGATGATGATGATGTGTTGTTAGCTTATATATATACTGACATTTTAAATTCTCATCGTATTGACTATGTTTTGGTGTTTGAACTAATCTTGTGATCTCATTGATATTGATGAAATGGTAGAATTGAAATGTTTAGGAAATTGTAAACGAATGATAACATTACTTAGCTTTGATCATATTTATTGATGGATGTGCATGTATTTGATTATTGATGTATTTAATGCAACCATGAGGCCGAAGGAGGTATTGTTGATTTTGTGCAGGTGATTATATCACAACAAATAAAAGGGGGGTAGGAGACCAACCGTAGTGGAATATCTGATGTTTGCAACAATGACCACCATGGAAACTTTGTGTTATGTTATTGTTGTATGTGGTTAGGATGTTAGGAGGACCCCATGGGGGAATGACCTCAAATTGGGACCATGGGATTTGTGAGTATGTATTTTATTATTGCATTATATTTCACTTTTGTATTGTTGATTAAATGTACCCTTGTTTAGTAATTAATTATGTTAATTAAGTTAAATTTTTGGGATGTGACAAAGGGGACATTTATTAGGAGTAGTTGGTCCTTGTGATCTTGTGATTTGAGTTGATTTTATTTGATTTTTGATTGTGTGTACTCAACCCATCTCTCAAAATCCGAAATTTGACCTTTAAGCCATTTTGGAGGCTTGTGGGACAAGTTAAGCTTGTCCCACACCTCTTAAATTCACCCACAAACTATACATATGGGGTGAGGGGTCAAATTTAGACCCCATTATGTGATTTGGAAGGTAAAAGGTGAAATTATTGCACTTTCTTCTTGTTTGCATACGGAATGTTTCAACTTTTGGGAATAGAGTTGCTTCTATCCTTTCATTCCTTTAAGAAAGCAGAGATAAGGGTTAGGGCTAGGAAAAATACATGTTGAATGTCGAGAGGGTGTGCGCATACAAAGTAGAGAAAGATCAGATTGCGAAGAACTCCTTTTTATGCGGGAAGGACTACTGCAAGTAAGAATACAAGACCACCAGATTTTAATTAGACAATAAATGAGGAACTGCCTTGGGCCCAGGAAATATAAAACTTCCTTTGAAGGTGGTCAGTTCCCCTGCTAATATGAATTAACACAAATTCTAACAAATAAGCTATTGTCCAATTACAATTTGTTTACCTTGTTAGAACAATAGAGAAAGGGCTGGTCTTGGTTTAGAATCAAGGTGACTGATGCCGGTCACTTGTAACTTGATACGGTTGGTGCTAACCGATATCGGTAGGGGCAATGTTTTAGGGGCTTTTGGTGAAGGTTGGTTGTAAGGTGGGTGTGTTGTTTTTATAAGGCTGATGAATGGGTGGGATTAGGTAATGGGGTGATGAGAAGGACTCAGAGAATACGGGGGGTGTTCTTGGGGTAATGTAAGGGTGGAGGAATGACAGTTAGATGTAGTGTGTTGCTGGGTAGTAGATCTAGGAATAGACTTATGATGGCTGTGATTCAGAAGTTCAAGAAATGTTATTAAAAGAACGTATAAGACTTACTTACTAGTTCCTGATGGAAAATGTAGGTTCTGGGACTGTGATGATGAAGACAAGGCTCAAGTAGGATGATCTGACAATCCAAGATGAGCTATCTCTTCTCCTGATACTCGGATGAGTGTCACAAGGCTCTGGTTACTCAGTTGCAGTTTTTGGGCTTGATGTCCTTCTCTGCAAACTCTTCTTCTTTCTTTCACTTGTCTCTGTTCAGCCAAGTAAATTTTGGATTCTTCCAATGATTTCTCCTTTTGATCCACCAAAATCCAACCCCTTGTTTTTGGTTGGGAGTGGTCATTCTGAGGAACCGATGGCGGTTACGTAACCGACGGCAATGATCGAGTAGGAACCGGTATCGGTCGGTCGAGTCAAAGCGGGCTATTTTTAGTAAAATAGCCACTTTTCCTCTTTTCTCCCGAGGGATTAGTTGCGGGCTTAGTCAAGTCATTATGAGGCTAGTTTTAGGTGTGGATGAGGAGTAATTAGTCATGGGTGGAGATGTGGACCAAGTTATAGGTCTTAATTAGGTTAATTTAGGGTTAAGACTAGGTCATGATGAGGTGGTGAAATGAGGTGGCAGGTATGGCGATGTGGATTTATTAATTATAAGGTAATTAATAAATAATTGTGTAAGGTTTAGGTGATGAGGTTAGGTTGCGAAATGAGATGCGGGGCACGGGGTCGTAAGACACAAATTTGGTGTCTACATTAGCCCCTTGTTGTCGTGTAGCTTGTCTTTGTTAAAGCCGCATGACAATAATAAGAAGTGGTTACCCCCTATTAAGGGTATAGGTAATCCCCCTCAAATCTATCACGAGATTGAGGTAGTGTGAAATCAAGGATAGGGTTGATAAGGGAAATGGTGTTGAGATGATGGTAAGATGGTGGGGTAGGTCTAAGGAAGCGACGCACGTTGAAATGCAAGAGTGCGACGACTGTGGTACATGATTTTGAAGAGAAAACAAGCAATTCATAGGCAAAGGTCGATAGTTTATCCAAACAAGGGTGATATAATCCTGGTATCCAAGGCATAGGAAGTAGCTCCAGGGGATATAACGGGTAAGGTACATGAACGTTTAGGCATGTTCGGCAGTACCAAATGGTTGGTTTGGTTGAGATAAACGGCACGGTCTTGGTCTAGGCAAAGTTGGTCGACTGATCAAGTCAAGGACCCTAATCATGCTAAAACATGAACAGGTGAGCTCGATTGAACAAAGAGCTACAGGATGGGTGGATAAAATTGTATTTTGTTGATGTTGGGTGAGGTATTTAATTAGTGCGGCCTTGGGTCGGGCCAAATGGTTGAAGTCTTTGCCTTGGGTCGGGCCAAATGGGTTGGTTGTGGCCTTGGGTCGGGCCAAATGGATGGTTGCGGCCTTGGGTCGGGCCAAATGGTTGGGTGCGGCCTTGGGTCGGGCCAAATGGGTTGGTTGCGGTGGGCCAAATGGATGGTTGCGGGGTCGGGTCAAATGGTTAGTGGTGTGGCCTTGGGTCGGGCCAAATTGGTTGGGTGCGGCCTTGGAGTGGGCCAATGAAGTTAACAAAGGGTTTTCAG
The DNA here is from genome assembly GCA_018340775.1 of Taxus wallichiana var. yunnanensis. Taxonomy (NCBI): domain Eukaryota; kingdom Viridiplantae; phylum Streptophyta; class Pinopsida; order Cupressales; family Taxaceae; genus Taxus; species Taxus wallichiana. The sequence goes on along the minus strand of CM031241.1, from coordinate 586,143,395 downwards.
CCAAGGTGGATATAGGCGATGTTGTGAGAAAGGGTGATTAGTAAATAAGGGCAGAAATTGGGGAAGAGGTGGGATAAAACCGATATCGATTGTCTATGACCGATATCGGTTAGGTGACCGATACCGGTTCCTTAGGGCACAATATAACCGGTATCGGTTATAGGTCGAAAACCTATAAAAAGAAAAATACGGCCTGTCATTGTCATATTGTCAATTTGAAAACCAATTTTAGTTGTCTGAGGTCTTTTGGCGAGATTGTTGAGTTTGTCAGCTGAGGTGGCACTATTTGAGTGGAGAAGTGAGTGATTGGTAGGCCCTAGTGAGGAGGAGGCAAGCATTTGATTGGTGGAGGACCCAGCAGAGGAGTTTGAGAGCCATGGCAGCCAGGAGGAGCTGGAGGTGTTGGACCAGCTGGACCACCACCACCTATCCCACCACACGATGATGTCGTCATCGCACTCATGAGGTTTGAAACCCTTCATTGTGTGAATTTGATGTTGTTAAGCTATATTTGGGGGTTTGGGTAGGAATCCATGTTTTGATAAAATAATGAATAAATTGAAGTTATTTGAAAAATGAAGAGGATAGATGGGTTAAATAGGTCAAGGCGGCAGGGTGGGTAGGTTTTTAGGGTGTTAGGGTGGGTAAATAGAGAGAAATAGGGGAAAAATGGATTTGGGGGGCCGCGTCGGGTTTGGCTCGGCAATTTTTCAGTGACCGATGCCGGTCACTAAGCGACCGGCATCGGTCAAGAAGTTTTGGGGCAGGGTGGTTTTGTGGTTGACCGGTGTCGGTCGTACGTCGACCGGCGTTGGTGGAGAGGGACCGGTGTCGGTCATGGGTGACCGGTACCGGTCCCTAGTTAGGATTTTCTATTTTGTTGCTTGGTTTTGTTGTGGTTGTTGTTATTTGGGTGTTTTGGTTATTGTTTGGGAGTTATGGTTATTGGGGTGAAGAGGGAAGGGGTAGAGGTTGATAGGAAGGTTGGTTGGTGGGTGGGGGGGAAATGGGGCGGTTGTGTGGTCGGGTTGTTAAAAGGGGGTATAGAAGGTTAAAGGAGTTGTTGTGATAAAGAGTAGGGCTAATGCAGTGAGTTGGTTTTGCAGGCACGTCAGCAGCTGACGATGCGGGATAGGATGCCCCCGTTGTTGAGACGGATGCGGCCACACGTGTCCGCAGCGCAGTGGGCCATCATGCGCGAGGTGGGACTCGGCAGAGTCCAGCGTTATAGGGCGATAGAGAGGGATCACAGTCTTATGGTCGCCCTCATCGAGAGATGGGATCCGGCGACCAATGTGTTCCATCTCCCGACTGGAGAGATGACCATTACATTGGAGGATGTGTATCGCATCCTTAGATTACCGATCGATGGAGAGGTAGTCTTCCAGGTGGATGTAGAGACAGCCATGGACAACATCTTACAGGTATTCGGGGATGCAGCCATGCTATTGACTTATCACAGCGCGAGCATCACCTATGGGGATATGTATCGTGCCCACCGACATGAGACACGGCTTGCCGTGTTGATGATGATCGCATTACATGCTTCACCCTCCCGGACTCAGAGGGAGGCCGCTTTCCATGGCGCTGATGGGGGTATTACACGAGATGGTTGAGGAGCATACATGTTATGCTTGGGCACCAGTATACTTGGTGTAGTTATACCGAGAGCTGTGGGGCTACCGCCGGATGAGGTGATTCGGGATTTTCTCTACGTTTTTGTTACACTGCTGGGCATATGAGCATATCATATGCATTCGACCAGTAGGGCTGCCCCAGCAGCCAGGGCCATAGGTGATTTATAGATATGGCTTTCAGAGGAGGTGGTTGGGGTCGTGGGCCGCCACGAGCAGCGATTCTCACCGGACGGGACGGATGTAGCGTATTACCGGCATGTATAAGAGGGCGTGATCGCCCGGATATTGTATGGAGGCCTTACAGAGGTCATCAGCCCCGGAGGAGCCCGATCACAGTTGCGGTGGATCCAGTATACATTCTGGATAGCGGGACGGAGGCCGAGAGAGCATGAGCGGATACCCCGGAGAGGGTACGATGGCATGGAGATGGGGCTACTGACAGGATGAGCCACCTCCCTTCCCCTTAAGTATCGAGGGATGATGTAGAGGCCCCACTACCGTACCACGGCCGTGGACCCAGTTAGGTAGCCGAGAGGCTGCGCAGATGATACCGTGGATGACGCCAGGCTGCACGGGATCATTTTTGGTATGGTGGGCAGGAGAGAGAGCCGCGAGGAGAGCACACGGCCCGCACAACCCAGAGACTTGGCGGCGGTGATATCGAGAGAGGACCAGCTCGGGGGCTAGGTAAGTATTATTACGAGGGCAGCTTGCAACACGCATAGGCACCGATAGGTGTCTTAAGGGTCACCTAGCCTTGAGCACAGAGTGCAGCCACGTGCCCCACAGTGCCCCACCATGCACCTGGCACCACCACAGCACCACCAGCAGCACTGGCATGCACAGCACAAAATGCACAGCCATGTGGCATGCACCGCACAGGGGGCACTATTATTAGGAGTCGGGGACCAGCCCAAAGCGATGGCGATGGTGGCACGGGCCCGCTATCGGAGGTGAGAGCGGAGGCCCGGTATTATCAAGATGTTCTTGATGGTACCGGGCTGACTATCGCCATATGCGGCACATGAGCTAAGACCTCGTGTAGCCAGAGAGATCCTGGGGGGTGCAGCCGGCCTAAGCCGCGTGGGTCCGTTATGGAGGAGGCGAGAGGCAAGCATAGGGACCAGCAGGGAGAGCGGGGAGGCGGTGGGGAGAGCCGAGGATCCCGAGAGGAGATAGTTTGTGTTTGTATAGTGGATATGGGCACCGGTCTACGAACCGGTTATGTTTATAGAGGCCTGCGTGCCTACATATGATGTATTCATTCATTTATTCATTTATTGTATATATACTGCTGCGAGCCGAGTAACAGGTTGACAAATTGATACCGGCCTGTGAGCGAGTATATTTTTGATATGAGAGACCGACCTGAGCCGAGTCGAGATTATTGTGATTATTGTGTCTGCGTGCCGGCTTTGTATTATTATGAGATCACAGAGGCCCTATGCGCGGGGCACATTGTATATTTGAAACTTTTGATATATAGATATGATGATTTTGACCCACATCTTTGTGTTTAAAATGTTTTAAGTGTTTGTCATGGTTTGCGATATTTAAGGTATGATGAGTTTGATCCACATGGTTTATATATTGATGGTGTTGATGTCTTTTGTTGATGGGATGTATGTATATATAGATGATGAGTTTAATTGACATGTTGTGTTATGAAATGTTGTATGTGTTTTGTCGCTGGTTTGTGAAATTGAATGTATGTAGCTGCTGAGTTGGATCCAAATGGTGTATAGATTGATGGTTTTTGATATCGTTTGTTGATGGCTTGTTTGTTTTTGTAATATAGATAGATGATGTTGATGAAATTGTGATGAGATATGGATTTGATGAAAAATTATAGATAATGGTGTTGTTTATGCAGGAAAAAGGGACGGGCGCCACAAAAATTAGGTAGAAAATAAAGAAAAGAACTATGTGTAAAAAAAGTATGTATGTGACCGATATCGGTTAGATAACCGATGTCGGTAGGCAATAAACCGATATCGGTTAGCTAACCGATACCGGTTATTCAAATATGAGCTTTTCTAAAAATAGAAAAGCTTGGGTGGCAACTGAAGTTCTTATTTTGAGCATTCTTATTTTTAGAGTCATGCAACAAGTTAAATACGCGAATGCGACGCTGTTTGATGACTGATACATGTGATTGCATGAAATAATTTGAGTGATAAGGAGGAAAGAGACAGATGAAGTGAATGTGGGCTGAGATTCAGAAAGCAGAAAGGAAAATTTGAAAAGGGTGGTGAACATGGCTGAACGAGGAGAAGCATCCAGCAGGCAGGGACGAGAGGGAAGACAAGTTCCACCTCAAGCTGCTGCAGCCCAAGAGGTAAACATTTTGGTTGTAATTTGATTCTTGCTTGTTTTGTGAATAGGATGAGAGAAGTGTAAGTGGGTAAAGATGAGAAAGAAAAGGTGATAGGCAAGGGTTTGGGATGGGGTGAGTGCTATGGGGTAGGTAAGCAGGGTGGTCACGTATGTTTTTAGGTATAGATAGGAGTAAACGGGCAAAATAATTATCGTAGGTGTATGTTTTTAAGCAGGGTGTATATTTTTGACAGTGACCGGTATCATTTAGAGATAACCGGTATCGGTTATCTATAACCGATATCGGTTACTGTAGGAGTTTCCAGAATTTGAGAAAAAACCCGTGGAGATTTGTTTTATTGAATAATTATGTGTCGTTTTGATGTATGCAGGCGGAAGCAGGGTTAAGGATGAATGATACTGTACCAGCGTTGTTGTCACGAATCCGAGTGGATGTAACACCAGCTGAATGGGCATTGATAAATCGTTTGGGGTTAAGTGGAATCCGCTATTATTCAAGAATCACACGTAACCATGCTATGTTGCAGGTGTTGATTGAGAGATGGAATCCAGAAAGGAATACCTTCTATCTGCCAACAGGGGAGATGACAGTGACTTTGGAAGATGTGTTCCATATTTTGAGACTCCCAATGATAGGAAAAAAAAGTGCATGTAATGGCGTTGCCTAGCGCGGGGCGGGCAGCGATAACAACAGTATTTGGTTCAGCTGCACGAGATTTGACACAGTGAGGTTTAACATTTACGTATGGTACAATGTATGCAACACACCCTGAGGAAACAAGGTTGGCCATGCTATTAATGATAGCGGTGGGGTATTATGCATTACCGAGGGCGGAGGGTGGAAGATTTCCAAAAGCATTGATGAGTGTTATTTGGGAAATGATAGAAATGAGCGTTACTTTTGCATGGGCACCTGCATATTTGGCGGAGCTATACAGGGGTTTATGGGCTTGTAGATGAAATCACAGGACAACACTGGATTGTTCATTTTTATTACATTGTTGGGCCTATGAGCACATTGTTTGTGTGCGACCAATAGGCCGACCCATCCAGTCGGGAGAGACCGGAGTGCAGAGGTTGGGATTCAGACGATGGGTCCAGACAGAACAAGAGGCAAGATCCCAGGCCGTGACAGGTGACATCGAGTATTATAGGCAGGTATGGGAGATGGTGACGATTGCGGATATCTGTTGGAGGCCTTACGGGAACTATATGGTAACAGAGAACATAGCTGAGGAGTTGAGGGGTGTAGAGCGATTGAGGTGGATCGCGGGGCACAGGCCAGGTGAGTATGAGAGGATTCCTCTAGATCGTGTGCGGTGACAATTTGGATTTGTGCAGGATATACCCCTGGCTTATAGACCATATATGAGGATCGACGCGGAGGCAGCATTCTCACCTCCCCGGCCAACACCTCCAGAAGGGCCAGAGGAGATAGCAGCCGATCGCAGGGTGATGGATGCGAGGAGCAGCGAGAGGCCTATAGATTATGGTGGGTAACAGAGTGCGAGGTGTACGTGATCATCCTGACATAGCTATGATTACAGTGGAGAGAGATCGTCTGCAGAGTTTAGTTCATCAGCTCCAAACGCAGGTGAATGAGACAAGAGGATTGTTAGCGGTTGCGGAGTCACGAGCGGAGGGACTAGAGGCGAGATACCTCCATGTGAGAGAGTGTATTCACATGTTACAGGAGAGATTGGCAGATCAGTGGGTGGTACCAATAGCCGTGGTACCTTTGAGGATGGAGAGGCCCGGCGAGAGGCGTCGACGATCACGATCATCACCTAGTTCGGGATGAGGCGTGAGGGTCTAAGTGAATGTTATCGAGGTATAAGAGTAAATAAGGATGCCGACCTGCGTGTCGATGATAGAGAAGATGTATTTGTTTAACGTCTAAATAAAACTGAATATGTATGTTGATTTGAGTTATGATAATAATAAGAATGTTTGTGTTTTGACTTTTTTGTTTTGAAAAAGGATAAAGATGAGTGTTATCAAATAGAAATACCCAAAACTATGTATATTTACAACACATGATAGGTTATGGTAGGGGATGGTCGAGCTAACCTTGGGAGACACCATATCTCCGAAGTGCTGCCTACATAGCCCATTGCACAAAGCAAGGAGGGGCCTCAGACCGATGTAGTTCTCCCTTAGGACCAGGGAGAGGTGAATTCAGGCAATTTAGGTATGGTTAGGCAATTCGTTGGTTGGTAAAAGTATTGATATTGGTAGGGTAATGTTGTTGGTGTTGGTAATGAATTGGTGATGTTGGAATAGGTATAAGTGAAGCGAAAGTTAGCCTATCCAAGTGGTAGGGAACCATGTCCTGATTAAGATCAACACATAATCCTAGATTCGAGTCAAAGAGGAAAAAAGTGCTCCGTAGGTGAAAAGAGCTAAACAAACCACATAATAACGTAGAATGAGCTTGAACCCTATGTATATGTACATGAGCGAGAAGTCAATAGGTGAAAAGAGTTGTATAATCACAATATATCGGGTGTACATCACGTCCCTTGAGTTTTGTTGTTTTAACAAATGGTGAGGTGAGGTGGATGATGTAGTTTGAGGCGCGAGAGAACTTGTTATAAAGTGAGTATTTTAACGAAAGAGAACCTAACCTAAATAGACAAGTCCATGACTCAAAAGTTCTTTTGAATGTGGCTTTTATTTTATTGAATATAGATCGATCGATGCGGGAAGTCTACAAGGGATATGTATTTTATTATTCTTGAGGTCTTCATGAAGTGATCAATGCGAGAAGCTCTGATAAAGGTGATTTGTGTATAGCTTGTCCTTGAGGAGCAAGTCTATTATATAATAGTAGCAATAGTTTGGCATATAGTTGTCCTTCGAGGGAGGGTCTATATATAATTGTCCAATAGTTTGGAATATAGAGGAGGAGTCTATATATAATTTAGAGAGCTAGATGTCCGTTTGGCGTAAAGCATCTAGTTTTGTAGGAAGTTTGACTCAAGAAAATCCCATAGGTGTTGAATTAAGAATGTGTCATTTTAATACTTTGAAGTCATGGACTAGACTAAAAAGGGAAGGCATCTTTAAGGGGAGGTGAGAATCAAACTATGTGAGCTTGATTTTATTTTGAGATGTAGGAAACAAAGTGTATGTGGTGGTAAATGAGCTCAAGGGATGAGCGCAAGGTAGATAAGAAGTGATATAACACTAAATTCAATAGTAGAATGGTCGAAGATGCAAAGCATTAAGGGGTTCAGGCTCAGGTTTACCATTAAGCGAAGCTAAACGATAAGTGCCTGATCCATAAGTGTGAGTGATTATGTAAGGCCCAATCCAATTGGGAGCAAATTTTCCACGTTTGCTCTTTTCTAGTTTGGTTACATGTTGATTCTCTTTGAGGACAAGATCACCAACCTTAAAGGTACGCTCATGAAGTCACTTATCATAAGCACGCTTGATGCGTTTTTGATAGATTTGAAGGTGATCAAGAGCTGTAAGATGACGCTCGTCAAGAAGCTCCAATTGGGCTAACCGCTCTTGGCGGAAATCGTCGTTGGTGAGAATATCCTGAAGAGATATTCTGAGGGAAGGTATTTGTATTTCGAGAGGCAAGACAGCCTCGGTACCATATACCAAAGAAAAAGGTGTGGCATTAGTGGAGGTACGAATGCTAGTACGATAAGCCCAAAGGGCAAAGGGGATGTGATCATGCCAATTTCTTCGGACTCATTGACAACTTTCATGAGGATTTTGGTTAGGGTTTTATTAGAAGATTCAGCCTGACCATTGGCCTGTGGATAGTAAGGTGATGAGAAACTAAGTTTGATATCAAAGTTGTCACAAAGGTCTTGTAACAACTTATTTTTGAAAGATTTACCATTATCTGTTATTAGGCGATGAGGAATACCAAAACGACAGATAATGTGATGGTTAACGAACTCTACAATTTTTTCTTTTTTGGTTGAAATGAGTGGAATGGCCTCCACCCATTTTGTGTAATATTTTATTGCTGTGATTATCCAACGGTGACGTTGCGAAGAGGGCGGGTGAATCTCACCAATAAGGTCTAAACCCCATTGTGAGAAAGGCCAAAGATCTCGTGCGACCTGTAGCGGATGGCTAGGAGTATGTTGAAGGTTGGCATGTTGTTGACACATAACACAACGCTTAACATATTCGTAGCAGTCGTTATTGAGAGTAGGCCAATAATAACCTAGGCGAAGGATTCGTTTGGCCACGGCAAGGCCACTAAAATGTCCACCACAAATACCGTCATGGACCTGTTGGATGGTATAGGTGACCTCCGCGCCGGTTAGACATCGAAGGAGGATGCCATCAAAGCCACGTTTATAAAGGAGTCCCCCCATGACGACATAACGAGAAACACATTTAAGAAAAGCACGTTTTCCAGTACTAGTAAGGTCAGGTGGGAGAACGGAGGTTGTAAGGTAGTCGTGAAATTGGTGGTACCAGGTATCCTGCGAATTAGCAGACACATTATTTATCATACAAACAATCGGGGCTGAGTAAGATGGGGCAAAGAGTTGTTGGACCAAGACGAATATGTCAGAGTCAGTTGGTGAGGCAGGAATTTGCGAGGCTAAGCAAGCCATAGTATCCGTAAATTTGTTAGTGGAGCGGGGAATGGTCTGGATAGAATAACGAGTAAATGAGGTCAAAAGTGAATCCACGTAATGTTTGTACTTTTGAAGTTCCTCATTTTTACATTGGTAGATGCCCATAACTTGATTGACTACCAATTGAGAGTCACCGAAAATATTAATAGATTTGACACCTAAGTGTAACGCAACCTGGAGACCCAAAACAAGGGCCTCGTATTCCGTTGTATTATTAGTGCAGGGGAAATCGAGCTAGAATGAAAGAGGCATAGGCTCAGCATCAAGAGGAATGAGAACAACACCGGCCCCTTCGCCGGGCTAGCCATTTGGATCCATCGAAGAAGAGGGTCATTGGATACGACTCTTCCCGAGTGAAAGAGTGGCGATGAGTTAAATCGGGAAATTAAAATTGGTAAATTGTTCCCCAGGTAAAGGGGCGTCCGCGAGTTGGTCGGCAATGGTTTGTCCTTTGATTGACTTCTGGTGTATAAATTCAAGGTCGAGGTCAGCAAGGAGCATAAGCCATCGAGCGATGCGTTGGTTTAGATGTGGTTTGGTATACATATAATGAATGGGGTCCGTGTTGGTGATGACGAAAGTTTTGTGATTCAGGAGGTAGTGTCGGAGTTTGGTGGCTACGAATGATAGGGCTAGGCACAATTTTTCTACATGTGTATACCTAGTCTCGTAATCCACGAGAGTATGACTTATATAATAAACGGCTTGTTCTCGATGCTCAGAGTCACGATGTGCGAGCATGGCTCCTACGGCGTGGTCGGTGGCGGAAAGGTAAAGGTAGAAAGGGCGATCGTCTTGTGGTGGGATAAGCATGGGTGGCTGCAAGAGATAGGCTTTGAGAGCTTCAAAGGCTTGGTGACACTCTTCGCTCCATTGAAAGGCAATGTCCTTTTTAAGAAGGTGATGGAAAGGCTGACATCGATCCGAGAGTTGGGAAATGAAACGCCGGATAGATTGAAGTTTACCTTGCAAACTACACAATTGTTTGAGGTTTTTGGGTGGGGGCATTTCTAGGATAGCTTTGACTTTAGATGGATCGACCTCAATGCCATGCAAAGAGACGATAAAGCCAAGAAGTTTTCTCGAAAGAACACCAAAGACACATTTCTTTGGTTGAAGTTTGGACCGAATATTATAACTGTGGTGTGACTGAAAATAATGGTTAAAACATCGAGATGTTCACTGCGATGTTTAGATTTGCCAAGAAGATCATCGACATAATCCTCAAGGATAGTGTGCATAATGTCATGAAAAATGTAAGTCATAGCCCGCTGATAGGTCGCACCAGCATTCTTAAGGCCAAACGGCATGACACGATAACAAAAGGTTCCCCAAGGAGTTATGAAGGCAGTTTTATGTTGATCGGCCGGGGCTACCAAAATTTGATTGTATCTGAAAAGCCATCCATGAGAGAAAGCATTTCATGGCCCGCAGTGAGATCAACAAGTTGATCAATACTAGGTAGGGGGAAGTCATCCTTAGGGCAAGCGAGGTTAAGATCCCAGAAATCCGTGCATATCCAGAAGTCCCCCCATCGCTTTAGTGACAGGTACGATGTTAGAAATCCATTGAGGATAGTCAATAGGCAAGATGAAGGAAACAGAAAGAAGTCGTTGAAGCTCTTCTTTGACCAAGAGGGCAATGCGTGGATGCATTTTTCTCATTTTTTGTTTGATTGGTTTGGAATCGGGGTTTAGAGTGATGTTATGGACAGCAATGTCAGGATCAATTCCTGGCATGTCAGCGTAGGACCAAGCGAAAGCTTGGTTGCGAGTACGGAGAAAGGTAGTAAAGGTGACTTGTTCTGATGCATTAAGGGATTGTCGATCTTCACAATGTGAGGATCCTCCTCTGTGTGGATGTTAATTTCTATAGTAGACTCATTCAACATGGTTTGAGTTTCAGATGGTAATGCGCGTTGAATATAGGAGTCGTCTGCACCAAGGTAAGTGAGGATGGAGTCGTCATCCTGGCACTCAACAACATTAATCGAAGGTGAATCCTCTTCAATCATGTCGGGATACAGAAGGGGAAGAGAAGATGGGTCCTCATTATCGCGTTGATAAGTGAGAGGACCTAGGAAGATAGCATTTATGAAAAAAAAAAGTTAGGAGGGATAGATTCAGGGTCTATCGACTCTGTGGGTGACGATGGCAAAATGGGTGATGATGGTTTGGTAGGGGTGACATCGTCATCTTCCAGGATACAACTGACACGAGGTTTCTCCGGTGTAAGTGTTTCAGGAAAACCGAGACCACTACGATCATTGTGTTTGCGTGTAGTCACGGGAATGAGTGTATGTCGGCCTTGTTCATAAAGACCAAAACCAAAGCCTTTCCAAGCACAGCGAGTCAAGAAGGTGAGGGCGAAACGATGATTTTGGGTATTGAAAATCGGATTGGAAGGGAACCACCCCAAAAGGAGGTTCAGGGGTAACGGAGGATGCGTCGACACCCCCATACGTTAGGTTGGTGCGGCAATGAGGTGGTCCGTAGGGGATTACCTCCCCCACGCGATGGTCGTAGGTAGGATGCGCATGTAACTGTCCGTACTCCTGTGGGGTATGGAAAGAACTAACGTTATATAGGTGGTATTCCCCCAGCGTAAGGCGTTGAAAAACATCTACTAAGGGGTCGGAGGTTGGGATGTTATCTGCGGGAAAGGAAGTGGTATTTGCGATGGCGGTTTCATTGGTTGAAGGCGTGGGTGCGGTTGAGGTAGATGGTTGAGGTGCGGTTGAAGTGGATGGTTGGGTTGGATGAATGGGTGTCTTGACTGGTACAAGCACATCATTAGGGCGATACAACATATTGTAGGTTTTGAAGGGGGGAGGATCAGCTTTTACGGTGTAGGACTTCCCCTCGTACTCAAATTTTATGCATCTATGTAAGGTGGAGGGAACGCATCCCATAGCCCGGATCCAAGGGCGGCCTAACAACATATTGTATTGGAACTCTCCCTCAAGGACATAGAAGAGTTCGGGTAAAGTACGTGGTCCTACATGAATGTTAAGGATCACGGTGCCTAAGGTAGAAGTAATAGCATCATTGAATGACCGCAACATGATGGGGTTGGCACACATGCAGCTAGAAGGGATGTTCATTTGTTGGAAGGCTTTTGAAGAGATGATGTTTAGGCTAGCGCCCCCGTCGATCATAACACGATGCACCCGAATGTCCCGGACATAAGCTGAGATGAAAAAAGCAGTAGGTCAGGATCTTTAGCACCAAAGTCGATAATTTCGTCTTGAGAAACCGGCAGAGGCTTGTTTGTACAGAGACAGAAGTGGTCGGGGAGATAGGTTGTTTGGTGAGCGAAGCAACATGATTGGGTGTTAGAATGGAAGTAACAGGCAAGGTTTCATTAGGTAAGACCTCTATCCCTTGAAGGATTTCAACGAGAGCTTGTCGATGAGATTCAGAAGTCTGAATGAGATCATACAGTGTCATTTTTACAGGTGATTGGTGAAGCTGTTTGATCATGGTCCGGTGGGAAATTCCATTAGAGATGGGGTAGGCGGGTCCACGAATAACCACTTTAGGTGGTGGTGCGATCGGGATGGTGGACGGAGAAAGAGATGCCGCAGGTGTGTTTTCTTTCGCTTTCTCATTATTTTTCTGCCCTCGAGTAGCAACACTAATCATATTGATCTCGTGAATACGAGAGGAGGAAGATGGTAGGGATAGGTCATGGTCTTCGAGAGGTGGGGCTGTAATAATGATAGATCTTGGTGAGGCGGGGACAGGTGGTATAGGAGAGGGAATTGAAGCTAAAGGTCTCTCCCTTCGTAAGTTGTCTTTCTTAACCTTTCTATCTGAGAGAGGTGACTGACGAAGGATGGCTTTCAAAGCTTTGCATCCCTCTACATCATGTCCCGGTGTGCGGTGGTAAGCGCAGATTTTAGACTCATCATAACCTATAGGTCGAGGTTTAGATGGATCATAAGGTCTAAGTGGAGGTAGGGAAATGGTCGCATTCTCCACCAACATAGCAAGGATTTTGGCGTAAGACCCTTTGAGTGGGTCAAAATCGGAGGAAGATGAGGGTATTGATGGGGTAGATTCTGGTGATGACGTGGTATGGTTGGTTTGTATGGGTGGTGGTTTAGCCAAGGAGTTTTGATAATGGGTTTTAACTAAACGTGGCTTCTTTGGCACAGAAGCTATGTTTAGCTGGTTAGATGATGAGGCCACAGATGATGTGGTATCAGAAAACAACCACGGAGAAATAGGAGTGACAACAAACAAATCTTTTGATGATGGAATTTGTTTAGGGTTAGTAGGTGGATAGGATACGCGGGGTGACTGTGTTGATGTACCCTTGGATCGTTTGTATGGGTGCGAAGGCGTAGGTCGTTTTAAAGAAAACGCGGGAGGTATGATATATTGATGCAAGGTGGAGGGATGAGGTCCCAATATGGAAGGTAGGTGTGATTGACGATGGTTTTAGTTGTAATAGAGACATAGGTTGAGGAGATTGAGTCTGTCTCTAAGTGGATGAATGGCTTTATTTTTAGATAAATCAAGCCGCTTAGGTGGGTGTGTTAGACTAGGTATTGGTGAGGTCCCAAGCGTAGGGGAAGATTGGGTTAGGTTAATAGAGGTGGATGAGGTATTTGGTAGAGATGAGGGGGGTGAAGATGAGAACATAGGCATTTTAAGCTTCTGTAAACACTTTGGGTATATGGTAGAGGCATCTGGGTTGGTCATCTGCATTTGAGTAGAATATGGCGTACTCAAACGTTCCCATAGGACCTTTCTATCTTCTGGGGAATGACAGTCCTCACGTGTGAATTGGAACTTTTGTATGGAAGAAAGGTGGGTTGTGATTCCGGTCCATTGTGGGTGTGATACAGGGGGTAGATGAGGCACTGTATCAATAGGTGTTAAGAGGTCAACCGGTCGCTGAAAAGATTTAGGCGATGAAGAACTAATAGGTAGGAGGACATGTTTGAGAGGATCCGTCATGATTAAAGAGTTTGGTGATGTCGGTGCAAGAGGTTTCTCGTCTAAGGATGACAAAAGAAGTGGCGAGCCTTCCTCTTGTACAGCCAGAATGGTAGAAGGAGACGTTTGGGAAATAGATAAATTAGATAACATCCGCTCACAGTCTTGCAAGGATGTGGTATAAGAAGGCTCATCTATGAGAAGAGAACTCTGGGCAATTAATTCCTTTATGGGTAAAGGAATGATTTTGCCTTGTCTTGATGGTGGTGAAGGAGGTTCGGGCCCCTGCGTTAGTGAAGAGGCTTGATTCAAAATTTTCTCGATAGAGGCTTTTGGCTGGGAGTCGAAGACTGCATGGATCTCATGAACACTCTCCTCGGCTAAGATATCTTGGTTTATGTTACTGTTAGAAGAGTGATTCGGGAATGGTTTGTTGAAGATTTTCAAATTTCGGTTAGCGAGGGCATTAGGATTATCGAGGTTATATCCCTGCATCAACCATTTCCTGCACTATGTTTTTCAACATCTTGTAGTTTTCGTGACTATGTCCCTTTACGCGGTGAAAGTTACAGAAGTCATTTTCTTTGTACCAGGAAGGTATAGCGCGGGTGGAGTCAAACCCGGAGTGAGGTTTAACAGGAGGCAAGGTGATAGCTCCGGCTTTGAGCAATTTTTCCAAGATGACACCATAAGTTTCTCCCAAGGGAGTGTAATTGATGGGCTCGGCTTTATATTTATAGGTGGTTTTTGGTGGGGTATTAGACGGTGCTTGAGATTTGACCATCACCGCGTGGACAGCTCCTTTTGATTTCGAAGAAGTGGATGTGTGAGGAGTGGTGGTGTTTGGTTTATTGGTGGAATCTGGAGTTCGGAAATTGGGGTTTTTGTTGCGCAACCGCAATTTCTCTTCTTCTAAGGCTCGAATTTCTAGTTTCCGAGCCATAGTAAAGGCCTCGTCAAATGTGCGGAAAGTTTGAATTTGAAGGGTAGGAGAGATGTGCTTAGCAGAGCCCACGTAAAAAGTTCGATAAGTTCAGCCTGAGGCAAGGCATATGTAAGTTGGTTGATAAGGCCCCGCCATCGTCCAACGAAATCTGCGATAGATTCGTCTTCAAATTGTCGGATGGCATAGAGGTCGGTGATAGATACTTTCTTGGCAATGTTAATGGAGAAATGATCCAAGAAAGATTGGGCTAGTTGGTTAAAAGAGAAGATTGAGTGTTGGGTTAAAGCATTGTACCACTCCAAGGTGGGTCCTGATAAGGACATGGGAAAGGTGCGGAGTAAGAAAGCATCATCATGAGCAATCAAATAACAAGCATGTCTAAATGATCACAAGTGTTGTTGAGGATCCTCTTTACTATTAAAACGAGTAAATTTTGGCAATTCCCATTGAGGAGGATATGAATGAAGGGGGACAGAAGGGTGAATAGGCTCCCGAACAAACTTGCTCGTATGTCAAGGCGCTACGACTTCCCAAACAGAAGCCTCCAGATTTTGCATTTTGTCCATCATTTGTTTGATGAAATCCGTGGTTGGATGAGATGATGGTGTGGTTGTGGTGAACGGAGGCAAATTGGGCCAAGGGCCTCCACTAGACAATGGTGGGGTTAAGTGTTGATAAGGTATGGAGGATGAATATGTTGAGGCGACCGAATAGGGATGTCCTATATAAGATGTTGAGGTCACTGGATACGTGTGTGGGAATGAAAAGGTGGGCGGAGCTTGAGAAGGAAAGCTCGTGTGGATAGGTGGCAGAGAGCAAGTCATGAACGGAGCAGTCTGCAAGAGAGACGAGGTAGAGAGCGAGCGGTAATGACATGTGGGGCCCAAGATTAACCAAAGGAAAGCCAATATGTGTCGTATGAACCTCGAAGCGCATTTGGATTGGGAGACGGGGCTAAGGATGCAGCAGGCAAAGCGGAGCTATCAGGCGGAGAAGGAGCTAAATGAGCAGCTATACTAATAGGCATGCCAACAAGGAGTTGACCATCGGGCGTACGGTCAGGGGCATGAGACAAATAGTATTGTACAGCGCTAGGATTAGCATCCAGAAATTTGGCAAATTCCTTATCTCCTACAGGAATTTTAGGAACCTCGCTGGTATCCGTAGGATTCCCTATAGAATGTGAAGGGGGTGATTCAGGAAAAGGCACAGAGCAGGCATGTGAAACCATGGCGGCGGCTTGCTTTCGAGTGATAACAACCATGGACAAGAGTACACAGTAGGGTTTCAATCTATCAGGAACAGAAACAACCTCAGAATGTTGAAATTGGTAGGTTGTTGGTTTGTCAGGAACTGTAAAAGACAGTAACCGATATCGGTCTGCTAACCGATGTCGGTTAGACTATAGCCGACGTCGGTCAGTTAACCGATGTCGGTGTAATAAGACTGGTATAAGAAAATATAAGAAGCTGCTGATTTGAGTTTTTAACAATGCTTAGTACATCTATCAAATTGTTCTGAAGTGATAACTGAAACAGTGTATGACAGAGAAATAGAACTGAAAACAAACAAGATACACAAACAAATTAACAGACTAACCCTAGGATTAGTGTTTATCAATTTGAGCTTATGCCCTTAGATGCAGAATGATGTCAGAATCCTAAACACAAGACCTAGGGGAAATGTCAAGTTTGTTTTGGCTTATAAGGTTACCTCAATCGGGCGGAGGAATACCGCGGAGAAGGGGGGATGTTTTGAGCTGTTGTGTTAATTATGAAGTGATTCGGTATGTGTTGTGCAGTGAAAGTAAGATTAATTTCCTGTCAATACCATGGAAATCACCCCCACGTGTACGACCTATTACTTAGTCTATGTTCACTAGAATTGAAAACAACAAGCAAGAATGTAATGCACGTGTTTTAAACCCAAATCGAAAATGATATTCGATGAAGCAAAAGAGATGACTTTCACTAATGCAAAGATGTAAAAGCAAAGCAAGTTCTTTTACCAAAATAACAAAATACCTTGTGAATATCTTTAGAAGAAGAAAACAGCAAGTATGCTCCCTATATGAAAGCAAGCAAGAGAAACAGAAACCCGAAATGGGTCCCACCGGGTGTGCCAAAATGTTTCACGGAATGTTTCAACTTTTGGGAATAGAGTTGCTTCTATCCTTTCATTCCTTTAAGAAACAGATAAGGGTTAGGGCTAGGAGGAATACCTGTTGAATGTCGAGAGGGTGTGCGCGTACCGTAGAGAAAGATCAGATCGACTGCGAAGAACTCCTTTTTGTCTGGGAAGGACTACCTGCAAGTAAGAATACAAGACCACCAGATTTTAATTAGACAATAAATGAGGCGCGCCTTGGCCCGGGAAATATAAAACTTCCTTTCGAAGGTGGTCAGTTCCCCTGCTAATATGAATTAACACAAATTCTAACAAATAAGCTATTGTCCAATTACAATTTGTTTACCTTGTTAGAACAATAGAGAAAGGGCTGGTCTTGGTTTAGAATCAAGGTGACCGATGCCGGTCACTGTAACCGGTACCGGTTGGTGCTAACCGATATCGGTAGGGGCAATGTTTTAGGGGCTTTTGGTGAAGGTTGGTTGTAAGGTGGGTGTGTTGTTTTTATAAGGCTGATGAATGGGTGGGATTAGGTAATGGGGTGATGAGAAGGACTCAGAGAATACGGGGGGTGTTCTTGGGGTAATGTAAGGGTGGAGGAATGACAGTTAGATGTAGTGTGTTGCTGGGTAGTAGATCTAGGAATAGACTTATGATGGCTGTGATTCAGAAGTTCAAGAAATGTTATTAAAAGAACGTATAAGACTTACTTACTAGTTCCTGATGGAAAATGTAGGTTATGGGATTGTGATGACAAAGACAAGGCTCAAGTAGGATGATCTGACAATCCAAGATGAGCTATCTCCTCTCCTGATACTCGGATGAGTGTCACAAGGCTCTGGTTACTCAGTTGCAGTTTTTGGGCTTGATGTCCTTCTCTGCAAACTCTTCTTCTTTCTTTCACTTGTCTCTGTTCAGCCAAGTAAATTTTGGATTCTTCCAATGATTTCTCCTTTTGATCCACCAAAATCCAACCCCTTGTTTTTGGTTGGGAGTGGTCATTTACAGGGAACCGATGGCGGTTACGTAACCGACGGCGGTCGAGTAGGAACCGGTATCGGTCAGGTCAAAGCGGGCTATTTTTAGTAAAATAGCCAGCTTTTCCTCTTTTTCTCCCGAGGGATTAGTTGCGGGCTTGGTCAAGTCATTATGAGGTTGGTTTTAGGTGCGGATGAGGAGTAATTAGTCATGGGTGTGGATGTGGACCAAGTTATAGGTCTTAATTAGGTTAATTTAGGGTTAAGACTAGGTCATGATGAGGTGGCGAAATGAGGTGGTAGGTATGGCGATGTGGATTTTATGAGGTTAGGTTTGAAATGAGATGCGGGGCACGGGGTCGTAAGACACAAATTTGGTGTCTACACTTACATGAATTTTTAATTGTGTCCTTTAGAGGTATGGGGTGAGGGTTAGTGTGTGTAAGAGGTTTGTCATATCCTCACCCACCAATTTATTATCCTTGGGTTTTATGTTTGACTTGGTGATGTGGAGTTGAGGAGAAGTGATGTGGCATCCTACATGGAGCCACCTCACCCTCCTCTCCTCTTTTCTATATATACAAGTTAATTTGATGGTTTTGGGGTTACTTCATTTTGTTGTGCATTTGTATTTTGAAGTTTTATCTTGAGTTGCTTGCTTGGGAGTCTTGGAGCTTGTTTGGATTTGGATTTGAGCTTGGAAGGAGCTTGGAGTTGTGATTTTGGGATCAATTTCTTACAATGGCAAGGTAGGAACTACACCCATGTAATTTTATTTGTGTGTGTGTGTGTGTGTGTGTGTGTGTGTGTGTGTGTGTGTGTGTGTGTGTGTGTGTGTGTGTGTGTTCGCTCGCTCTATGTAAATGAATGGTTGTGTGTGCTTGTTTTGGGACCTTGGGTAGAATGGCCTTAAGTATGGTGTAGGAGAAGGTTTATGGGGATCTTTTGAGGGAGGCATAAGAGTATTGTTGCATATTTTTAGGGATTTTGGGTTGGGTGTCCCACCTTTTTAGATAAGAGAAATTCTTACTTATCTTGTATGTTTTATTTGAGGGAGGCATAAGAGTCTTGTATGGGTGTGTTTTGTGTTTTTGGAGGCTTCAAGGTGGACACTTAACCCATTGGGAGGCATAAGTGATTCCCCATATTTCCTTGCTCCCTTGGCTTAAAGTTTTTAAGCCTTGTTTTGAAAAGTTGCATTCTTTTGATATTGTTGTTTTGTGCTTGTATGTGTGTTAAAATATTGTTGGCATGTGTGTTGTAATGTGGAAGCATTTGTGAAAGTTTTCATTGGTTGTATCCATTCCTTATTTCTCTATGGTTGGGGCTCGGGGTCCAATGAGGAGGATAACTTCTTCTCCTCATTGAAATTTTGGTTGGGTAGAGAGTGTTGCCTACTCCCCCTTCCTTGTTGTTGTGTTTTGAAGTGGAAGAAAATGGTGGAGCTCAAGTTGAAGCCTTGGACATAGTTGCATTTTGTAGAAGACAAGAAGGAATCCTACTTTTGTAAAATCTCACTTATGTTGTCTCCACCTAAGTGGAGGGATTTTGTAACTTGCATTTTAAGTTTCAACTTCTTGTAAATGTATTATGTGAAACTAATTTTTATTGAGTATCCAAGAAATACACATTTTGGAAAAGAGACATATGAAGTTGCAATTTAGTTGTTATATATATCTCTTCAACTTGTAAATTTATATCAAGAGTGCATTTGATTTATTAATGGAAATTATCCTTATTTGGAATGGGAGAAGTATTTTCAAATTTAAATATTTGACTCAAAGTTGCATTATGGTTTCATTTTAAAAGAATAGTGTTCTTGCATGGAAAGTGTATGTTAATTCCTTTTGTAGTATTATTGGTAGACTTGAATTGAAAATAAAAAGAGAGAGAGTCTCATTTATGTATGTTATACTTTGGTTCACTTCAAATTAGAATATAAATGGAGTGATCTAGGTTGTTGTGTTGTGATCAAGTTTTATACAATATTATAAAGAGGAAACTATATATCTTGTGTTTTCAATAAGAAACTTGTTCACTCCTTACTTGTATTTAGTTGAATGAAAGAAGTATTAGCTCATCTATGTATACATTTAAATAGTCTTTATCCAATGTGTGTGTGTGTGTGTGTGTTTCATTTCATTTACTTACACTTAGTTTGTATGAAGTGAATATTGCTAATTATCTTATCTATTTAAACATATATAAAATTATATAATTATACATATGCCCTTGTATTTTGTTACGAAATGAACTTGGATTGATAATTGTTTAAAACAAATGGAAAAATAAATAAATATATATATATATATATATATGTATGTACATACATATAGATATGTATGTACATACATATAGATATGTATGTACATACATATAGATATGTATGTACATACATATAGATATGTATGTATACATATAGATATGTATATATACATATAGATATGTATGTACATACATATAGATATGTATGTACATACATATAGATATGTATGTACAAACAAATAATTATTTAAATCAATCAGTCCGGCTTATAAAGAAAGTATTATAATAAAAAGTGGTTTGAATGAATATTGGTTGAATGGTCATTGGTTTAATTAAAGAAATATAAGGGTGGGCGGCACCCCCACCTATTTATTAAAACCCTTCCCTGCATTTTAATGGTTGCGTCCTCTATATAATATTTACGTTGTATGATTATTTAGATCGGTTGACCCGAAACTTAGTGTAGTGTAGTGTGTGTGTGTGTGTATAAACACACACACACACACACACACACACACACACACACACACACACACACACACACACACACACACTTGCTGCACTATTAAATCCATTTATGCAATATATAGATTCAACATTTTATTTTAACTTTGTTTTTGTAAAAATAAATCTAAAACAAATACAATATTATATATATATAACCTGGATTGTGTATATACTTCATTTAGATCCAGAAATAAAATGGGGCAATACCCAAATAGGGTAAACTCAAAAAAATTACAATAACAAATAAAATGTAAAGCAAACCCTAGGAGAGGGATGCAGATAATATAAACAACCAAAATGGTGTGTATATCCTTCTAACCAAGCACAATCCTTCACAATCTCTCTTTGGATCCATGGCCTCCATTCTCCCAAACCTGCAAAACAAAAGAGAGAAAATAATAAGAATAGGGTAAGAAAATAATAAGAGGAGAGATCATAAGGATTTCTAGGGTTTTTAGTCTAACCTAAGATCCAATGGCCAAGATAGATCTAATCCAATGGTTTAGAATGAATCCTACATCACTTAAGTGATGTTATTTTTGTGGGAATGGGTATGTGCAAAATGTTATAAATCTAATTAACTAATAAGGCCCTAGGGTACCTACACTTAGTGGGTTAGACTATGTTGTGACCCCCTCCCCTTCTACTTTGAATTAATAAATAAGTAAATGATGTTTGTTTCTAGCTATTAAAACTAAAGTGGCTAATGGGACATTTTTAATTAAATTAATTAAGGGGTTAAAAGGACAAGTGTTTATATGAAAATTAATTAATTAGAATAAAGGTGTAATAAGGGTATAAATGACATAGGTAAATGTGACTACTTTAACTTAAGAATTGTTTTATAAAATTTATCAGGGACCTAAGTGGTCAAACGAGATAAATAATTAATCATAAATTAATTAAATTGTGACCAATGTTTTACTCTTGCAACCTTTAAAACAAAAAAAAATTATCGCAAATTTTTCCCCAATTAAATTTATAGATGTAATGTGGTTTTGGAGTGTCAAAAATGTGGGTGTTACGGGGTTAGGTCATGGTGGATTTAGAGGAGAGACAAAAGGGAATCGAAGGTGGATAAAAAAGGGTTAGTGACCATCAAAAGTCAACAAACATGTCGATAGCACCTATTTTAGATGAAAAATGGAGAAGTATACAAATATGCTAAAACCATGCAATTTAACAACTAATAAATGTGTAGGGACTTACATAAGGGCCCAAATAACCAAAAAGTAATTTGAGACAGCAAAATACTAATTCAATAATTTTTAGGTCCAAAGACTCGTGTTCCTAAAACAAGGAGAGAATTGGTAATATACAAACCCTATTACAAATGAAATAGATAAAGTTTACGCTAAATTTGCTCATTCTTAGATGCACATCCAATGGATATTTGCACTATGGATTGCTACGTGAATGATTATTATTACATATTAAGGCTTCATGATATGTCTTTAGAATTGTTTTTTTGGCATGGCTAGTATTTTGTTTTAGGATTTTTAGGTAAATGTTTGATTATTTCTTTGTGTATTTTTTCATGGTCACGGAGTCATGATGTCTCATGTGATGGTAGTGTTTTCCAATGGAAATGCACAAGTAGCTTAGAGTGCTTCCTAAGGTATTAAACCCTAGCTCTTTTGAGGCATTTCTCCATAGACAACTAGTTTTGATCCTAAACTACTCTAATGCCTACCGCTAATCCTATCTAAGCTTACACTTATAGAGGAAAAGGGAAGAGAAAACATCAAAATAAAAGGGGTGGTGATTCCACAAAATAAAGGGGATTATTCACTTCCTATCATTTTAGACACAAAGCATTAGAACCTTACAACTATAACCCACACACAATATAACCCATAGAAATTAGAAGGAAATGAAACAATGATATAGTAGTAGAGGGAAAATATGAGTTGCAACAATATTTATATTAATGCTTATAATATGCACAATTAGTTATAGAGTGGGAGAGAGGCATTGGACGCATTACAACATTTTGACACAGAGGCTAGGGACACAAGGGAACAATGAGAACTCAAAAGGGTAGAATTTCCTTGCCTCCAAAAGAGAGGAACCTTTACAATAAAAACACTTAAATTTTATAGATCGAGAGAATAGAGAAGAAGAGAGAAGAGGGGAAAAATGAAACTTGGAAGGAAAAATTCACCCAAAATGTGGTTGTGGAGAACAAATCACCCAAATTATATTAACTCTATAATATGCACAATCGATTACAAAGTGGGAGAGAGGCATTGGATGCATTACAACATTTTGACAAAAAGGTTAGGGGCACAAGGGAACAATGAGAACTCAAAAGGAAGAGTTTCCTTACCTCAAAATAGATGACCATTTACAATAAAAATGCTTCACATTTTATAGAGCATAGAATAGAGAAGAAGAGATAAGAGAGAAAAAAGTTGAAACTTGGAGGACAAAATTCACCCAAAATGCGGTTGCGGAGAACAAATCACCCAAATTTGACTCCGATCTATAAAATACTCTTTAAAATAATGTTAGACCTCAACTAAAATCCTCATAAAGTGAGCGACACATTGATGTAAAATAGGTTTGTGTGATGAAACAAGGTGTTGGGCCCAAGAAATGTCCTCCATCCAACTTTAAAACTTCCTCTCGACTTGCATCAAATGAGAAAAATGGACATGAGCTTTGATTGTGCACTACTCTCAAAATAAAGATTCTCAAAACTTAAAATATATTCCATTTAATAACACTCTTCAAGTGTTTTCCGAGAATCCACGTTTTCGACTTGGTGCCCTAAATCAAAATATACGGCCAAAAAAAAAATTTGTTGCCACTTGTGCCATTAAAACCTCTTGGAAAATTTAATTTTAAAACTATAGTTATCTCACCATTGTTTTTATTGGGCCACATGTACATATCTCATTAGCCATTCAAATGGTCACTACTCAATCTCCATTCGGGTTGAAATTTGGTGGGTCCTTGAATTCTTGTCACTTAGCATTGTTTCATGTCCCCAAGTCTCGAGACTCCAATCTCTACTATGCTTTTATTTTTGTCTACTCCGACCACACTTGGCCACTCTACATGGTGCAATCCCAAATTTATTACCTTTGGTCTCCTTTTCACATGTTTCCCCTCTTTCCAATGCTCAAGCTTCCAAATGTTTTACATTTGTCTCCCAATCGGGCCCTCGCACTTTGCCAACTCTGGGAATTCTAATGCCCAAATTTGTGCCATGGGGCACTCATTTGGGCCTTCATATTTTCAATTGTTGGGTCGCTTAATCCTTTTTTTTGACATCTCGCAAAACAAAGTTCGACAAAAACAAAAATAAAACCAACAAAATAAATAAAACAAAAGCAAGAACTATGTTAGATTAAAAAAAAAAAGGTTTGCTCTACAACTAAAATTGATCTCCCATTGTAGTCAACAAAATGTATTCTAATAAATGGGCCACCCTACACTGTGTTAGAAATATTAATCAAATCAAAACTCAAATCATGCTACGAATAAATATGGGTTTATGTTGCCATTTTATATGAATGGTGTACATTATGTAAGCTTCTTCTTATGAATAAAGTAGGTTAATTCTTAAATTTGAATCAGTAATCATAAAACTAGGGGAAATATATTTTTATGGTTAGAGGACCTACCACAATCATATCCCAAGCCCGAGTGGACCAAACCATGGTGTAGGTTTTATTGGTGGTAGTTTTTATTGTTGATGTTGTGTTGACTATCTATAAATCACACGTCATTAGCAAACCCGATCGTGTGTGTGGCTATAGAAAAACAAGCCAATCACATGCACGACTAGCACTAATATGGAAAATCTAAAATTTGGTTGTCACAAGGTGCAACTATTCATTGTAGCTCCTTTTTGCCTAATTATCATTGATATTGAATGGTATGAGGGAGGAAACACGACCATAGCATCAACATGTCAAATATCCTTATGGGGAATATTATCAATTGAGAAAGAATAATCGATAATCAATTGGAAGTCACCAAAAACTTTCAATTGTCAAATATATAACGTATGAGTTGTATATAGTACTAAAATCAAGGCTTCATACTTGGTTATATTATTTGTACATGAAAATCCAACTAATCCATGTTCATGCTCTAAAGAACACATTTTAAGCCATCAAAGTACATAGTATAGGTCTCTGTTTCAATATTATGTGGTTAATTTTTCACATAATTCTTCATTAACGTGGGGAGAATCAAATATGGGTGCCTCGCTAACTAATCAACAATAATTTATCTATTTATGGATTTTAAGTAACAAACTTTAGGTCAAATTCAAGAATCAACATAACCCATTTGGCAATATGTCCGGATAAGTGAGTGAAAAACATTAGATATCATAGCGGATCTACTTTGGTGATGACATGTCTCTCATTATTAAGCATATAGTGTCATAATTTATCTATGACAAATACTAATATCAAACATATTTTTTCATACCACTATAATTATGCTCATAGTCAAGTAATGTGCGGCTAATATAGTAAATTGCTCGTTCTTATTATTATCATTATATTGTGTTAGCACCACCCAGAGAGCATGATCGATATATATATATATATATATATATATATATATATATATATATATATATATATATATATATATATATATATATCTTAAAATCTTTTGGCAAGCTTTGCCGCATTTGAACATAGTGTCTTTCTTATTGACCAATTGAGAGCCACATTTTGTTGCATTACTTGAAATTTTCCTTGAAGAGAACATAATTTTGTCAAATTATTAGGTGGGGGCATGTCGATAATTTCGTTGATCTTTTAGGATCTACCTCAATACCATGCCAAAAGATAATAAATCTAAGTAACTTACCCACATGTTACATGAAGATGTACACTTCTTAGAATTTAACCGAACATTATATTTTTGTAACCATTTAAATATTTATCACAATGTTATAGCCTTTAATTGACAATAGATAGATTTTGCAAATAAATCGTTGTCATAGTCCTCAACAATCTTATGTAGTCATGGAATATATGCATCATAGGTCATTTGTATGTTGTCCCAACATTCTTTAACCAAAAACAACATAACCTTATAGAAGAAAGTACCCCATGAAATCATAAAATATGTTTTTTCTCTTGGTCGATGGGGTTTATTTTGATTTGGTTATAACCAATAAAGTCGTCCATGAAAATAACATCTCATATCCAGCAATAGAATTAACAATCACATCAAAATTGGGCAAATGAACGTTGTCTTTAGGACTAGCCTTGTTTAAATCACGGAAATCCATACCAAAAAAAATCTCACCATTAGGTTTAGAAATAGGGACAATATTGGAAACCCATTGAAGGCAATATATACCACAAATGAAATCAACACCTAAGAGTTTTTAATTTCATTTTTACTAGAAGGGCAACCTTAAGATGCATCCTTCAATTTTTTTGTTGCACTAATTTGGCATCAAGATGATGTTGTGCATAGGTATAGATGTTTCAATTCTAGGCATATCATTGTATTCCCATGTGAATAAATATCGAAAGTAGTGTAGTATTTGTTGAAGGGTTTCCCCTCGATATTTTAATGATTTCAAGAAGTATCGGTCACGGATTGTCATATGTCTTTGAAACTATAAATGGTATTTTCTTCATTCATAAGTGTTATGATGGTCCATGCAATCACTCATCAAGACATGTCGCGATTCGTAGTCTAGTATAAACACAACCTATGTCATTTACTATTCTCATAACAAAGTAAGTAATTGATAAAATAGAGATTAACATACATAAGCGCAATAACTATATATCATAAATAAATTAAGGAGAGATATAAACAAGATACAAAATGATGCACTAATAGACTAGAATTATATAATTGGATCAAGAACTTAGACATGAATTTAGAGTGGAAATAAGATCAACCATTCGCACAATGTGCTTACATGTTTTTATACAATTCAAGGCGACCATTGGCTTACTAGCCCCTACTTCATCCATTCTTGTCCAAAAGAGGCTCTTCACATTCTCTACATATGCTTAGATAATGTTACATATCTTAGACTTTGTCTTATCTATATTATATTGGGTCAAGAATGAGTGTGGATCTCTTTTGAAGCAATTGGATCTCCATAATTTCCAACAACGCTTTCATCGAAGTTGTGTCGATACAATAATGAAGGAGGGGTTGCCATTAACAAGTTCCATATTATCTACAAAGAAAAAATGATCACCAATCAATAAGAATGGTCACCAATCAATAAGACACTTTCAAAGAAAACTATGCATTTATTAATAAATTTGCCAATAATAGTATGCCAAAAAATTAATTACACCCCTAAACATAACTCTTCCCTATGCGTAAGCATTGAATATTTGATGAGATAACTTGAAATGTGGCCAAAATTGTAGAGTAGCATGCAACATAAATGATGGAAATCAGACCCATTGGGTAAAAGAAAAAAAGAGGAAAAATACACTGCAATTTTTTTATGAAGGACGGTAGAAGAATAGTCTTTTTGCACTCTCATATTTGGATTCGATAAAGAATACCTTTCAATCCTTTTAGCCTATAAATTCATAACATTTATAAAATGAAGAATTTAAGTATATACTTTTTCCTACATAATAAGATCATGTGTGTAATATAAATAAGGTGTGGCGGTGATGGGATATAGTTTTCTTGAATAGAAATGTGAAGCTAAATACATATATAGACTTTATAATAACAATTATAGATATAACCATTACAATTGATCTCAAAGGGATATCTCATCAGAGATTATTACAAAAGAACATTATTTATTATTACATTGCAAAGAAACTAAACTTTAGATTGAAAATATATAAGTTGAGATTTTGGAGGAAAGGAAGGTATTTAATTGGAAAAAGAAAGGGAAAGTTCTTGGTTTTCTTGATCATGAGATCTTTATGAGGTTTTTCTTCTTCTCTTTAGCAATCTTATTTTCCATTTGATGTAGTGATTGAGAGACAACTTGTTCACTAATCCTTCTAGTCTTATTTGGCTTCTTGATACATAGTTTATAGGATTATTATTGGAACTAACTCAAGTTTCTTTCTTTCATTAGATTGTGTAACTTTTCTTAGTAATTAAGAAATGATTATCATTGTTTCACAACTTTTAAGAGAGTTTTCTAAGGAGAAAATATCAAAATAGATTCCAAATAGGGTTTTGGAAGGTTACCAATCCATTCCTTTTAACCTTCTATACTTTGAACCTTATTCAACAACCTTGCAATATGATGGAATTCACTCCTTCCCCATTATAGATGGGGATGTTGACCTTCTTCAAGATTTATACCTTTGTTATGATATTTGACAATCAAGAAATTTGTAAACTATGTATATACTCTACCTTCTAAGTTAATAATTTGAGTTTCAATGCTTATGAGGTTTGTAGGTCTCCAATTTTCTTCAAATCACCTTCAACTCTTCCATTTAGTTTGGAAAAACCTACCCCCAAATTGTGGAAATTTTGGATGGTTCATTTTGATGAAAAACCAATTTTTAAGTAATTTTTCCTTAACTACGATTTTCTATGTTTTCAAAGGCCCGAGAGGAAAAACCATCTTGTTCACGCATCAAATGAAAATTTCATGGACTTTTTTAGAATTGTTAAACCATCTAAGACCTTGCGAGAATCTAAATCCATAATTAATTTGGAATGAACAATATGGGAACTATACACAATGATAACCCCACATTCAAAAATATATACACAGTCTTGATTCTAAGCATTGTAACCTTTTATCTTCTCAATCTCATCATCTACATCAATAATGGAAGTTACAAAATAACATATCCTAATCATTTCTAAGAAAGAAGAAAATATTTAATACATGTCAGTCGATGAAATAGAGTTTTCCATTATCTTGGCTATTGATGCACTTTTTTTAGCAAAAACTTAAAATAGTCATAACTTTTGATCTAGGTGTCCATTTGAGCTCGTTTGTTTTAAACCACTTGTTTCGATGAGATGAACGCATCGATCAATCAACCTTACTTGGTTGGGGTCATTTTCGATGAATTTCAGGCCCGAAATCCACCATCTAGGGGCCGAAAAATTAAGATTTAAGTTTCAATTTAGTTTTTTCCTATTTTTGGGCATTAGTTATTTTTAGTCTCTTACATGCATAGTAGGTTAGAAAGTTGGCAATTCCTCTAATTTAGGCATGTAGAAAATAAGTGGCAATTTTTGTGCCCATGCGAATAAGCATGTGAACTTACTAAAAATAGCAGGTTCTAGTAAACTGCTAAAAATAGTAAATTTCACCACCTAGAGTAGATTTAATTGAAGTTAGTTAGAGTTTGCATGGAAACTCGAGTTGGGGGTTGTTTTCTTATTTAAGACACATTGTATTTCATTATTCAATAACGAAGAAGAGAATTTATTTTCTTTGAGTTCAAGGTATTTTGCAAGTGTATTGAGTGTGTTTAAAGTTTGGCTACATTAGATACCCAAAACAAGGGAAATTGACTATTCCAATATGTATGTATACATTTGCTTTTTTCCTCAGTATCCCTTGCTTCGTATAAATTCCTTGTTATCTTCTTATCCCCCTCTCACTATATATTCCTCTCTCTCTCTTTTTCTTTTTTTCCTATTTAAATTCTACCTCCCTACAACTACCAAAACCACTCATTTTCTCATAAGCTACTAACATCATGGTTAATAATGTTAAAACAAGATTAGAGACAAATGACTCACTAACATAGAGTTGTTATGTCTCTAAGAATCCCTACATTAAGAACTCTTGCTCTTATAATGCTAACGAGAGAGGAAATGAGCACTCATGGTGCTTACAAGAACTTTTGGAGGAAAATGAAGTGTCACACTAGCAAGACAAAACGAGGAAGATGGAGCATGTCAAGCTCCTTATTGACCCAAAATGTGAAGCTAAATCATCCAAAGTCAAAATTTAACCAAAATTTCCACTATGTGTAAGCTCTTGCATCACCATTTCGATGATGGGATCCATATGTGAACTCAACGCATTGAGAATATAAAGAAAATGAATGCAAAGATCCCCGAAATACGTTTGGAAAATTAACAAGGTAATGCTTTAGGGAATATTTCCATGTCAAAAAAAGTGCACAAATAGGCTACAAAATGCCAAAAATAAGTTCAAATAAAATTAAAGCAATTAATATGTGCACTAAAATTATGAATTTTCTCTGATCACTTTAGAAGAATGGAGATTGGATGCAAAAAATTGTCCTCCTAGAATTGAACACAAATAAGCATAAATAAGTGGTCTTTGTCATGAGCTTTACAAAGTAATTGGGAATGAAACTAATGAGATGTGGTCATCTCATAAACCTAGCTAGTTGGAACAAGCATATCCTACCAAATTGATGAGAGGATAACCAGATTAAAATTATTCGAGACACCAAATGATTGACATGTGAAAACTACTCAAATAAATATTGGATTGGGTAGGAATAGTGAAACTACTGAAATAGAAAGTATAAAAACATGTTGCCACAAGAGTCACTAAATATATACTAAAATGTGAATTCAAAAATATCTATCCTAAAGGTGACCAAACGATACAGTGTTGCAATAACTCGCTTAATGCGCAAAAAAACTCTCACAAAAAAACTACCGGGAAAAAAATCCTCCGACAAATGCAGATACTTGTCAGTGGCACTCTTCTCACAATGAGACGCCTTTCAGCATAATAATCTAGCTAGCCATATGAGCTAGCTAACTCGACAAGCGAGTTTAACTTGTCGAGCTAGTTAGTTCTTCTAATTTAACTTTTACACTTTTCTAGGGTTTTAGCCTTATAATGGGAAAATATATATTATTTATGACTTTGAATACTCTGATTGTCACCCACCACCGTGAGAGAAGAAGAACTGTATCTGTTATCGAGAGTAAAAGAAAACTTTTCTTGGCCTTCTATGAGGGACGTTTCATACAGTGCTTCAAGTAGGGTTTGCAAATTTTAGCTTACAAGTAGAAGAACCTAAGAGGACTTGATCTGGAGAAAGATGGAGGTTTTTAACTTTGTTTAGATCAAGCCTTCTATGAAAAGGTATCACCACCATGATGTTGCAGTAGGCAGTTTCGAACCAAGTTGGACAAATCAGAAGCTCTTGCATACAAAATATATAATGGTCTTATGAGATGGAGAAACTAGCTCAGATTTGATATGACAAGATCTTTAGGTTGTGACTCAGATCAGGTTTAGCGAGTTGGAAATATGTGAGATTATGGAGTTCAAATGAGTTCGAGTCATGCAAGGCTTGGTCTAGCAACTTGGTTGGTAGAGCTAGGTGAAGATCGAAAGAGCTCGCTCAGGCAGATCTCGGATAAGAAAATATCTCTCCAAAGGAGAGAATGAAGGATGAGCTCTCTGTAAATGTTATAAAAAATGGGTCTAGTTTCACGATAAGATCTTGCCAAGCTAGTTGGGCACCGAAATCAAAGTTACTTGATGTCAAATTTACAAAAATTATTCAATAGAGATTACTGTCAAAAGTTTTCTGGGATTGTAACTTTTTTCTGCAGATTAAAATAATTCCTCTATAAATTTTTAATCCATTTATATATGTTGATAAACTACATTGTGAATTAGTTTTGTGTTTTCTTCTCATCTTTTTGTTAAGAATGCAAACATGAGATGCATATAAACTACTAAAAACCTTCGATTTATTGTTGGTTTCAAAGTTATTTTAGGGTCCTTGGTTTTTCTAATCTAATAAGAGGTTTTGTGAAATCTAATCCAATTTTCCAATTTGTAAGCCCAACAATTTTTATCTACACTTGTTTTTAAAGGTAAGTTAGGCTTCTTCTATGATGAGATTCATATCGAGAGGAAAAATGTATTCATCATAACCAGTATCATCTTGGTCATCGGTCTTGATAGACAAATGAGTGTCGTGGCCACCATAGTGAAAGAAGAGCACATCTCCAAGTTGTGTAGTTTCCAATAATGTTGTTAGTGCTCTCGATGTTGGCTCATGTGGCCTCACCCTTAATCTCGGTGAAGCTTCCAGTCTCTTATGTGTCAATTAATACTTTAAAGTTTTCTAGTTCAAATCCAAACCAATGAATGAGTGTAGACACCTAAATTCGGTATTTATCCCCATAATCACCACGTGCACATATTTATTTAATTCATCCCCCTTATTTAATTAAATGCCCTTTTATCCCATCCATATTAATCTTTAATTAATTAATTCCTATTAATTAATTAATTAATATCCACACCATATCATGCCCATTTAACTCCTATTAATTAATTAGTTCCTATCAATTAATTAATTAATCATTAATCTTCATCCATGCCCTAATTCACTTTCTATTTAGGATGTTTTCATCTTAAATCCTCATCCCCTCACTTTTTCCTAGCTTTCTTCCTATCTATTTTTATGCCCTAACTACCCATGATTTATCCCCAAGAAATCTAATCCGCCTACATGCTTTAAAGCACCCTTCCAACTCTTAAAAAAGTAAAATCATGCCGAAAACACAAAACTAGCCCATTGGGGAAACTTTCCCTACGATCGGCGACCCACCCAGTCCTCGTCGCCCCTATAAAACTGAATCCTTCCTTTCTATTCAAAAATCAAATACATGTAATTTCGATCCTTCTTACAAACCGAGCATCCTTCCTCGTGCCTAAGCATTCTTGAGACGTTTACAACCTTTCTAGACATCCTCTCGGCTTGCTCACATTGCTCACGATCATCCTTTATGAGATTTATCATTATCTTTGTGTTGCTTTATCTAATATTTATCATATTATTCTTGTATTGCATGTGTTTAACGTTTTGCAAGTTCATATCAACCTCAATAACACTCGAGCTTCTTCAACAACGTTCTTTCCCAGATTATGCATTTGCAGGTTGCATTTTTAATACATTCATCCTCGGCCCTATCCAAGCTCTCTACTACGGTTTTCGTCGACTCACCTAGGTCGTCATCGACCCAAGTCCGCTTTTCAAACATCCTATCCAAATCATTGTCTTTGCATTTTGCCTCAAATTTCATTCTACAGGTGATCTCTCGGTTGCCACAGACCTCGTTACACTCTAGTTTACATCCAGGATTTTGCAGCCTACATATTCATACTATCTTCTAAATTTGCCCTCCAGGGTCGTCGCCGACCTACTGCGCATAGTCTAGGTCATCGCCGACCCAGACTAAGTAACACTTAATTTGCAATTATTTTAGTCATATCGGCTTCTAGATCAGTTTTAATTATTTATCGATATTGGTGTGTTATTTTTTTTCTACATGATACATGTTGTTCTTTCTTTATTTCACTCTTTCTAAACAACGGGGTTGACATCTACGAAAGGAAGCCAAAATCTTCAGAGCGGCATTTTCTGGGAAACCCCCACATAAATCTATCTAATCAATATTATTTTTAGTCTATTTGCAGGTCTTCTTCATCTCGTAGCAAGG
Source organism: Taxus wallichiana var. yunnanensis (assembly GCA_018340775.1). Classification (NCBI taxonomy): domain Eukaryota; kingdom Viridiplantae; phylum Streptophyta; class Pinopsida; order Cupressales; family Taxaceae; genus Taxus; species Taxus wallichiana. The sequence goes on along the minus strand of CM031241.1, from coordinate 586,110,626 downwards.
ATCAATCAATTACTTAATGCTCGTATCACATCACACATGTGAGGTGACTTAAACCCACCATCATTTTTGAGTTTGCTAGTTTTCTTCAGTAGCTAGTGCATCAACTTCATTAAGAATGAGAAACTTGGTAAACAATGAGACAATGATATATTCTTTTCACATCATTCACACATCCCTTCAACTCATCCAAAAGGAGAAATTTTCTTCTTCTTCATTTCAATATAGTTTTTCTACACTAGTATTAATATACTTATAGGATTTATGCAACACCAATGTATGAAAAAATCTTATACTCTAAGTCAATAAAATTATGCAAGGCAATTTTGCACACAAAATCTATTCATGCAAAATTGATTATGAATAATTTAATCCTATAAAATTCTTAAACAACAATCACCTCTAATACCATGTCAAATTTAATAGAGTAAAATAAATTCAATGTTATTTATATCATTTGACAAGGATATATATTTGTATAAAAATGTAAGTTGTAATAATTTGAAATAAAACTTGAACAAGGAAAAAGATAAACACAATAAAATATATGTGTAATGGGAAAAGCCTTATGGTAAAAAAATCCCACAAAAATGCACTTTCCAAGATTAATATTTTTTTGGAGATTACAACTTCGACATTTACGGGACAAGAACCCAACATAATCTTCCTTCTCACTTCTTCACCATTTTCATTTCATATGATGTAATTTTCAATTGTTTAAGCTGTCAATATTCAATTTTCATAATCCTATTTCAATGGGGATCACGTTATAAAGGTGGGTGATTGTTTACAACCAAAATGTTGTCCTAAATCACTCTTCCTAACTAATTAATTAGTTGGTTTAAATTTTATATATATATATATATATATATATATATATATATATATATATATATATATATATATAGTTTATAACTTATGTTTTATAAGTTTAGTTAATAAACTTAAAAATGGAGATGTGTCCCTAAAACATAACATTCTCCAAAAGAAAAAAACATATCTTGACAATGAAGAGGTATTCTTAAATAGTTTTTCACAATCCTTAATGACACCACCTAGTGAATAGTTCTTCTCTCATGCCACTAGCATATATTACCTCATATAAGCAATTAAAGATAATATTCTTTACATGTATTCATGCTAACTAGAGAAATATGATTCCTATTTCAAACCACTACTTGACATAAACCAAGAGCTAATAAAGAGTGTTTCCAATTATGATGATCAATTCAATGCAACCATCACTACTCTTACATTCCAACCAATAGATTAACTAAATCAATATTACTTTAACCATGGCCTACTCCCATATATTTTGCATTATTTTTATGCTCTTAATTTCATATCCTTCACGATAAAATGTCTTGAATCTACTAAAAATAAGGAGAAACTCATTGTGCCTTGGTACCTTACCATTAAGGTTAAGATACAACATGATCTTCTTAGTCTTGAGATAACAACACATACACTGAACCAAGAAATCCACATATCACAGTTCCTTTACCTACATATGATACACCCTTAGATCCCGATGACATCATGCTCATATATATAGTTATCCTCCTTATATCCCTAAACCCTGGATATAGCCAATCATACTCAATCACATTACATTTTACACACCCATGTTGCAAACAAATTTTTCCCACCTAAAGTAGCCCTCAAAACACATAAATTCCCACTCATAAGATTGATAATTGGTACAAATTTTAATTTATAAGAATCTCCTCTCATATCCACTAATACAACATTGCTCAAAGGCTTGATTAACTAAGGTTAATGGTCAACCATTTTGTATTGTTTACTTCATTATGGGACATGATATTGATGCATGTACTACATTAAAGATGTAGATTAACCGACTTTGAAAAGAATGGACCTTGGCCACTATCAAACTAACACCTAACACATCACAAAAACTAGGGATACTTAAGGATCACATGTTCCTAAATGCCTCAATTGACATATATTGGAATAGTGCTCTCATACATGGTGATACAAATTATAACAAATACACTATTGATATGTACTACAAGCTAAAATACCATTTATTTTTATGCAAGGCATCATTACGATTTGAAGGTTTCATAAGAATACATTAGGGCATGACTATAATTTTGGGATTCGTGCCCCTTCTACAATTGTAGAAAAAATTTCCCCCTTTACATTTCTCATTTATTATATCACAACAATGGCTAGCACACTTAACATTTATAGTGGATTATACTACCTAACACATCACATTCATCACTCTAGGGGATATCCATCATATTAACACCGATGATAATTATACAATCCCGGCCTCAACTATGATCCAAAACTTGATGATTTAATGGTTAATGAGCCACCTAAACCTAGAATAGGTCCTCCATACAAACATCCACTAGTCAACACCCCCTTTTAGCATGGAAAACATCCATCTACATAGCAATTCATGTGTACATATGTGTTATACCCACCTCTATCAATTGTTTAACACTTTCTCCACTAATTCATACCTAGTTTGTTACCCAATGATGCGACACATTCTCGTGGATCTGATGTGATTGTTGAGGGAACATTTTACTTACCTAGGGCCTCACCTTGTTTTTTTCACTATTTCTAGTCATTTCCTAGGTCCATTAGTATCACACTTACATTTCACATATCTTATTTCAACAAATCAAAAGAATACAACATTATGGAAATGTAAAATCAAAACATGTACATGTGACATACATGGTATTTTCTAGCTTTGATACTTTTGAACATTCATAGTTAGCATTATACACTACTCTAACACTCACGCTTTACATAACACACTAAGTGATTAAAATTGATGGACATTACGAACATTACCACCCCAAGGGAATATCCATGTTGGGGGAATCTTACATCCTAGTCTTACTTCAAATTACATCTTTTGAACCTTACAACTTCATACAACCTTCTATTTTGGGGGTGTCTATCACATTTGGGGCATGCCTACACTAGGGACATATATACACCTAATTTTATCACAATCGCATCTCTCTATATTATTCTATTACATATACTATATGTATTTACTACTTACGACATGTGTTATACCATGTTTTATCCAATTTGATCACATTTTATTGTCCTAAACACGAACTATAACACATGTTTACTTGTTTTAGTACTCTTATTATTTCACCAAGCTATATGCCTTGGGCTCTTGTTTGGTTATCCTTTCTTATTTACATATGAAACTTGTTTACATTATTTATTGTTAATACGACACTACGGGATTACATGATTGGTTTATCATATACCATTACTTTCTTAGATGATTTATTACTCACACCCCATTTATTTTTACACAATCGATTACATACACAATACTACTTGCTTAGACCATTGTTTCCTCACACTTCATTATTTAATAACACTATCATTTTTATATGGCATTGTTTGTTTTGACTACTCCATGTATTTACGTGTTGTATTCTTTAATACTAATTTATGAAATTGATTGAAGTGATTGTTTCATGACCTTGTATGTTGTATTCCTTATGATATTCTATTGATTGACATTTTTTTCCATGTGCTTGTGTGATTACTATACGAAATTTTGTGCTTCACTTGTTTTAAACACTTGTTTGAGTTGTGATATTATTTTATCTTGCTACTCCATGAAATTGTATACATTTTTTTGTCTTTTCTTACTTGTAGGTTGTATAACATGCTTGGTTTTCACACTTGTGTGCTCTATGTTCTATTTTCTTAGTACATTTGTGTACATTATGTTATATTTGTTCATATACATGGATTTCAATGTAGAGGCATCATTAAAAGACTACAAAAGTATAATTTTCCTTTGTTATGAGATAAAATTGGATGAGTTAGGAGGTCTAGATTGAGTCTCAAGGTTTGGAATTTCAAATTAAAGTTTTTCCCTCCAATTTTGTGTTCAAATGTCTTAAGGATGTAAATAAGGGATTATGACTTAATAAGGTGTTGTAAGGTTGTTTTATAGGTTAAGGAGTGTGTTTGGGTTGTCATAGATCAAGTAGGTGATAAAAGAATCATTAAATGTGTACAAATGTTGTAAAGTGCCTATTTTTGTGAAGGGAGGCACATAATGAGTCATCATGACTCTTGGAAGAACATTTACATGTAAAAATGGAGTTACACGCAAAAAGGAAACTTCGAGTATATGAGAGTTAAGGAGTGAGAAAGGAATCATTCCTTGAAGGAGGGGGATTAAAGGGATAAAACTTAAATTTTGTAAGAAGTATAGTGGATATGAATATGATGCTTTGTTTTGGGTGTAACTCTTTCTTATTTGAGTAATTCAAGTTTTTCTATTCGGGAACTTGAAGTTGTTTGCTTCATATGTTGAGAAAATAGTGATAGGAAGCCCTGCAGTAATGGGATAAATGAATGAAGCAATAATCCTTGTTTTCTAAGCATGAAGCTTCATTCTTGAGCCTATGGAATGTTAGGTAAGACTTTGATTTCTTTAGACTATGTGTTGTAAATTACTAGTTATTGTTTGAAAAGAAAGAAGAGTCATTACATGTATGGATTTTGTATATGTAAATCTCGGTCAATCAAACATGAGAAAAATATCTCCTTAAAGAGAATGATATTGCATGGATTGAGTCATAGTTAGTAGTTAGAGAAGAATACTTTGTCACATAAATGCCCATAAAAGAGTGCCTTGATTGCATGTGTTTTATAAGCTCGAGGAATTGATTTATTGTTGCTTGAAAACATGTATGGAATATGATAAGGTCATTTGGAAATATTACATGTTCATTATTTATTTGTCACCATTGTTTTACATTTATAAACCTTGCATGCATAGTTTAGACAAGAAATAAAGAAGGAGGGTTTAAGAATTTGTAAATGAACTAAGTGCCACTGCTAAAATAATCACGTGCAAGATGCTAATACAGACCTTAGGGTAAAATATAGGTACTTAAAATCTTGTTTTAAGAATTTTATAGCGAATTCTCTCTACCCGTGCTCACGGGGAAACTTGATTTGGGGTTTGTTAGGCCTTGTGATCTCGAGAACTTTAGAATTGGAATATAAGTATGAAAATTGGAACATATCATCCATACATAGTCCATAAATAGATAAAGAAGACATTTTGAAAATTTTGGTTCAATCCCAAGTTATTTGTAACAGTTTACAAGAAGATAGATGTACATGGAGTCACAGTCCAAATGGAGAGGGTTAACTTCTTAAGGAAGTAAGTGATAGATTTGGCATACGGTCTTAAAACTTTACCTTGACAAAAATAGGTCATGGGTAGTCAAAAACACTTTGATAATGACTTGAATTGTTTCTTAGGTGAAAATTTGTCTTGAAAACATTATCAAGAGGCTATAAGGAGGCTAGTTGGTCCCTATAAGAGAATAAGCGGTTTATAGAAGGGGATAAAGAGCGGGGTCTTGAAATTGAACACACATTTCATTAATGGTAAAGGGTATCGAAACTGTAATTCTTTCCTTTTGGGTGTATGTATAATATCACAATCAAGGTTAATCAAGTGACATTGGTCTTAAGGGCCCAAAATTGCTAGTTTGGAGTAAAATTAGGAAAAGGTAGTGTATCTTGATCATTTGAATCTTCAAGATGATTGAAATAATAGTGTTTTGGATTCATGGATCGGGAACATGTAATGAAAAAGGGATTTGAATGCAAAAGTCAAGAAGTTTTCTTAGCTGGGCTAAAACCTCAAGAAGGCTAGTGAAAGAAGTAGGAGGTATATGGTGAGTAACATTTCTAAATTCATAAATTTGTTTCATCTTGATAGGTACATTTGAGTTACATGAAGTTTTCAAAATAGATTACAAAGTTAGTGGAGTGATACATTGCTTGAGAGGACAAATTTGTAATTTTTAGCTATTCTTGAACCTAGAATTGAGTCATCCAAACAGGAAGCTAGATCAAATGAGTGCCATTAAATGTTGATGACATGATGAATGCATGAAAAGGTGTGAAGATCTGCATAATTTGGTATTAGAGCATGGGAATTGGTTTTTTGTTGATTGCTAATAAGAAATTGTGAAGTGTGTTTTTATTGTGAATTGATAGGTGAAAAGACAAAGATAAGAATGGACAAATAAGAATTGGTGATAGAGTTGGTGAAGATGATAGGAAAGAAAGAGAAAGAAAGAAAGATGTAGTGCCCCCTTATTCTCATTGCCTTCTTGGATGCCACATTCTGCTTCGAGTCCCAGGACCTCGAGAATTGCTAGGGCGTGGTTTCAATCTTACCTGGTTCAACCTTAACTTATTGATGATGGGTTTCCAAGCATAACCGAAACCCAAATCATCATCCCTATTCGATTTTTGATTTTTTTATAGATAACTCTAGTGTAGTGCAAGATGCCCATTGGGCTCACACTAGGAGACGTATTAAATGCAAAATTAGCTGTTAAAAATTTAATATTATTTTGTAACCTACTACCTTTAAAACATGAAATGCTCATATACTAAACTGAGGGGTTCTCCCTTAATTTGTTTATGATGGGTCTCCAACCATGACTCAAAGAAAACCATCATTCCTATTCAATTTTGAATATACACGCCAATGTCAACCACCTCTCCCAATTGATGCTTGTAAAAGTGTTTCTCCATAGTCACTTAATCCAAAAATATATATATTTATAATTTAATATAAAATAAAATAAAGCTAAATGGAGGAGGCGAATAAGCTCTAAAACATTTCATTTAGGGTTTGTCGCTACTTTTTGGAATGGGCGAGTTGGGGGGGGGGGCGGCAATGCAAACCTAGGTCGGATTTGTCAGGCGGCGCGCATAAGCAAAACCAAGGTCGTTTCCCTATTGAACCAAAATGCAGAAGGAAACATGTTTTCTTGCAATGTTGTGGTCTGTAGTTTTACACAAAACGATGTGCGTAAAGGCATTTTTGTTTGTGCAAAGAAATGCCTCACCAAATGTCGTCCCATGGAGTGCCATGATTTCAGGATATGCGCAAAATGGATTTGTTGAAAAGGCGTGTGAACCGCTGCGATAGAATGTCTCAAAAAAAATGTGGCTGCATATACATATGTGAACTGTTGGATAGAGTGCCCAGAGAGAAATGTCTCCTCGTGAACAGAATGGACGCTGGAAATGTACAAAATGTTTTTTTGGAAAAGGCTTTATAAACTTTCAAGCAGATGCAAAACCATATTCCACAACCTTAGCCGTATTCTCCCTGTGTGTGCGCCTAAATGGGAGCTTTAAATCAGTATATGGACTGGTAAAAGTGCATACAAAATGTGGAAATAAACACAAGGCATGAGAGTTGTTTGACTAAAACGTCTGATAAAAATGTGGCTTGCTGGAAAGAAACATGGTATTATAGACTGAATACATGCAGTTTTGCACAGAATGGATTGGTAGACAAGTATGCAAAACGTGGTAGCATAGACATGGCACGTGAACTGTTTGTCTTCATGCCTGAGAGAGAGAAAAGAAACAGGGTGGACCTCCATCAAAGCGCGAGGATAAAAAGAAAAAGAAATTCTATCTGATATGGAAGCAAAATGAAGGCATGGATACTGTTTAATTAAAATTGGAGCCCTTTAGAGTAGTTATCATACCCCGAGCGGGGTTTTTGTGATTTGTTTGTTAAAATGCCTCAGAGAATTACAGGCTTTGGACAGGAATGATTGTTGTAAACACAAAGTGGATCCGTTGATAACTCCTTGGGGTCACTGTTGTTTGCAAAAGCATTGCGTTGTGGTTATGGGGATACCACCAAAGTTGAGGTGTGGAGCTTTGGAACAGTTTTAGACAACCGACAAGCATATTGGGCAGCGGATTTTGTTTTCAAATTGCAAGTGAATAAGAAGATAAGTATACAGTTGTGGATATAAACCCAATGCTCATGAATTGTTTGACGAAAATCCTTTTTCAATGGAATGGTCTCAACGGATCGCGAGTGTAAACCACTTGGAGCCCCCTTATACCCGTTTCAGCTCATCGTTTCTAGGCATGGTTCATCTTCCCTTACCTCTCATAATTCTCATGTTTTAGTTCTCTTTTGCAACTTAATAGAATTTTAAAATATTAGGATTTTAATACTATTAAATGTTTATTTCAACTCGTTGCTAAAACAATGAAATGTCGTGTTGAAACTCATGAAGTCAAAATAACCCGTTTGCACTAAAACATGAACTTCCACCCTCATTATGAGGTGATGTAGAAAACTTCCTACCCAACTGGATCGCTACAACATTGTTTTATCGACCAGATGAAATTGACTTCCCAGTAATAATGTTGACCTCCTCCCTGTTTAAATAGTTAATTTTTGCATTTTTCGGAGACTCCTTAAGTATCCTTCGTAACTCTGAAAACGAGATGTTAAGCTTCATTCATGTACCTTGGTATGCGAGGAGTCACCTTGACCTCTGGATTGACCCCAAACAAACATATGTGATCTTTTTGACGCTCTTATAGGAGCCCTGTTACACTTGTTTTTAGTAGTAGATGGTTGTTAAATCTAGAAAGTTGGCTTTCGTTTTGAACCGCCATTTGAAACCTAGATAGAGAAATTATTTCCCGCCTTCGCAAACCTCTAGGGTCCTTACTAGAAAATTGCATGGAACCTTCAGTTTAGGGAAAACACTTTTCTGGATATTTTGACGACGACATTTTGTAGGCCTCTGGTCGTAGTTTGATGAGGTCAAACTGGACCAATTTTGACTGTCACTCCAGAAAACTTGTCGCCATTTGAAAATGGTTTTCTAGTTCTCAGTCCCGTCGACTCTGATGAATTCTCCTTATATAGGGGAACTTGTAGGAAGTATCTCGTTGCATGCTCACCCATCGAACACCAATTTTGGACATGGTTTTCTAAGCCCTCAAGCTAACTTTTGTTCATTTGCAATTGGGCCAACTTCATACGACCGAACATTGGCCCCGGAAAACTAGCCGCCAAACACAAATCATTCACTTTTTTCCCAATTCCGTGGGTTGCTATGAACTCTTGTATATCCGGGGATGCATAAAAGTTAATCGTGGTGTGCGTTCTCTTGAAGATAACTTTGGAAGCGGTTTCTTAGCCTCCGAGCCCCGTTTTGAACGTTTTTGTAGCTAGTAAGAAAAGGTAAAATAGAAGGTGGGACCCTCATCAGGTTGTCAAACCACCGTGGAACTTTGGACACATGTAAATAACTATTTAAAACTCTATAGTGGAACTTGTTGTGTGATATAGAACTTTTGATAAATGGTGTTTTCTCTCTCTTCCCTTCTCTTTCTCTCTCCTGGGTTACAAAATGAAGTGAAATGAAATGCATTGAATACATGTCTCTAAACTTTTTCTCTCACTTGCAAATTGTAATTATTATTATATGTAAATGGGAAAACTAAAAAATGATAATTATGTTTGATTAGGGTGGATGCCATGCCAGCGATTTATCGTTGATATCTTGCTCATGTGGTTTTTGCAGGATGAAAGAATGATGACGTAACGGCGTTGTGTAATGCATTAATTTTCATTGTAATCTATATAGTTCATTTTTAAATGAATAAATGTATAATATAGTATCATGTTACAGAAGGTTATATTTGATAATTTGTTGATATGCGTGAAATACTAGTTTCAAGGACATCTAGGAAATGTGCATGTAATCATAGTTCAATTTTGATTTATAGTACACCTGGTAAAAAGGTTTGATATTTATATAAGGTAAATGAATTTGAAGTGATATCGTGTAGTGCATATTTAGTGTTCAATAAATGGTTAATGGGTCATCTTGTGCATTCATACTTTGTAAATGTAATAAAGAGAATTAAATCGAAACACTCTACCCTTGTTCAATATCGGAGCATAACTTGTCTTCATGTGTGTTACTTTTACCCTAGAAGACATTGAAAATTGTAGAATGAACTCAACCTTGCACTCGATGGAACATCCTAATTTAGGAAAATCAGAGCCCAAGAATGGGCTTAACGTCTTAGTCAGAATGTTTAGTGACATTGTCATAAACCCGTCTGATAGGAGTGACACAGTCAAAATTTTCTTGGAGTGCGTAGAGCTAACTCCTCCTTCGTAGCCTAGCGGACTACCTTGTCATCTAAAGATAGATTTAAAATTAAAGTTCTTCATCGAGTGAAAACCCTGTTGGATCCAAACAACATGGATGGAGGTGGTGACTTAGTTGTTCAAGGTCTTAAACTCTTGTTAATGAACCCCTTAACTCCGCTCGGCCAAACGTGTGACCTTGGTTTCTCTCAACATAACACCTTGGTCCCTTCTGGAAGGTGGTTTAGCATAAAATTGTCCTCTCACTTAAAACTCATTTATAGTCGAGGGATAGACCCTTAGGTGAAGTTGGAATTAATCTAAACCTCAGTTGATTTGGATGTTATCTTGGGTTCGTGTGAAGCTTCAAGTCTTCTAATCTTTTATGCCTTCAAGAGGTTAGTCAAACACTTCGTAACTCCTTGTACAAGACAATGCTAAAAATAAGACCATAATGTGACGTAGAAAATAAACCGTTACTTCCTCGGTCCCATTTTCTTTCTGAGTTAAAATAGATAGCTATAAGAGTAAAAATGAAAATTGAGGTTAGGGATACTGCCACTCTTGGAGACCTTATAACTCATTTAAATATCTTTATGTGTTTCAAAGAATATGTATTGCATTGTTGTGATCAAACTACGAGAAATCCAAAGATATATAAATATAAAAGGAAGTCATTAAGTTATTGCACTTTATTAACTATGGTAGCGAAATAACTAACCCGTGATCGAGGTATGTTTTCGGTAATGAGCTATCTCACATCTAAATCTCTGTTAAATCCTAATATCGCTATATGGACACCAAGTCACATCCACATGAGTTGTAAGAGTAAAAAGGTAGACAATGAATATATGTTCGAGAAGAAGATTCTTAACATAAGAACAAGATAATTAAGTATTTTATATGCATTCAAATTATGCCAAATAAGTATGCAAGTTATGGAAAGTTTTGTAAAGAATAAGCAGCCAACTTAAAATGGTCGAACTGCAAATTAAATGTGGAATGAACTTAAAGTTTCTGTAGGTGGACAAACGAGGAATTTATCCTTGTACAATAATGTTCTTGGAATGTTAATCGTAACTAAAATACAATTAAAGAAATGATGTGTTGTGGGTTCGCCATTCCTTGAGTCTTCTTTTGTGGTTGGGGCATTGGCTAGTATTCGTTCATTGGGAAAAGTGTGGCATCGACATGCCTATGTTGTTTTCATGTGTCTATGTGAGTCGATGACTTATGTGAATTGTCGTATGTGAGTCGAGTTTTTGTACTTGGAGCCCTTGTTGTGTTGTGTGTAGTGAGCAATGTAAGTCAAAAAAAAATATCCTGGTATTTTACTATTGTATTTGGGTGTGTAAAATGTGGGCACTACAAAAGAAAAAGAAAGAGAAGACAAGAAGAAAAAGAAGATAAGAGGCATGGATGGAGGAAGAATTGAAGAAGTTGAGAGAGGATGTAAAGAAACTAATAGAGTTGATGGTGAAGGAAAGCTATGGACTTGAACTTGTGATGAAAAAGAAGGGTAAAATGACCTATAGCTCATATTATCAAGAGGAATCAGATGTTGTGGTTGAAGGAGATCATCAAGGAAGAAGAGAATATGCTAAGACACATGAGGAAGCATGCAAGAAAAGTAGAGAAAGAAGAAGTCAAAGAAGTTGTGTATGAGAGTATTAAAAGGTTGGATCGGGATAGAGCTGGTGCTCAAAAAATTTCAAAGTAACATCGAGAGAAGGTTAGTGATGATGTATGTAATCCATTTCAAATACAAAATGAAGATTTATTGGTTGTGAATACTCAAAAATATGAAGAAAATAATTTTGATAGTATTGTGAATGATGAAGGATTGTGTGCATTACATATTGAAAGGAAATAAATCATTTTAGGTGGAATGATTATGATGATGGCTATTAAGATATTCTTGATGAGAAACAAGCAAATATGTATGCAAGTAGAATAAAATGAGGAAAATCAAGGAGAAGTGATAGCTCAGAAGTGTGAAACAGGTGAATAAGAAGAAGATAAGGTCCTAGAAGAGGCATTAGACATGTTTTACAATTTGAGGACAATAAGATAAGTATAGTGCGCAAGAAAGCACTTGAGAAAGAAGATAAAGATAAGAAAGAGAAGAGAAAGAGAGAAAACAATAGCAGTAGAGGTTAAAAGGAAGGTTTGTGAAGAGAGTGTGAGGACCTCAAGGCTAAGAGAGGTCAAGAAAGGTGAAGATGGTGAAGAAAGAGAAGAGAAAGATGAAAGTGAGAATGAAGAAGCTCATGAGGAAGAGATTGTGGACCTAGGAAAGGGTATAAAGGAGAAAGATTTAGTTGATGAAGAAGATGAGGATGGTGAAAATATGAAGAATGAGGAATATGGGCAGCTTATAGTCCATTTGAGCAAGGAAAGTGAGGAATACAATATGAGAAATAGTTATGATGAGATGAATAACATCCTAAATCATGCAAAACAATGTATATTTGTTATTTTTGTGCTTGATTTTGTAGGTACAATTGATAAAGGATTGAATATGGAAGAGATGAAGAAGAAGCTCAAGAAAGAAATAAGTTGTGTCAAAGAAGATGTAGGGTTAAATAAGCAAATATGGGATCCATGTGGACATGAACCAAGCAAGAAAATGGAAGCAAGCAAAGAAGACCAAATGGAGGGAAAAGTGATGAAGACTCGGCTAAGAACGAGGATTGTGCAAACAAATTATATGAAGGATTTTTCTCCTCCTTGGGAGTATGATGTAGGGGCATCATTGAAAGACTACAAAAGTACAATTTTTCTTTGTTATGAGATCAAAGTGGATGAGTTAGGAGGTCTAGGTTAAGTCTCAAAATTTGAATTTTCAAATTAATGCCTTTCCCTCCATTTTTTGTTCAAATCTCTTAAGGATGTAAATAAAGTATTGTGACTTAATAAGGTGTTGTAAGGTTGTTTTATAGGTTAAGGAGTGTGTATGGGTTGTCATAGGTCAAGTAGGTGATACAAGAGTCATTAAATGTGTACAAATGTTGTAATGTGCCTATTTTTGGTGAAGGAGGCACATAATGAGTCATCATGACTCTTGGAAGAACGATTACATTTCAAATGGAGTTACATGAAAAAGGAAACTAAAGTATATGAGAGTTAAGGAGTGAGAAAGGAATCATTCCTCAAAGGAGGAGGGAGAATTAAAGGGATAAAACCTAAATTTTGTAAGATGTACGACAGTGGATATGAATATGATGCTTTGTTTTGGGTGTAACTTTGTCTTATTTGAGTAACTCTAAAGTTTTTTTATTGAGGAACTTGAAGTTTTTTGTTTCATGTGTTGATAAAATGGTGATAGGAAGCCATACAAGGTAATGGGATAAATGAATGAAGCAATAATCCTTGTTTTCTAAGCATGAAGCTTGTTACTTGAGCCTTTGGAATGTTAGGTATGATTGTGATAGATTTTGACGATGTGTGGTAAATTAGTAGTTATTTTTGGAAAAGAAAGAAGATTCATTGCATGTATGGATTTTACATATGTAAAGCTCAGTCAAACAAACAAGAGCAAAATATCTCCTCGAAGAGAATGATATTACATGGATTGAGTCATAGTCAGTAGTTGGAGAAGAATACTTTGTCATAGATATGTCCATAGAAGAGTGTCGTGATTGCATGTGTTTGATAAGCTCAATGAATTGAGTTATTGTTGCTTGAAAACCTCTATGGAATATGATAAGGTCATTTGGAAATATTACATGTACATTATTTATTTGTCACCATTATTTTGCATTTACAAACCTTGCATGCCTTTATTTAGACAAGAAAAAAAGGAGGGTTTAAGAATTTGGAAAGGAACTTAGTGTCATTTCTAAAAGAATCATGTGCATGATTCTAATACAAACCTTGGGGTAAAATATTGGGATTTAAATTTTTTTTAAAGAATTTTATAGTGAATTCTCTTATCAGGGCTCTAAGGAAACTTGATTCGGGGGTTTGCTTAGGGTTTTGATCCGAGAGCTTTAGAAGTGGAATATAAGTATGAAATTTAGAACATATCATCCCTACATGGTCTATAAGCATATAAAGGAATAATTTTTGAAAAATGTTTGTTCAATCCAAGTTATTTGTAACATTTTACAAGAAGATAGATGTGCAGAGGTCATAGTCCTAATGGAGAGGGTTAATTTCTAAGGAAGTAAGTGATAGAGTTGGCATACATTCTTGCAACTTTAGACACTGTGACAGAAATAGGTAATGGGTAGTCAAAAACACTTTGATAATGGCTTAAACCTTGTATTAGGTGAATTTTTATTGAAAATAGTGTCAAGAGGCTACAAGGAGGCTAGTTGGTCCCTAGAAGAGTAAAAGTGTTTTAGAGAAGGGGATAAAGAGTGAGGTCCTGAAATTAAACACAAATTTCATTAATGATAAAGGGTATCTTAAAGTGTAATCATTTCCTTTTGTGTGTATGTAGAATATCTCAACCAAGGTTAATCAAGTGACATTGGTCTTAAGGGCCCAAAATTGCTAGTTTGGAGTAAAATGAGAAAAAGATAATGTATCTTGATCATTTGAATTTACATGATGATTGAAATAATATTTTTTAGAGTCATGCAACAAGGAACATGTAATGGAAAAGGGATTTGAAGGTAAAATTCAAGAGGCTTGCTTGGTAGGGATAAAACCTCAAGAAGGCTAGTGAAAGAAGTAAGAGGTATGGTGAGTAACATTACTAAATTCATGAATTTGGTTTATATTGATAGATAAATTGGAGTTGCATGAGGTTTTCATAACAAAGTATGATGTTAGTGGAGTGATACATTGCTTGAGAGGCCAAATTTGTAATTTTTAGCTATTCTTGAACCTAGAATTAAGTCATCCAAACATGGTAGTAGATCACATGAGTGCAATTATATGTTGATGACACGATGAATGCATGAAAATGTGTGGAGATTTGCATTATATTTATATGTGTGATTTCAATTCTTGTTTATTTTATGCTCATCTCATTTGGACTACTACCCTTTTACTTCTTATGATACACCACTTCTTATATCCTCAAAACAAACATCCTATGACACATTACTTGCTACATCATTGAGAAGATAGAACATCCTATGACATATTTTTACTTATTTTAGTTATTTCCTACATTTTTACGACATTTTTAGCTTATGATAAACAATGTTTTGATGCATAATACATATTACACACATTAATGAACACGTGGACTATGGAAACACATTGCTTGATTATATTTTTGGCTCTAGGCCCTAGAGTTGATGTACACTATGACTATCACTTGTTGACATCACTTCTTATACAATCGCATTTATCATCTTGATTGATATATTATTGGATATTACACATTGCTTGTGGTATTTTGGATTGTTATACATATGATTAGATCACTTCAAGTTATGCATTGATCCATTCACATTGATTGTTCATTTCACGATCGGATCATTGTTTTTGCTACAAATTTCTCCATGCACATTGATTGTTATTTTTCGTGACTATGAAATTTATTATGTAGATGCCTAAATTTGGTAATTAGGAATTTTCTATTTGTAATTTATCTCATATCCCATGGTCATGACTAGTGTGCATAAGCGAGCTTAAGTGCGTATCTTACTCTCTCCGAGGCTTCGAAACACTTCTTATTCTCCTATTTTTTTGCATACACCTATAAGACCAAAATAATTTCTCACAAATGTCTTATACCTCATGTCAATAATTTCCTATCTCTACTTGCAGCAATCTATCCTTTTGGAAAATATTGTATAATTTGGATAAAAATGTTGTGCAATTTATCCCATATTCTATGATTTTATCTTCCATGGACCAATGGTCAAATATTCTTATGTTTATCTTTATTCCCCTCCTAGGTTAGCCTTAGTGTGAAATTATGTCTCGTGAAATAATATAAATAAAATTTAAGCACAATCATTTCCTCACCTAGAATTCTCAAGATCTTCTCTAGTAATACCTATCAAATGTTAAACAAAGTTTCCCTAATATTCCCTTATTCGAGGAAAACATCAAGAGTAACCTCTATGCAAGTCTAAAGCACTCGAAACCAAGGTAAGAGTAAAACAAGCTAATTCAATATCCTCTCAAGTCAATCCAAGAGCATTATCAAGCACATGCGCATAAGAGTTACTTCTAAAAGCACTACAAAGGTTTATTTTAATAGGTATCTATCTACAAGCATTTATATTCGGCTATTAAGAGAGTACATTTGAGATATATTTATTTGTCTCACTATTGATGTCAAAACACAAGGGAAACCATACGAAAGGGCACTCTAGACTTATATTCACTCATGCACATATACTAGGAGAACTACATAGATTTTTAGTCCCTCTCTGAGAAATGTAGTGCAATGCTTAGCCTAAATCAACAAAGGGATTGTTCATGAAGGGTAATCTAAACTCAATCATCACAAACCTTTTTTTCTTATCTAATGTGTAATTGAGTGTTAGTGTAGGAAATTAGGTTTCAATCATTGCAAGAGTACAATATATATTTATAGAACAAAAAAGAGTACATGAAGACATTATAAACAAAGGAAAAACACCCCAAATCATCACTAAAGTGCAAACCGGTGCAATACATTACCATATAAATCAGACAAAATTGTTCTACTTTAGTGTCCAATTTTTTTGTTAGTACCCCCGAGGGTTATGGTGGTCTATTTTGGAGACAAAACATCTTCATCCTTGTCATGGCTTATTCTACTAAAATTCATATCCATATCAACTGCAAAGCATCGGAAAATCCAAATGGATCTCTCCTCTATAATTTTTCTATTTATCATTTCCTTAATTTATCAAATCATTCTCAATAATTTATTGTATGTGAATGTTTAATTTATTAATCTAAATTTGCATTGTTTCTATATTCCAATCCTAGATTGGGGTTTAATATACCTCTATAATTTTAGGGTAAAATCAGCTTGTCACACATTTCTCTATGCACATTAGTTGTTTTATTCTCTACTTATTACATGATGATTACATCGCTTATCACACATTTTCTTTATATTAATGTCTGATGCATTTTTTTCTTGCACACATGAACTAATAACTAAAACTACTAACACTAATCAAGTTTATCAAACCTTTTCAACCATGTCTCCTTATGATGGGTCTATCATGTCATGTCCTAGGTCACTTTGGATCGAGGCATTAATTTTTGCGGTCTTTATCATGTTACTCATCCTATCACGACTATGTTATGTCACTGAATTTTGCTAAAATACTTTCATGGTATTTCATAATAACTAACTTAAATTAAGTCATTTGGCAATCAATCCTTAGAATTTAACTCATCCCATAAATTTTTGTGCACTAAATTGACTAATTCATATACCTCCCTTGCTCAAATAACACTAATGACCACTAGTTCACACTTGTTACTCATCATTAACAAGTAAAAATATCATTCGATAATATACAACACATCTTTAGACATATAGCCACCATCTCCAACTAATAGTTTACATTTTGCACGTGCTCGAACAAAGTTGACCATGAGAAAAATTTTGGGGCTAAATTTTTGTAAACTGATGATATATTCTTTCTCAAAATATCTAATAATCACATTTTCAATTTCACAAGTTACCATGTGATAGAACTAGTACCATGTAAGTGGGAAATATTTTTGCAATAGTTACCTATAATCACATTCGCTCAACCCATTATAAGGGCCCCAACTTTCACATCTTTGGGCTACTAAGAGATCATAATAAAACACCCAAATTTTATATTATTCTCCCAAGCATATTCAACCATCTCTAAGTTTGCACACATCTTACAATGTTTCCCTAGAATAATTTGTAAAGCTATATCTCACACATCAAATATCATTGCAGTGTTGAAATTCCTAATTAGGGTCTTCGTTCACATTGTGATATATATTTTGCACACACATACATGGGTGGGGAACTATGAGGGTTTGATGTATCTTAGGAGTATTACTCCATAGGTGTGGTGGGTGCCACTAACCCCAAAAATACTAACCCCTTTTTATGTCCCCAAGAAAATATGAAGCCACGATCAATTGCATAATTGGAATTGTGGAATTTCACCACAAAAACAAAGCTTTAGACATAGAGGAATAGAAATCCACATGCAAGATCCATATCGGATCAATAGAGGAAAAAATTGTCCATGCATGAAAATTTTCCCGGATGAATTTGTATGAGATGGGAGAATTCATCTTGCACTTATAATCACTTTGCCAAACTCTCATCACAACTTGATAATAGCCTACACATCCTTCCTACACACTCTCAACTCATTATCATTGCATTTCAATTTGAAATTTGTGCAATATTATCTAATAATAAAATTATTTAGAATTTTAATGTTTATTTCAATTTATTGAAGTATGATCTTATTGCAAATTTACACAAATATTTAACACTTTAATTAGAATAAACATAAATATTAGCATTATAACCATATTGATTATTCTTTTAATAATTTAATCCCTTAAAAATCAAACACAAATAATTAATTACGGGATGTACTATCATGGTCCCTTGTTGAAATTTGTAAAGGAAAAATTAAACTAACATAGTCCCTAAATAATCCTCATGTTCAATAGATTTTTAGATTATTTTTATGTAGCCAAAGGAGGTTTTTTTGGTGGGGTTGTAAGCCCAGATTCTACACCTACTTATGCAATGTTTCCTCTTCTTTTAATTTTCACTAAGAGCATTATACGATAATTTAATAATCCTTTGCTAAGCTTTGTCATATTGATTACCCTTTTCCCAAGATTAGCAAATAATTTAACCTCTATTAACTAAACAAATCTTATATAATATTTAATATTTGTGGATTTTGATACATGTATATTTTCATTAATTTTAAGATAACCTTCATGAGTAGGCATTACACCAATGATGTGTGTGTGTGTGTGTGTGTGTGTGTGTGTGTGTGTGTGTGTGTGTGTGCGTGCGTGCGTGCGTGCGTGCATACATACATACATGCGTGTGCATACATACATACATACATACATATATAGATATATATATCATGCAAGGGGACCCATATCACACAATAACCTTAAAATCATTTGTTAGTTTGGGGAATCAATGTGAAATGTTTAATATAAAATTATGGAAAGGAAAATCTATGTTAATTAATGCAAACCTAAAACCTCTATGCTCACCTACATAATGTTGTCATCGCATCAATTTTAAAATAAGAACATTGAACCATAAAATTATTACAATTCTCTAATAATGTCTTACTATTCACATAAAACATTCATATACCATACTAAACATCCTAAAACACACAAAACTAGAGTAGCTCCTAATTTACACATGTGAAGATTAATTAACGATTAATTTACTGAGAAAATGTCTAATTATTTGCAATTATTATAGTTGGATGAAATAAGGCTTAGTTGCACATTTAGTTAAAATATTCTACAATCATAAATGGGTTTCAATGGCAATGCAAATATTTTTGTGTACATTTTGTGTGAGTCTCCTATAAAGACAAATCATTTTTATGGATATTTCTATAAGATTGATCGATAAAAATGTTATGACAAACGTGTACATCATTGATGGATATAAAAGCTTAAAACTAGAAAAATTAAATGATACCATTACAAGCTTGAATACAAAATCATCACAAGGTTTAATAATTTATCTAGGAAGTAAAAGATGAGAGTTTATTATCCTATTTAAGCTTAAATGGATGTATTGAAATTCAATGATATCAATTTTACACTCAAATAGAGGTATCAACCATATCTTGTCCAAATGTGCAACATTATATGAAAAATTGAATCTTTATCGAGTATTGATGGAGTGGTAGTCTATTGATTTAATTTAAATAGAATTCAATCTTATTTGAGTTGTTGGCGAAATAATTTGTTGTGAGGAAAAATTGTGGAATTTCACCAACGCTTTGGGACTAGGTCCCTCTACTTGAATGGGGTAGCTCCATTTATTGAAAGAAAGGAAATGAATACAATCTAAACTAATTTTTGGGGTGGCCCGAAGACCAGGGGATCACACAGGAATACTTCCCTAAACCTATGGAAATTGCTTGTATGGAATACAAGGAGGAAAATTGCTTAGTGAGGGAGATAGGAGAGGGAAATAAGAAGGGGATTTTAATCAACAAATAACATAACTGAGTTTATTGCATTAAAATCATAATATTTCACTTGCATCAATCAGAAGAAACCACTCACATAGAAAGAGGAACAATCCACAAGAAACACGATTTATTGCACAATGTTGCACAATTTACAATGCTCATGAAGTACAAGTTGAGATGGAGATAGAATAACAATAGACAAGAGAATAGAGGAAATGAAGGCACTTGTTTCTAGAAAGACAAAGAGAGATAGTAAATAAGAATTAACCATATTTTAACAATGAGAAGGCCATCTCCTTTTATAGCTTTACAATCCATCTCTTCATCTACCCCCACATGACTTTTCATATTCCCATTACAAGTGAATTTTCAAATGACCTTAGGAAAGACAAAATAAGTCCCCTTTTTATAATTGCAAAAGGGACTTTTACATGAACAAATATTTCATAGTCACTTTAATGAATAAGACAAAAAGTCATCATTACACACAATGAAGAATTAGAAGAAAAAAAGCAAAAGAAGAGTGAGAATAGAAGAAGGAGAAAGAGAATGGAGAAGGATGAAGTAGCTCAATTGTTTGATGAAGATCCTTCAGCCTCCAATGCCTCCGGTGGAAATTCAATTAGTTTGAACTCAAGCCCTTTCACTTCTCTAACAAATAGATGATCATTGGTGTGATATTCTCTAATTGAGGAATGCTCACATACTCCAATGTGTGGATCCAAGTCTCTGAAATCGACTTAGCTTCTTACATTCATGAACCAACTTTTGTGATCTCGAGTAATGTTTGAAATAGAAATGTAGATTGTTGTGAGTGACTCTAGAGTGTCTTCGTTGAAGGAGAAGGGATCTCTTGCCTCTTTCTGAACCATTTCTTGAAAAGGAGTCATGAGCTCTCCTAAGGATGTGTTTTCATTAATATGAGGGGCCTCAGCTCTTCTACACATTTTATTAGATCTTTAATAATTTCTTAAGAATTATTCTCGCACTCCTTGAGTTACTCACAACATCTTTTAGTATATTGCACCTTGTAGCTATGGTGCAGAACCAAATAGGGGACAAGTTCTCAACTAGGTCCATAAACACATTTTTTCTTATCAAGAATGAGGATTCAAGAATCCCCATTTCAGAGGTCAATGGGAGAACACTATCCCATATCATCCTTTTTCTCCATTTCTCCATGGTGCCTTCGACTCTTTAGATAGTATCTAAAATGAAGCGGAGCAGGAGAGGACCTCAAGAAAAATCACATTCCCTTTTCAATGATTTTCCCCACCCACTTGTCATTTTATCTCCCTTGCATTATGAATCCTTAGGCTTGCTTGAGGGATTTTAGGTCAACGTTACTAATGGGTGAGATCACCTCAACTAGAGGAAAAGATGATTATCCTTGTTTCAAGAATGACTATTGTTAGTGTGAAATCACAGCACCCCCAAATGATTTATGGATCTACTTTTCTAAGGCAGGGTCATTTGGTGTGATTTGCATAACATTGGATCATTCCCCAAGCTATGGGACTTACAAATGGGAATGATCCTCTAGAGAAGGTTGGTTCCTCTTCCTAATCCTAGCGCTAAACTACTTCTAAGGAAGGAAATGCAACTATCTACTCCTAATCTAACAATTCCAATGGACCAAGGAGAGAGAGAGAGCATGAAAATAAAGAAATCCTACACTACAGAGGTGATAACATCGAGAAAAGGGAACTATTGATCACAAACCCAAGCTGCACGGAATGGAGAGAGTTGAGCAATGGGTGGATGGACATATGCATCACAGACCAAGGATAAATTTCACATAGAACACCATTTCAAACCCCTTAAACACAGCTCCCAAAACTTGCAATGGACATCAGAGATATGCACAGTATACCCTGCAATGGTGAGAGGTGAGAAGAGACAACAAAATGAGTAAAGAATGGACAAAACGCATCATGAAACAAATTTTATTACTCCAGGAGTTCACATAATACACCATTAATGGGAAAGAGGCAAGAAAATTCCATTACAAAGTCAAGGGAGGAGGCTTAAACTCCACATTCGACCCTGGAGAAGAAAAGAGAGAGAGGGGCAGGGAAGAAGAATGAACAACAACCCTTTACAATGAATCTTGCCCCTGTATTTATAGATTCAACCTAAAAGAAGAAAGAGAGAGAGAGAAGTGGGAAAAGTAGGTTGGAACTCAACCTTTGCTATTAATGCTTCTTATAAAATATGCCCCAAATCCATATTTATTGCAAGATTCCTTGATTTGGCACCTTGAAAGAAGAGAAACTTTTGTGAGAAATAGATTGAATCGATTGGTTGTTGAGATAGATGGATCCTGCATTGAAGGCCCGAAGATGTTTCCTCCATTTTCCTTCACCTAACCTCCTCAAAATTAAATTTTAGACCTTTGTGGTGTAGGTGAGGCCGATATCTTTCCAATGGTGTCATATTTGTAATATTTTGAGCCCTGAGTCGAAAGATATGCCCCTTCAAAGTTTTTATTGGTGGAGTGCAGTACGGGAGGGTGGGCTTTGGCTTGACTCGGGCTCGAATGCTAAATTTTTCCCTTGGGCGGAGTTACGGCCCATTTTACAACTTTTACCCCTTTTGGAATAACAAGGGAAAAAACCAACTTTCCCCGATGACCCATTTTGACTGGGACACATGGACATGCGGGGCTTTTTTAGCCTCCTTTATGGATTCATCTTTGGAGAAGCATCACTAGGACACGTGGCTCTCTCTACAACACTACTCCTTCATTTTGAGCCCACCTGTAACATGTTTGTCATCCTAGAATGTGAGCTTGTGGGTCTGAGTCGTTTCCTTCATAATTTCCTTATGTGCAGGAGTTGTCTTGACCAAATTTGTCAGGGGGAAAATTTGGGATAACAACTACACATATGAATACACGTTCCTCACATGTTCCTCCAATTGTTCAATGGTTCATTTGTATTCTTCATTATGCTCTAATAGTTGAGTCAAAGACTCCTTGAAAATATGAGCATGGCCTTTGTGCATAACTTGACCAAGTGAGACTTTTGTCATCTCATAATCACTAGGATTTATTTCTTCCAAAGGCTTTTTCACCTTGGGTCTTATAACTTCTAAAAATTGAGCTCTAAAAGCCTTAGTGAATAATCTTGAAGTAGTTTGAGATTTCATTGACTTTTTGGATTTTATGTACTTTGAGATGGCCTTGAAGATCGGTGTTGTAACTTGTTGCACCATTTTTTATTCTCCATCAAATAAGTCACTAGACCCATGGGAATGGATTTGATGGTGTGGACAAGATGATAGGGATCTTGGTTTCTTGTTACGGGACCAATGATTGCTCATTGTGAGCTAACTCAATTGCCTCACATGAGACACTTGGCTCCACTTGATGCATGAGAGATTGGGAGGGATCAATCTCTCCTTGTTCCAATTCTTCAACTTGTTCTTATTTCTCAACTTACTCTTATTTTTCAATTTGTTCCTCCCCAAATTTAGCTTTCTTGCGAGACTCCATGGGAGGTGAAACTTCAATGCTCTTGGTTTCCATTACCTTCCTCTTGTAGGTCTTCTCAGAATGGGATGAATCGAAGCTCTCTCAGGCTCCTTGAGAGATGATGAGTGTGATAATTGTCTAGGTAGGGTTGAAGTGATGCCTTTTTTCCTACTAGAGGATTTCTTTCTTCCAAACCATCCCTCGATCTTGAATCACAACCTTCATCCACTCCTTGATATCTCCATCTTCATGAACACTCCATGAGGGAGGAGGAAGGGGAGATGATTTCACTGCCTCATATTCTAGATCAAACAACTCATAACCATCTTCTTGAACTCCTCCAGTGAACCAATCAAACCCAAATGTTTCCATCTCTTCCACAGTCATCCTCATGTAGTCTCTTTCCCTGACCTCAAGGTCATCCACACAATTTACCCAATAGTCTTCCAATTGGGGAATGTGATACAATCCAAGAACATTAAAAGATTCAAGGATCTTTCCTTATATCAAAGTTAGGCTTGGGAACATATGCAAACAAATTAAATGCAACGAGGGAATTCTTGATGTTTATGGCATCCATTGCACTCTTACAAGAGAAGACACCGAGTGAGATGGGGAATGAGATTCCTTTCTTCTTCAAACCCTTGCATTTGAGATGCACCTAAGAAATTTTCATGCAAAGCTCTACCAAGATGATCTTGTCACTAGGATATTTAGGTAGTTTGAGCGGAGGAAGGTCGAAACCACTCACCTTGATGTAGGTGAAGGTATGAAAATGTGTGAAGTGACACCTGTACTTCTCAATCAACTCTATTGCTGAGGAAAGATTCTTCTTTTAGGATTTCCTTTGAGGATCTGGATGATGAACATGGTGAATGCATCATTCACTCATGTGAAATGAACATTACTTTCCTTAAAGGTGATATTCTTATACTTCTTGAAGGTAGGAGCTCTTTGAAGAACATTTAGGTAATGGACAATCCTCTGTATGGTCTAATGTATGTGAGGGCATACACTAGATATGAATTCATTTTGAATCTCTCTGTGGTGAAAATTTACATCATTTGTTGGTGTAGATTGTCACAAATGATCTGGCCCCAATCTATCATTTGATTTCCCTCCATGATTATTAGCATGAACTGGGCCATCCAGTCCTAGAATTCCTTGGTGTGTTCCTCACCCATTACTCTACTTCTAAGAAAATGACATCGAGTAATATTAGTGAAACTCACTCCTTGACAATGATTTTGGAAGCCTTGATGGTTTTCTCCCAGGTTTCAACCAGGAGCCAACTGCAATCCCTTGCAAATAGGAGTCTGTTTTGAGCCACTATTGAGTTGCAAATTCCTTTATGATTATCACCATGTTTCTCTGAGTCGGGATTTGTAGACAACTTGAAATTCCTTTTGGATTTAGGATAGCCAATAGTGAGTTATAATCAGCGAGTGATTGTTTAGGAGGAAGGGTCATAGTATTTAGCATAATCCAAAACCAACTCAAAGTGCTCTAGAATAAAGTAGATGACCTCCTACCCTAAAAATTCCACTAGAAACAATCTTTTCTTCCATTAGTTCTCGACTTTTTCATCATCCGATTTCTCATTTCTTCCAGATCTAAGTGGGCAACATCACTATCTCCTACCAGTGGATATTAGTAGACAAAGTGGAAATGGGCTCATATCGGTATATTTGATCTTCATGGTTGTCTAGAATAGTGATGGAATGATGAGATGAGGGTGTATGCAAAATTTGTATTTGATATGAGCACTTACTATTTTTAGTAAGTGACACCTCACCTATACTTGTTAAATTTAGCCAATTTTTCCCGTTTCCCAATTTCTAGTTTTGGAGTCCCGAACTTGAGGTTTGCACTAAAGGGTTTTGAATGTTTGCTTATTTGTTATTAGACTTGCTATTTTTAGTAAGTCACAAAGGAAAACTTACTAAAAATATAATTATGTCTTTCAATTGTCAGATTGAGGTGAAAATTGTCTTGTTAGATTAGGAATTTTGTTGTGAGTTCTTGCTCCAGCTTTCAAGTGTTTCTACCCTATGGATATCTCGGAATCGAAAAGGTGACTTTTTGGGTAGATATGTATAGGTGGGTGCTGTGAAAAACCAAATGATCAACAAGGATGAGTCTTGGATCTTCTTAATGGAGTGCCCAAGAAAAATTTCATGAAAAATGGAGTGAAAACGGTTGAGTTATGAGCATATTTGTCATTTCTGAAGGATGGTTTCTTAGCAAAATATGAATGTGAGCAGGTGTAGTAGAAATGGACAGAAGGAAGCTTTTGAAAAATGGCTCCAAGAATTTTTAAGCATCATTTAAATATTTGAATCCTAACCAAGGTTGAGAAAACCTGCCTCTTGATTCACTTGCACTCTTTCTCCTTAACCCAAGTTGAGAGTGAGTTGAGACTTTCCAAATGGGTTCAAGAGCCTCCATTGCACATAACCACATTTGGTAAGTGATGCAATGGTGAAAAAGTGTAACAAGCCTTGAAAAATGCACCCATGGGTCAAGCTCTCATGAGGAAGGGGACATGTTGATTTAATGGAGTGAGTGGAAAACTTGAGCCTAGGGAACATGTTATGGGTTTAAGTGACAGAAGGAGGTGTAAAAGAAAGTGGTCATACTTTTTTGCACCTGATGCACTTTTGCACCATGTGCAAAGGTGCAATTAGGCTCTCAAAGTGTGTCATGGGTTATGTTTTCCATGAGGAGGGGTGTTTGAGTGGAGTGAGATGATAACACTTACCTAATGCACAAAAATGTCACTTAAGTGACAAATTGATTAACTAAAATGGGATATGGAGATCTATTTTAGCTCAATTAGATGTTATGTAAATCAGTAAATAATAGATAAATAAATAGAAAAAATGACCCAAACAAATATAAGCAATGAAAATGTGAAACCCTAATGTGAAAAGAGGGTTAAGAAGTTCTTAGTTGATTCACGGATATGTCGGGACTATGTCACAGTGAAGACCAAATGAACAGGAGGAGGAAATGATCGCACATGAGCTCTAAAGTACAGATCTCGAGTTGTCTAGCCGAGACTAAGGTGCCTAGAGAGGGATGGGGGTGCCTAGGGTGCCCTAGTCTGAGATCTAGGTGCCCTGGTCTATGGAAATGACCAGGAAATATCCTCTACGGTGTCATTGAATGATCACATGTGTTTTCCTTTTGTCATGTGAATGTCATTGAACTTCTTTGTATGTCGCTACAAATCAAAGAGGAAGAAGAAACCTACAAAACCCCAAACAAAGAATCAAAACTCTAAAAAAGAAAGATGCATATGAAGGGTTGAACTATCCTAATTACCACGATGGTGTGCTTATACTTGAGTGTTGCACTACATCTCGAGACCAATGTAGTTCTAGGGTGTGTGTGTGTGTGTGTGTGTGTAAATTTTTCCCTAGGTGCTCTTGTGTAGAATGCACTTTTTGAGTAATGAGCAATAACTATATGTAGAATGTAAGTAGATGGTGCATTGAATAGAATGAACTCCCCTCCTATGAAGTGTGATGTAGATGAATAGGCCTTGTCCCTTGTGATGGAGCTAGATGGATGCAAATGGAGTTATAGATGTCTTTGATGGATGCGGCCTTAGGTGGTGATGGTAAGTGTTTAGTGTTTGGTCTCTCATTATGGTCTCATAGCTTTATATTTATATGGTTCTCTTGTTCTAATTTCATAATTAAACCTGAAAATGCCGACCATCAAAAATATAGAGAGCTCAAATGGATAGAAAGCTCCCAAAATATAAGAGTAAAGTGTAAAGAGGATTAGGGCGCCTAGAGAGGATAGGGTGCCCTAGATAGGATTAGGCGCCTGATCAGAGATAGGATGAACACAAAATGAAAATATAGACCCGGGCATGTATGGGTGTAAGACCGAAAGTGACGATAGAAAGCAAAGTAAAATGGAAAAATACATGGGTTAATTAGTACTCTTTTTCACTCAAGAACCATATGAATAGTAGTATGAAACCGAGACTAAATAATTACCCAAAGTGCATGATTTAGTGACTATAGAAATGACTCATCCTCTTTGGGGTCACACATTTTTGCACCCATTTCACTTTTACACCAGGTGAAAATTTTCAATGAGGCCTCACAAGTGTGACATGGGGGTTTTGGAACATGAGGATGGGGCCAAAAATGCATGTGAGTTAATAACTTGCACCTAATCACCAAAGTAGCACCTTAAGTGACAAAAATTCATTTCCCTTCTCTCCTCACCATGGGGTCACACTTTTTTTCACCCCATGCACATTTTCACCAATTTAAAAGGTTAAAAATGCATCCAAGGTGTGAAAGTGCGACCTGGACACTTATAAGTAAGCATGCGTTCACCAATTGCCAAAAATAAACCTTGGAGAGTGAGTTTTTTCCCCCTGAGCTTCCTAAGAGTTTTATGGTAAAATTGTTTATGATTTTGAATGTAAAACACCAAAGGTAACTAATGGCACAAATTTCATATGCTAACTCTTCCTGAAATTCAAAATTTACCCCCTTTTTTTAATTTTGCTCACGAGCGGTTCCTGAAAGGTCAAACTGCCACTAGAGAGAAACTTACATTTTTTCTAACTTATCACATGGGAATGTAGAGGGTTGAATTATATTCACTTTTATTTTTTAATCAGGTCCCAAATCCCTTTATAACTCCCATAATTATAATTTTAACCTCCACCGAGATCGGGGATCTTCACCTACACTGTCGGGTCAATAAATCAAAATCCACGAACACATAATCTCTCGAAATTTCTTTTAATGTGAAGTAGAAATTTTTATATTTCGATGAGTATTTTTTCACTTCACAAAATTACTTGAGGCTCCACAACATCTAGAACAAGCTCACTAGCTTTTTTACTTCTTTCATTTCCACCGTGCTATAAGTAGCCCGATGTTGCACAACTTGTTCCTAAACCTATCACACCTTACAAAACTTCCTAAAATACCTCCAATGATATCATAATTTACTCACACTCCACTCGGATGTCTGGATCTTATTTATTCATCTCCAAAGGATGTTCATTAGGTGTCAAAGTCCTAAAAATAGGCCTTTTAAGGCCTCAGGAGCAATTCCTTCTTAGTTCATAATGAACCCATGAATTGCTTCCCACCAACTTACCTACACATGAAACAAAATTTTAAAATCTATTTATCACATCCCTTCCATCCATGATTGGGTTTACATAGTCAGAGATTGGTCGGAGGGCAGGTTTACATTACCTAGTTCATGGATTTTTTAGTGTGGACTTAGTTGTCATGGAAAAAAATTCAATTTTCCATGCTAGAAATTTAGCATGACAAAAAAATAAACTACTATAACTAATGATATATAAGTGATAAACTATAGTAAGACACAAGCAATAAGCATGCAAAGATATGAAATCCTAAGTAAGGGAGATAGGGAAGGTGACTTAAGCTGATTTCATGAAACACGGAGATGATCTAGAATGAGAAACTACAGGAAAAAGTGGAAAAAATGTCATCGGAGCACACCGAGGTTTACGGAATTTAAAACTACATAGGACATAAGCACCCACGGGAGGACAGGAGCGCTAGGCATTAGTGGTCGATCTCGAGCACTAGTGTCCACCTAGATGCTCAAGTTCTAGCCTTTTCTAGGTTGGAGAAGCTTCGTTGTTGATATTCATTTGTCACTCTAGTTTTGCTCCAATGTCACAGTCATACTTATAACCTATAAAATAGATAATTAGTTGCACATTCCCACAAACCACATCAAACCTAATAAAGAAGATGCAGAATGGGGAGTTAGACTGGGCCCCAAAATCACCTAAAGAGTGATCTTGTGACCAAGAGGTGCACTACATCTCAGACTCCATGTAGTTTTGTGTGTATATGTGTGTAATGATGCCCTAGGTTTCCCTTGCATGAGTTTTGTTATGATAGCAAGCTAGATATAGATTACTCCAAATATGCAAGATGTGTGTGATGGAATAAAATAAACTTCCCCTCTTATGTTGTGTATGCGAGTGATGCAACCATTTTCCCTTGTATGGATGTGTTATATGTATGCCTTGTAATGCTCTTGTGCCTTTGGATGCAATATTAGGTGATAGTAGATCATGTTTAGTGTTTGGCCCCTTATTTGAGAGCTATAACTAAGTATATATATGATTCCCTTATTTTAATTTCATAATTGACAACTAAAAGGATGACCCAAAGTTTTAAAAGGTGACCAAAAGGTAAAAGACACCCAAAAGAGCACAAAGAAGATAAAGAAGGTCAAGAGTGCTTAGGAGGGACAAGAGCACCTGGAAGCTTCTGTCCTAGTTGAACACTAGTGTCTGAGGTCATAAAAGATAAATCAATTAAGTGTCGATATAGTTGTAAGACGTGTAAAGCCCGTAAAGTGTAAAAGACAATAACCAAAAGGCCCAAAGGAGTTGTCAACCACTAGTTTTCTTGCTTAGGAATCATGTATACATTAGTATGTTTTAGGACTTATAAATGTACCCAAGTGCATAGATTTTGTGTGTACATCTATTGATTCAATGAAGAGGATGACTTGTAGTAAACTTAAGTCTTTGTTGTAGAGCCATACTAATAATACCTTCATTTGATCAATGTACAATACCAAACACAATTAAATATATGAATTCAAACCGAACCCTAGAATTTTTTTATTCTAATGAAATGAAGTGCGATCGATGTCCATTGAGCACTAGTTAAAATTATTAATGTATAACACATAATTTTTTAAAATAAGTTTTTAGTATTAAAATTTTGAAAGGAAAAATTGAAAATTTGCAAGAAAAATACTATTGGAAGGGATAAATAAAAGTATGCAAATAAAAAATAGAATAAAAGGGAAATCATATATGTGTTAAGGTTATTTCATAATGTAAATGAAATGAAGTGTAGAAAACCACTTTGGCTACATCAAGTGGTTAAGGTGTGTTCATACTAAGTGTGTGGGATTTACCTAGATGAGAGTTTAAATCTCATGCAAGCAACACTTCTTTGTTTTTTGCACTTGTTACATGTGACCGAGTTTTGTTTAGATTGTTTCTTAGCTTGGGAAATTTGAGAAAAGGAGAGGCATTGACCAATGTTGATTGAGAAATGAGAGATAAATTTATCGCCTAAAGTTTGGAATGATCATCTTGAACCTTGAGGATGGTATCGAACCAATCTAACATATATTATTTGAAATTAAATGGTAAAAGCATGACTTGAAATATTTCATTACCTATGTAGTCGATGCACAAGGCCATAAAGGCATGAAGGTGCTTCTAGAATCATCTTTGCTATCATAGAATTAGGAATCCACATCGAAATCTAAACAATGAATAGTAATAGGCATCTAGTAGATTAGGGACTCATGTGTGATGCTTCCATAGTTGGAACACTAGATGTATGCATAGGTTGGGTAAATACATGGGTGGTAGCCCCTATAGGGAAGGAGAGCCTCTAAAAATTGGATTTACATTGTTTGAGGGTTCGAGTCTAATTTTCCCCCATCTTAGCTTCATCAAGGAGTGTCTTTTCTTTCTTGGCAACATAAAGAAATTTAAGGATTTGAGCAATATTAGAAAATATGTATATTTTTCCAGCTTCTTTATGACTATGATGGTCCATGAAATAAAATGCAATAATATCATTCATTACATCAATGGTAAATAGACACAAGAAAATTATATTTTTAGAAAATCCCTAAGAGAAGTTATGTTATTGATAATCGATTTAGAAATCTAAAACCCTGTGAAAGAAGAATGAAGATATAAGATAGGGAAATTGATGGATAAAGTGGGTTCACTAAGATGTAATATCAAAAATACAGTTAATATAATTAGGATATTGCTTGATTTGTGTAAATCTAATTCTAAAACAACATTAGTAATAAAACATTTTGGAATTATGTAAGGATGTAATGTCACTTAACACAACTTCTAAAGTACTTAAGGTTTGGAATATATTCACCCCAAAGGAGTATTAAGCTATGTGAAAGTGATTTGAAATTGAATGAGGATGTTTTACATTGTGTCTTAAATATATCCATTAAATATAGGAGCTTGAAATTGGGTATAGGATAGGTTCGTCTATGGATAGGTTGTGTGTTTTAGGGTAGATTAATGTGTCCTCTACTACTTTGATCCATAATTTTCTTCTAGTACTTGCTTCACCCATGTTTATGGATGTGTTTTTATGTTTGTATATCTTCCTTAAATCTCTTGTACCTATATGTGATTTCTTGATTTACCCTAAAAATAAATATGTTGTGTAAGGTGGAATTGTGGGGGTCCTTATTTAAATTTTGGTTAGGGTTAGAAAACTATGTATATCTAGATTATTAAATAAACATTAACATTCATATTTGAAAACACATATAAAGTATTCAAAGATATATTAACTAAAGCATATGCTAAATATAAATAGATAAATGAACAAGAGTGTACTTAGCTTTTTTGGCCTAGAAACAAATTTTATTCTAGTAGGGAATAAAGTTGTTGGAAATATTTCTGAGATGTTTCATCTCGATCCTGGAAATACATTGTGCTTAGGGATGAAACTATTTTGCATAGGACGATACCATTGAATGGTTTTTTCTAGGTTACATACGAGGCCTTGTAACTTCCAATACCTTCTGCAAATGACTAATATATCTCTCTTTATGAAATATTAGGTCTCATTCATGAGTGGAACCCTATGAAATCAATCATCTTGACCCATCACCCTAATCTTTGGTAAAAACACAACAAAAATATTAGTGGTTTGATTAAGGTGTAATGTATATGTCACCTACATTGATAATATTTTGAGGAGGCCTTAAACAACATGTAGTTCTCCACCTTGAGATGTAACATAATATTATATGGATGCGATTATGATGCAGAAGAATAACTTCCAGAGACCATAACTTTTAATCTAACCAAATTAGATCATGTTGAAATTTTACAAATAGTTAGATCATGATGAATAATTTGTCATGTCAACTAGTTGAAGTTAGTTGGATGCCATTTGGGCATGTTTTTGGGGCCAAATTCCTTCATCTAGTGATCTAAAATTGGCTCAAGACCTTTTTTAGGATTGTCTAAAACTTTGAGTTTTAATATCTTTTGCTCCACTTTATGGAATAAGCCAAGATTTGGTGGAAGCCTTCATTTATGGAGGTATTTCATGTAGGAAATACTTAGGGCCCATATAAGGTTTTTTTGGTTTTAGGGTTTTTTTATGTTTTAGGTTTTTAGAGTTGGTGGGAAATAAAAAGTGGATTGTAATGTTGGACATGAGTAATGTGCATTAGGGAATGAGAAATAAACCATTTTGAAGGTTCTTAAGTTTCGGAAAATTGTGTGTGTTTTGGAGGCACTTTGACCTCTTATGGCTAGATCTAATCAAGCTGGTATCGGAGCGGGGTGGATCTTGTAGGAATGATGAAGGTAATA
The DNA here is from genome assembly GCA_018340775.1 of Taxus wallichiana var. yunnanensis. Taxonomy (NCBI): domain Eukaryota; kingdom Viridiplantae; phylum Streptophyta; class Pinopsida; order Cupressales; family Taxaceae; genus Taxus; species Taxus wallichiana. The sequence continues at coordinate 586,077,633 of CM031241.1, read as the reverse complement.
TTTATTACATGTATATGTGTGATTTATTACCTCTATTTTATATAAATGTGGATAGATGTATGAGAGGATGTTATGCCCGGATGAATAGGAACATATAGGACTTGCGTAGATAAGTTGTTGAACTTGCATGAGATGTTATCCACTTTGAGAAGGAGACATGTAGATGTGGACGCAAACCCCAACAATGATACTAAAAATTACCTCTATTAAGGAATGAAGGCAATGAAGAGGAAAATACGAGAAATCAAGAACCATTGAATGAGATGTCATTTGAGGAGAGACTAATATGAGCTTTGGAGGAAATGATGATGACATCAAGATTAATGTTCTGATTATAATGGAGGGTTATAATCAAATGAGTTAATCAACTAGTTGAATCACATGGAAAAAATCTTTGAGTGGAAAATATTATCATAGGAGAAGGTTAATTTTGCATGCACTATGTTGGTCGGACATGTATTGATCTAGTGGGATCACTTGTAAAATGAAATACAAATAAACGAAAAGGACAAGATCTGAAACTAGAATAAAATGGTGAAGAAGTTGAAAGAAAATTTTCTTCTTATAGATTATGTCCAAACACTATTTTGAAGGTTTTATAACCTAAGACAAAAGGATTGTAGCATCGAAGAGTATACCAATGAATTTTACAATCTATCATGTGGAATAGGGAGAGTCTAAAGCACAAATGGCTACAAGGTATGTAAATGGGTTGAGTTATACCATATGAGAATAATGTAGTATGCTCTAGATCCGTAGCCTAGATGATGCCTATCAGCTCGCATTGAAAGAAAAAGAAAAGAACAAAACAAGTAATTTTAGAAGAGTGAAGAGAGGGCCATCATCATCTCTAAATAGAGGGTGAGGTACATTTAATTCTCCAAAAGGTGAATCCTATAATATAGAAGGGTATGTACAATAATATGGTCAATGTCACAGTAGCTACCAAAGAGGTGCGGGGTTTCGAGAGAGGAAGAGGATATGGTGTAGGACGAGGTTAGAATAGCCCTTAAAGGAAGTATACCTATTATTGATGTGTTGAAGAAGGGAAAAAAGATTTTGAGTGTCCACACTATCCTACACAAGGGGAGATAATAAGTGAAATATCTACAAGTAAATCTAGTTAAAGTGAAGAAGAAGAGAAAATGGAGGTTACAATAGACTTGGTTGAAACCATCATGATAAGGAGGACGATGATCATCCCAAGGAAGGAGAAAGCATAAGATAGTGTTGGCGGTGATTCTTGGTTGTAGACAAATATATTTCTAACAAGATGCACCTCGAAAGGAAGGTATGTAAAATAATCAATGTTTTGCGGACCCACGAGACCAAAAGATAGGAAAAACAATGGTCGGAATTGGAGAATGAAGTTTTTGTAAAGTTGACAAAATCCGTGAAATAAAGCATGAGAACAAAGAGGAGAATTCACCATGCAAAGGAAAGGGGTTGTGGGATGTCGTGAATCAAAAGGGAAAAGGTTAGAGAAAATTTGAAGTTTGTAAAGCCGCAAAACAAAGGAAGTTTGTTTCTAGCATTCCATGGGTTTTCAAAAGAATTGTATTGTGGAATAAAGGAAGTTCATTTCTAGTGTTCCGCGGGTGTTCAAAAGGAAAATTAGCTACGGAACAAAGAAAATAAAAACATCGGTGTTTCACGGGTATGATAAGGTATATAACATAGTAAAGCCACGGAGGTTAGGAAAAACAAAGTAAAATATGTGAATATCTAAGAAGATTTGTGAATGTCCGGGTAAGACCGCGGAGGTCAAAAAGCCTCGTAAGATTGTGGTAAATAAAGAAAAGTTGTGGAATGACACAAAAACATAGTGAAGGTCATGTAACACGGGAATTTCCGCATGGTACGAGACTAATTTAAATCTATTTTTATCTTCATGTTTTCATTCAAAGATCTAATTTTGGAGCATGCAAAAGCTAAAAGAGGAACAAAGCATGCAAGAGAAATCAATTTTTATCAAACATAAGCTTTTAAAAATAGTAGGAACATGCAAGAGCACATGTTTCCCATTTCTAAATGCACTTTTCTTTTCTAAGCATGTGTTTTGTTATTTTTGGATGCATTTTTCTATTATGAGTGGGTGTTTTTACTTTATTAATCATTCTTCATGCATGTCACACATGTTTTGGCTATTTTGGTGAATACTTGCATTTATGCACTTTTCCCCTTCTTCTCTATCAAACTCCTTGGAATTCATTGTAAAAGATATCTCGACACTTTATGTTCATCATTCTAGAGTTATCTGGCATTTTGAGTGGAAGAGTAGGGGCCATGAGTGATCTTTTGTACGGTTTCACCTCTTGGATCAATAAAGGAGTTATTTTTACCTTCTTACAACTTGTTTATTGTGCAATATTATGTCTTTAAACTGATTTTATCTCGTGATACTATTTTATCCCTGATTTACAATTTAATTTCCATGCCTTTATGTAGTTATATGTTAATTTACAGGTCATAGATTGTGTTTAACAAGTGTGTGTAGGATCTTGTTATGGAGCTCACCAAATTGCCCTCTCGGAGCCATTTGTTTCCCTTCTTTATTTTGTCACAACTTCAAACCCTTCTCTAAAATAATTTTGCATTGACATATCCATTGTGAGTTTTGTATGGTGTGTGTGGTTCATGTGGTCCATCTGTGTGGTTCAAACAAGTCTGAAATCCTCAAACTTTTGGTGTATCACCATCTTTTAGTTTTTCCCTTAATTCCTTCTCCCTTTTCCTTATTGATTCAGTAAAGTAGAGTAGTCTTAGGAGTAGAATTAGTCTTAGGTGTTACACTAGGGGAACCATCCCTCTCTAGAGATTCACTCCAACATACAGGTTGCCCACAATCTTAGAGTGTTTCCATTTTTTAGTTAGAAGGGATATATCACACCACTCCTTAAAGGGTGCATTCCTCCGTGATAATACACACTTTTCCCTCCGTGTTTACAAGCCATCAATGACATGTGATTTGTTAATTTTTATGACTTTCCAATTTGGACCCGTGAGCTTTAAGTAACAATGCATGGGCCATGTACAATGTGGGATGACATGGCCTTCAAATTATTGATAGGAACTTTCTAAAATTTGTAGGTCACCTTCAAATGTTCTGTGACGGGTAAGGCACATGCCATCAAATCTCACCTTAATTGAGGGAATTCAATGCTATCATTTTTATAAAAGATTACAAAACGCCGCCTTAAGCAAGAACCTTAAATACCAAAATTGCATGATCTCTAATTAATCATATAAAAATATGCCATTTATCCTAGATATTTCATTAGGTTGGTTGTTATCCGGATGCACCATTTGGATTGACCATTGTGATGTGGTTTTTGCTTTTATAAGCACTAGGAAGAATATATCTCTTTTTAATGCTTTTCTAAAACAATATTTTTAGTATCAGGCGGTGAATTAATGTCCCTAATCTTATCTATATTTATTAATAATATTTGAAGTTATCGAATTTGTTGTGACCCTTACTGATATGTCTTTGGAATTTATTCTTAATATACCATGTTTTTATGTTATGAAGTATTTTGATGTATTGGTTCAACACTTATGTTATTATAACACATTACAAAGTGTAATTGCACTAGTCCCAAAAAAAAGTCTAAGGTATTAAAAAGTAAGACTTAATAGACATTGCGTTAAATATGACAATTGTTTGTATTAACTATTAATATATAAGTTTGTTATGGTGGAGTTAGTATAATTAATCTTATTATTAATTATTAATATGTAAATTGGTAAATAAAAAAACTTGAAAGTTTGAGGTTTCAAGTTCAAATCCTCTTTGTTAGCATATGTAATAGCATGCCCAAGACTAGGGTGGGTTTGTGGCCTAGATTCCCTTGAGGGTTATGTATAAGTTATTAGAGTTGGACCACATTGTGTGCTCTACTCTCTCGTCTTAGGTTCGATCTCGGTTGTGGGATCCCAAATAAATCTAACTTGATAGGTGATGGCCTATACGTTGTTTCTCTATATCAAAAAATAAACAATATTTAAAGTTTGTAACAATGAAGTTATGGATTAATTTTAATCCAAATATTAAGGCAACGTAACATTGATAATGATTTGGTTACTTTTGGCCCAGTTTATGATTTAATTGTTGTTTTATTATTAATTTGGTGACACATACATTAATTTATTATACATACATCTTTTTTCATTTGATATTTTGGGTTTTCATCTTTTGTGTTTATACAATTTGTATTTTTCGTAAGGTTTGAAATATTTTAGAGTAAATTAAATTAAAATTGTTTTGCTTATGGACTTTGAAGATTGCTCTTTTAACCATTAAGTATACATATGTTTAGATACCATCACAAACCATGTTTATATGTTTACATGTTAATGTATTCTCTTGAGGATTACATGTTTACATGGACTTTGAGAGATGTTGGAGGGATTTTAGCTATTGGGGGCTTTCAATTGCGTTGGACATCTCCCAAGGTGGCTTCGCTTGTTAGATCTCATTCAAATCCACTTGTGTTGTGCATGCCTCGTTCACATGTGAGATGCTTCATTAGAAATATAATCAAAGTCACAAATTCTCAACCCTTTTGTCAACAAATTTGCCATTGTTTTATGGTGGATGCCCTAATAAGTTTATGTTGTTTTCATAACCGATTTTGGTGCTTGTGTGAGGAAAAAGATGAATCCTACAACATTTTGTGCTCTTACTTAACCAAAGTAGCGAATAAAACATTATTTTCATCAAAATTCTAAACCACTTCCTTATTAACATTGAGACGAATTTTTTTGTTATATTGAGGAGTGAGTGATAAGAATTGGTTCTTTTTCCTTTAGCACTTATAAGTTATATCTTCTTCAATTGCCCATATTATAATATTGTTTTTTTAAAGCTACCTCTTATTCGTCAACATTTTCTCTCCATTCGAATACCACATTCTAGCTATTTGGCATCCCTATTACATTCCTTACGTGCGATTGATACTAATACCTCCTCCGTTTAATGCACGATACAAAACACTTCGTTTGTTATTCAAACGGAAAAGTATGGTCGTCGTCTATTGGAGATGAACAATTGGGATTGCAATAATAAATGTAAATCAAGAACGTCGCTTTGGCCGAGTGGTTAAGGCGTGTGCCTGCTAAGTACATGGGGTTTCCCCGCGAGAGTTCGAATCTCTCAGGCGACGAGGCAACTATTTTACTTCTTTTTTGTTGCGTTTTTTGTTTTTAGCTGTGTCGGATATCTCAAGCCACTGATGTTTATTTATATTAAATTTTTGTATACTGTGGTTTAATATAGGAGGGTCATCTTCTCTGTTTCATTTTCTATCCAATGCAGTTAGCAATACGCTGTTTAATATTATATAACAGCTGCCTAAAATTCCAAACTTGATGGAAATATCCGATGTACCCCTGTGCAATGAAACGAAATGTGAGAAGATGAGTTCGACGCAGACAGGAAAGTAACGGTACTTAATGGTACTGTTATTGATCCCACATGTGTGGCGTGAGGAGGTAGAAGCGGGAAGAAAGCATATAAAATGAAGGAGATGATGTAAGGAGAAGCATACTTACCTGGGCAGGGTCAATCGGTGATCATTCAGGACGATGGCCTAGGAGGCACCTTCATTGCACTAGGAAGGGGGCACTGCCTAGCATCTCCCATTGTGGAGAGTGCACGTCATAATTTGTGGCAGAGGAGGCTCGCGTCCGCGCATGGCCTCCACACAATTTAAACACAAATGATTTTGTGAGGTTCTTAATCATATCATTTGCATTATATTTGCAAAATAGTTGTCTACCATGTCTTCTGTAACTAGCAGCATCTATAGGAGCGTAATACGGTGTGTTGTGTAAGTATCTGTAAGCAGCAGTAGCTATAGGAGCGTAAATCTGAGGTTTTGTCAACGGAATTGTGTGTAAAATGGTGCCTACTTAAATCGACATTGAGATTGGTAGTGGATGGCACTGCGAATGTATGATCTACTTTTACCACAATGACCATTTAGTACCGTGATACCTTTTAAAGTAAAGGAAAGCTCTGTTCCAAACAAGTGTGCTCTGTTGAGGAACAGGGGTTTCCTTGCCTGTGCATGTGTATATGTCTGTGTGCGTGTATGTGTCTGTGTCTGTTTGTGTCTCTGCTGTGTGCATGTATGTGTCTGTGTCTGTTTGTGTGTGATATTTTGTGTCTGTGTCGGTGTGTTATGTTTGTTTGTGTGAGGTTATGTGTGTTAGTGTCTGTCAGTGTATTTGTGTTTATGATTATACGTGTCTGTGACTGTGTGTCTGTAATTGTGTGTCATTGTTGTGTGTATCTGTGTCTATGTCTGTTTGTGTGTGAGATTGTGTGTATATGTGTCTGTGTCTGTGTGTTTGTGTGTCTATATATGTTGGTCTCTCCGTGTATATGTGTCTGTGTGTTTGTGTGTCTATATATGTTGGTCTCTCCGTGTATATGTGTCTGTGATTGTATGTGTCTGTGTTCGTGTGTCTATGTGTATTTGTGTGTGAGACTGTGTGTTTGTGTGTTGTGCATGTATTTGTATGTCTGTGTCTGTATGTCTACGTCTGTTTGTGTGTGAGATTGTGTCTGTATGTATTTGTACGTGTTTGTGTATGAGATTGTCTCTGTATGTGTTGTACGTGTTTGTGTATGAGATTGTCTGTGTGTGATTGTCTGTGTTTGTGAGATTGTCTGTGTTGTGCATGTGTGTCTATGCGTTCATGTGTCTGTGTTCGTGTGTATGACTGTCTCTGTGTGAGACTGTCTCTGTGTGTTGTGCGTAAATGTGTGTTTGAGACCGTTTTTGTGTGTGGTGTGTTGTGTATGTGAGTGAATATGTGTGATGTGTTGTATATGTGTGTGTAAATACAGGATGGAAAGCTCTCATTCAATTGTGTTGAGTGTGAAAGTAGAGGACAGAAAGCTCTGGCTCAAATTTGTCCCTTTGACATATTTATATTCTTTCTTTGAAAATTAGAATGATAATTATTTTTTCCTTCAAAAACGGAAAGATGAGTTTTCGAAATTTATCCATTGACAAACTTGCCAAAAATGAATTCGAACTCAAACCTTGTGACTTAGACCATCTGATTGATTTCAATCAACTTCAAAGCTACCCGATTATGTGGGGGATGAGCTCATCTGATTGTGTCAAATTTTTATTGAATTCTGCTTAATTGAGTTTTCAAATCTTACTTGTTATATCTAGTAAAAAATGGATGCAATTGCTATATTATGTTCTTTCATCTATTTTATGTTCTTCCGTGTGTGATTTGACTAGATGATATGGATTTATCTTGATCTAACAAGTTACATAATTCTTCTGCAAAGAGCGTGGTTCTTAGATGTGTGGTGTATGTTGATACACAAGATTTAAAAGCTAAAATGGTGTTTAAAGTCATGCTAAGAAAATGTTGCTTCCCAATGGTCCTACTTACAACTCTTTCACTGCTTGTTAATGGGTTTTCCTGTGTGATGATTCATCTTGATCTAACAAGTTAGATACATAGAGGTCCTGTAGAAAAGAAGGGCAAGTTGTATCAAATTAAACACAAATCTTAGAATTCCAAAATATGTAATGGGACAAAATGGGTTGGACCTAGTTTTAGTTAAACACATATGGAAGAATTTCAATCTATCCCAACCATTAAAACTATATAACTAGGTGTGAAATTTATTCCTGCACTTATTTAAAACACCATTTCAAATAGAATCAACTCACCAATATAATAATAATAATAATAATATAATAATTGTTTTTAGTCTTCGATGGGGTTTGTTTTTTGGTCTGCAAACGGTTTATAACATATGAGACTATCTCATACTCTCAATATGCAGGAGGCATCTAATTGTGCTTCAAATATGAGACATATACCATGTCCCTGCAAGATTTGAAATAAAATTTGTTTTCAACCTACCAATAGAACATGCTCGAATGCAGGAGGCACCTAACTGTGCTTCAAATACGAGACATACATACCATGCCCCTGCAGGATTTGAAATAGAATTTGTTTTCACCTACCAATAGAACATGCTCTAATGCCCCAAAGGCCTTCTCGAAAACCTGTTTTTACTTCGCTTGTTTTTGTCATCTACTCTCCTTTGATTATCGGATCTGGTATATGTGTGTTGTTTTCATATATATATATATATGGATACTCACCTCCACAAGGCTAAAAGAGGATATACAAATCTTCCTTTCTACTACCAGATTGTATGTTTATGTTGGTTTGATCATGTTAGTCAACTGTAATTCTTTTTCAGAATGCACAGATCTTTCCTTAATACTGTTGTATTGTGGTTTTATGTTAGTTTAGTTATGTGGGTCTAACTGATATTATGTAGAGGGAATGCCGGGAGAAATGGAAGCAATGCAGTTATAGACTTGCAGTCACCGTCACATAGATTTGCACCAGACTTTGTCATGGGAGGTGCTTCAGCTATTGTTGCTAAGCTAATTGCTGCCCCCATTGCTTTGAATCTGATCTCTACTCTCTATAACCTTTTTAGAAATTACAGGGATAATGCAAACCTGTACACACCAATCTGGTTCCAAACCTGTAAATAGGCTCCAAGCTAATACTTTCACTGCAAAAAACAGTGCAAGTTCTCTACAATAAAGAAGATTTTTGAAGAAATTTACTGTAGCATGAACACACTACGATACTGGAAGAAGGAACATGAAGAATGGAAATTAAACAACAGACCAGAGTGGCTGCATAAGATTCCCAATCAAATTGCATATCAACTCAGTGCAACAGAGATGAAAATAAACAACTGAAAGAACTGTTGGGAGCAGATTTATCAGACCTTGAAAGAGTTCCTAACAATCTCTTACAACAAATGCTCAAAGCAGGTTTGAGGTAAGAATAGGTTACACATCAATTACAAGCTTTTCATCCATTTTGTACACAATTCTTCTTCCCAGGCCACTGCATTTGAATGTCCTGTGGTCACAGTCAGTCGACCATCTTAAATTCACTTCATTTCAATTTTTCTTATGCTTTAGCCATGTTGTTGGCTAAGGCTAAACCCAAGTAAATCAGAGGGTTAGGATCACTTCAAAGTTTGTTTTGTCTGATCCATGATAAATTTTGAAAGGTGGTTGCCAATAAAGGGATGATTATAGGTCCAAAATGCTCAAAGCAGGTTAGAGGTAAGAAAAGGTTATACATAAATTACAAACTTTTCATCTATTTTGTACACAAACCTTCTTCTCAGGCCACTGCATTTGAATTTCCAGTGCTCACAATCAGTCGATTATCTTAATTTCATTTCATTTTTTCTTATGTTTTAGGCATGTTGTTGGCTAAGGCCGGAGCTAAGTCAAATGGTTATGATCACTACAAGTTTGTTTTTTTAATCTCTGCTAAATTTTGAAAGGTGGTTTTCAATAAAGAGACAATTATGTGGTTGGCAGGGCGGAGTTTATCCAGCATGCACAAAGTGGTGTTGTTCCTTTCTCTCCATGAATCATAATTATTTTTAGATTTAACACGTTTTGGTATGGATTTTGTGTTTGGTGGAGAAAATAGATTCCACCACTTTGTGCATCCATTGTATTGGCACTGAGGGGTATTAAATGAAGGAAAGTGGATTTATTTACTTTTTGTCAAACAATTCCAATACATTCAGTGTGCTTCCACTTTTTGTACATCTAACAAATATCCACTTTCATTATTGTTTTATAGATGCCCACAACCTGTTCCAAAGCTCCCATTTTGGCATAAGTTGGAAGGATGCCAACAAAATATGTGGAGTTCAGCTTTAAAGCTGTCAATGGAATTCTCTTAAATTCCTATTGTTAGAATTTGTTATCTGGCGCTGAGGATACCTGTTTTGACTGAGTTTTTGCGATTGTCTACATTAAGGAGTTTTGAATCATACAACCTTATACTATCTTGTTCTTGTTTTCCGGAATCATGAAGAGGGATCTTGGGTATATCTAATTTCATAACAATTTGCACCATAGTTTTTTTAACTTTTTATGGCTATGGAATATCTAGTTAGGGCTTGGTTAATTGGATTCGGTTTGCAGTCACTACCATTTTGGCTGCAAGTTGTTTTTGACCTATATGAAATCTGTAAATTTATTTTGCATATTTTTATTCATGGGATGGACCTGCATGAATTGATGCCCCACTTGCTTTATAAACTTCCTCACCAAATCTAAACCCAAATTTCTTACCTTATCTCAAACTTCAGTGAGTTTGTTTATATGTCTGTCATGGAATGCTTGGTTTTGAAAATCCATACATTTCTTATTAAGTTCGCCTATAATTGGAATGAGTTCCACTTGAGTAAACTGAATTCCAGTTAGATTGGAGCCCTGGTTGCATACCATGAGCTCTGTCAAGATTCAAATGTAACAATGATCTTTCCCAATACAGATTAAATATAGATGTTATCATTAACCGCCACAAGTGACGGACGAATCAAATTGATACCCTTTCTTGATATTACAAAAATGAAATATACATATTGTCTTAGCACTCAAAAAAACTTGATGCCAAAACTCAGCAAGAACATCAGAAAATTCGGAAGACACATATTACATTTTTTTATAAAAAGGATTTTTTTAATTCTTAATGAAATTAAAATTGTAGAAATCAAAATCAATGGCCAGATGTAATTCAAACACTCAATTAACCATGGATTACTTGATAAATCCCTGATTTTGTGCATATAATGCAACCATGGCACTTCATGAGTTTTCATGTGGACTGCATTTCTTTGAAAAACTTAAACACCTTTCAAGAACACTATTTACACTGCGGTTCCATGTTGCGGTTACTGCTTTTACATGTTTGGGTAATGCCGTCACAAGAAATGTAAATATATTGTTCTTGCTTAACCAAAATATCCTTCTGAAATATCTGAGCAGGTGTTGCCGCCTAGGGAATGACTTTCCAACCCAGGCTAATAGTGGGGGCACTAAAAAAATTCAAGAGACTTAAAAAACAATCTGCACTTTTCCTGCCACACCATTTACTTAAAACCTCTCCTCCAAATTTTCCCTGCTAAAAGTTTTTTATTTTTCATTTGAAGAGAAAATTAAGGAATCCATGAGACTATACTATTGTCAAAATATCTCATTTTTCATCTGCAACACCTACTGAAAGAATTTAAATTTCCTGTTGCATTGGACCACATGTTACTCATAACCTGTGCACATGAGAATGTAATGGCCGGATAGCGATGCGTGACTTGAGATGTACGGGGAGAGCATTTTACGGAAGAGGCTAATCTTCACTCAATATGCACCTCAGTCAATTCGGTCAATGCATCATGACCGTCCATTTCACAATGGATGGTCATGATGCATTGACGAATTGACTGGGAGTGCATATTGAGTGAAGATTAGCCGCTAGTGCATTTTACCCGTTACATGCACATGTGCGAGTTACAAAATGTGCAAGCACTCCATATATTTGTACCTTGACAATAAATTTAAATGTTAAAATATATGTGTGCCATTTCATGATAAATTAAAAAGAGTTGATATGACAAAAATATCGAAATGTGGGAAGATTTGCAGGAGGAATGGGCGGTAGGCGGAGTGCTGGAGGGCTGGTACGGATGACCCTAAGCACGCTCGTAATGCCCTCAAGCACACATTTTCACCACATTGCGCGGGCCTTTAGCAATCATTGCATTCCATGCAACCACATTTCTTTAAAGCATTTTGTTAAATGGTTCACATGTCATGTGTATGCTTCCACATTTTGTTTGCATATCTACAAAGTAGCTTGCAACTACATCCTCGACAAAAGCCCCTTTCCATTATGTTTTGATGGATGTCTATAACTTCTTCTAAAACTTCTACCTTACCATTGCACTTCGCAATGCGGCTCAAACTTGATTTTAGTGGACAAAACTTAGGAAGTTATCTAGAACAACTATGACAGATGTGTTTATGTTTATATAGCTATGTTATAATGTACTCTACGAGAGATAGTTCAATGCTAGATACTACTTAAAATATATTCCAATATGAGTTCCTAAATATCCCTAATGAATAAGGGTGGATGTAATTATTTAGGTGATTGATATGGATATATGTGGATTTTGTTGTACATAATCAATCATGTCTTTGTGGGTTTTTTTAGATTCTCTTTCTTGATGTTTCTTAATCACAACTTATTTTTATAATGTTTTCATTAAAAATATTATATATATGAAAACAATGATAGTAAATTGCAATACATAATATGTATGATACTTCTTTTAATCTTAGATGAAGTTGCATTGTAGTTTATTTAGTTGATAATGTATTTGTTAATGTATATTATAAAAGATATATTTTTAACACATATTATAGTAAAAATTATAATAATCTATGAAAAAGTGTTTATAGAGTAAAAATAGTTTGAGACAACACTATATTGACTTCTAATTGTTTGTATAGAATTTAAATTACAATGTTCAGCTCGTAAAATAAATTAGTTTATCATTTATTTTGATGGAGGAATTTGAAAATGCAAACAAGATGTGAAGGGGCCTAGGTGAGTTGGTAGTCTAACCGGTAGTAGAGCTTTCTTTCAAAGCTCTCCACCCAAGTTCAAACCCCACTATTTCACACTAGGTTGTGGTGTCCCGCCTCTTGGCAGATTGAAGCACCATATCCACCAATCGGTATGAGTCTTCCATGTTCCTCTATATTACAATATCAAAGCACACACTACACTACAAAAAAATGCAAACAAGATGATAAAACAATTAATACCTTCAAATGAGAGGTTAAAGTGACACCACATGTATTTTAAAACAACTTCTATTTTGAATGCACAGTTCAGAGTTCATGACTTCATAACCATAACCTATTTTGGCACATAAATTTGTTGTATTACTTATGTTTTTTGAGATTTTACATAACCGATGTTTGTATCTTCCTATCCATGTAACTATTTGTCTCTACGCACACACTTTAAAATGGCTCAAATGTGTTGCATCACGGAAAATTAGTTGGCAAGTAAAATATGCACAAATTATATATATAGAAAGAGAGAGAGTGTGTTTAAAAAGAGGCAATAACAGTATGCAATAATTAATACTATTATTTTATAATTTACAAAGCTTTCCAAAATGACAAATTAGTGTACCAAGTGACAAACAAATATCATAAGTTGAGTTGATGAATCTGCTTAAATTGTTTTAAAGAATACAAATATAGTGTTTGATATTTTCTATGGGATCCTTATTTGGTTGTTGAGGTGCTAGAATGAATCATTATTTCCATGTATTGAAAAAAGTAAAAAAAAGATTTCCTTGTGCTTTAAAATATAAATTTTATATTGTCATCGGATAAAATGTGACTTAGTTGCACATTTAGTTAAAATATTCCACGAAGATAAATTATAGGCTTGTAATGGCAACAAAATAATTGTTATATTAATATGTGTGAGTCTTCTATACACACGATTCAATTTGGATGGATATATTCATAGGAGTGAATGATTAAATATTCCACGGAGATAAATTATAGGCTTGTAATGGCAACAAAAATCATTGTTATATTAATATGTGTGAGTCTTCTATACATACGATTCAATTTGGATGGATATATTCATAGGAGTGAACGATTAAAAATGTTATGAAAAATATGTACGTCGTTGATGGATTTACAAGCTTGAAATTAGAAAATTTTAATTATACCCTCAAAAGCTTGAACACAAAATCATCACAAGGTTTGGTCCTTTGACTACGAAATCAAAGATGAGAGTATGTGATCCCATTTATGATTAAATGAACACATTAAACATTCAATGATATCAATAATATTATGTTCATATAGAGTTACTATTTTGCAAACCATACTTTGTCCAAATGTGCAACATTATACGATTCATCAAGTATTGACAAGAGTGGTAGTCTATTAATTCAATGAAGAAGATGACTTGTAGTAAACATGACTCTCGGTTTTAGAGCCATACTAAAAATGCTTTCATTTATTCAATGTACTATTAAATATATGAATGGAAATCCATCACTATGCTAGAAGTTTAGTATTCTTATAACTAAAAATTGGCGCAATTAGTGCAATGGATATGCTAATAGGGAGGAGCAAAGGGAAACATTACATGAGGTAGAAGGAGAATTAATTTTGAGTATCATTTTTTTCTCTGCCATGTTGTCACGAATCGAATGGGCATAGTTGGTCATGGGGATTCGTTGAGCCACGACAAGTTGTGGTTGTCCACATGGTGAAGAAAACCCTTATTGCTTAAATCGAAACAATAAACCACCTTTTTCATCATTTTTGCTACGTTTACGGTTTTGTAGTAACTATCGGGGTAGATGCGATTGGCGATGGTAGAAGTGTGAGGGGATCAAACATATACAAGTTCCCTATTTACATGAGGTGGCGAACTCACACCTATGCAAGTTCCTAGAGACAATCCTCACACCATATTTGTCACCAGGGTAAATTTTAAGACCCTCCCTTAAAAAAACCATAGATATTACTTGACAAATTTCTAAAAATAACTTTCAAATATTGGCGAAGACCATGAATTGAAAGTTGTTACGGTAGCATAATGTTCTTGGATCGATAGAAAAATCTCTTTTGTTCATGCAAAGTAAAGGTTATTTGCATATAAAAGTTTGGCTATTATTGTAAACGTTAGGTGAATCAACCCAAAAAATTAACATGTACCTAGAAAATTTAGGCGAAATAGAAAGAGATCTAATACCTCAATATTAGCCAAATCCAAATTTCAAGAACCCAAATATTCGTTGATTAACGAAGATTAACCATTAAAATTTTCACGGTCTGTCACCTATATAATTTCACCAAAAAACCGTGCAAGTATACAAAAACATGAAATAGTAAAATCCTTGATCCATTAAATTGCACAATTATTTTTGAAAGACCATGGGTCTCGGATGATTTCTTGTAGTGGTCATCCGAAGAAGGCACGATGTGTGGAGGAGGCTATTTATCTCTCTACTCCTATGTTGCAGAGCTCCTTGATTTTATATCATAGCTCCAGAATTTGAAATATTTGGACCTCTTTTCTAACTACTTCTCTGGCACAATTCCCCTGCATTTGACGAGCTCCACAGACTTGAGAGTCGAGACGTTGAATTTGTACATAAATGCTTTGAATGGAAGTTTTTCTGTCCTTTCTCACGAATTTGAGCTACCGCTCAAGTTGACGTTGGGAGTCAATCCCTCCACTGATGTCAACCTGCCTACTTTGATAAACCTAGACCTGTCACAAAATCAGTTGAGGGACACATATGAAAAATGTTCACAAGAAAGTGGGAGTGGGATAGTCCAGCAAGCAACGCCCATTACTCATTCAAAATTAAAAATTAATATACAACGCACATTACTCATTCAAAATTAAAAATTAATATGTCGTTGATACGGATACGTGGAACATTGGAAGAACCCAAAAAAATTAGTGAGAAGTTTAAACTTTACGATTCCTTTTGTTGATTTCTACATCAAATTATATTTTAAAAACTTATCCCGAAAATGCTTGACCGCTATGATCCAATTGTAAATTGATGACTCGTTATGGGTGACTCAGTAGTGCAAGGCAAGGACATCGTGTCACATTTGACCAATCTTCTCCTAAAGTAAATTCCACCCGATCAAAATGTCAGATACCGACACACCAATTTGGTTTTTCCCTTGTGCAGGGATGACAATTGATGGCTGACCCCTCCTATCAAACCAAAAATCTATGACGGTTAAAAGGTTTTAAATGGTTGTCTGCCTCTCTCAAATAGCTCTTCTTCATTGAATAATTTAAAATATACATTATTTTCTTGACTTGTATTTATGAGTGTTAAGCAAGTTTCAAGGATTATATGCTCCATATAATCACATTATTAGTAAAATATGGTATTTCAATTTCTATGTAATGTTGTGCTTATAGTTATATTAACTGTGTTTATAGTGATAATGATAGTTTTGTTAAATTCCTTCACGTCAAATGGAGATGGGAAGACTATTTTGTAAAGTGTAAAATATGGTTAAAATAAGCAAAAACGCGTTCGGATGGGTGTCAAAACTCAAATCTGTCCTCATGGACTCGTGACTTAGTAGATTAGCGGTGCAAGGAAATCATGTCACATCTCATAACCATCGCCAAGAAAGGTTCTCGAAACTGTTGGTCCCATTTGAGTTGACAAGTCAATCCCAAGATCCTCGCACATGAAGCAAAATGTGCGATTAAGCGTGCTCGAGGACACTTTGAGCGCATTTGTATGCGCATTTTCACACCGTTTCTTGTTGTCTCAGGATCTATCGGATGCTCGTCCCGCCTATCACTACAATATGACATTATTTAATAAAATATAAATGTATAAATTCATTTTTTGTATTTTCAAATTATTTTTCATATGCCTCTATCTACTACCAAAATATTTAATTATTTTATAACAAGTACATATGAGTGTGGATTGGGCTCTATTTTTTAAGCGTGTGTGTGGATAGGGGTCATTGAGCACGGACATGGGAGTTGGGAGAGCGCTTTACCCATTGGAATTTATTTCCATGTGCGAGGACCACCAGACAAACAACGACCATAACCACGATGTGATCGATAACATGTAGGTTGAAATATTAACACGGTGTAATAATGTTCACTTACACTTTGCTATTTTGTTGGGTGTCTGTGTTCTGGTTTTTACCCTAAAAATAACCATGACTATGTAGAGCGGGATGAGGATCCAAAAAGCATAGCCAACCAACCACTACTAGTATAATTTATACAATGGCTAAGTGCGAGATGAATTATTTTATTATTATGTAGATGAAGCACGGATTGAAGCTCATCTTTGTCCACATCATTTTCTCTTTGTCGAGGGGGTAGGTTGAACCCAACTTGAATAGCCAATGGCTACCCTTCACTTATTTTTCACCCATGTATGGTGCCCCACCCTCATGGTCTCCATGGCCCATGCCCCATGCACATATCCGGTTTCATGACATAATGTCGGAAACCGCTTACCTAGATGACATCCCCGACGCACGGTCGATTGACATGGTATTAACATGTATGGGAAACTCACCCTGACGTGGACGGTTTGACATGGATGCCAAATGGGATCAATTTGAATTATTAAACTTAGTGCCCACCCACCTCCGCGCCAAATGAATGATTCCCCTACCTCTAAATTATTCCAATTGCAAAAATGACACCGATACCTCTGAATCATTTCTTGCTACTGGGAAATCACGAGAAGTTTTTGCCCGATAACCAGAAGCTCGAGCCACACAGTGTGAAGACATCACCATTCACGCGTAAGGGGGAGTCGCTTAAAGAAGTTCAACCTTCATTTGTGCCTTTGTTTGTTGTATCACTTTGTTGTACGAGGAGGAGGAGCAAGAGTCGGATTCCATTCCATTCACATTTTCCATAAGTGCTCATACCCACTTTTTTTTTGTGTTTTCTATATGGGTTTCTCGTTTTCGAGTTTGCATTCTTTCTGTACTGGTATATTTGTGTTGTTACATATGGATGCCCACCTTTGTGCCTAAAATCCCCCAACCGTTGTTTTGTTTAATATTTCGTGTTTTCACAAGGTATTTTCACAAGATGCAATACAAAACCTTTACAATGCTTAGCCATATGCTTCTTACTTGGAAACCCCTAACTCACCATCATGCCATTTTTGTTTCTGAGCTCGATTCTTTGGCTTGAGTTGGTTCGACCTTGCAGTGGGTGCCATTTTTTCACTCTTGAGCTCATGTTGGCGTTTTGATATGACCTGTCCTAGTTTTGATAATACATTTAGGGATTTTTGTTTGATATGAAACTATTTGAAAAAATGCCTTATAGAAAACCATACCTACAGAGAGAAAATCAGCAACACTTCTCAAACCTTTGACATGTAATAATCTAACCTAGCTTACTTATTGGCTTGAATTGCATCATCTTCCATGTAGTTCTCATCAAATATTTGAAAAGACTCATGAAAAGCCCATATTGGAGGCACCACGATAAAAAAATTGCGTGAACCTGGAAAATCAATGAAATAGCAATCATATTGCCAAACAATGCTCATAAGAAGGTCCTCTACAATGTATTTACCCTTCTATATCTTTTCATTTGGATGCCATATGATTAGCTATATATCTTTTCTCTAAGTACAACATCCCTTTCCAAAACGTCTACAAAATGTGGAAGAATTTTAATTATTTGAAATAAAACCATGAAAGATACATGGTTTAATGGATTGAAATTATCATATGATGTGAAAACCTTGGGTCTATGGATATGTATCTCGATTGACAAAGGTGAAAATATTAGGAAATCTGCAAAATTAAAGCTAGTATAAAAAAATTTTCCTTACTACAATTGAAGACTATAATAGAAGGGTTAGCCTAGTTTTATATTTAATATGTATTTATAATTATTCTTTAAAGAATATTTATACACCATACAAACATATCTGAAATTTGTGATTTCCTAACCTTATCTCATATTAATTTACATATGTCATGATATTAATTTACATATGTCATGATATAGCAAATTATGATTTTTATTTCTAGATTTTACACACATCATATTGACTAAATTAGCTAATACTATTGTTGGAAAATTTATAAAGCAATGTGTAATTTCCTTTTCCAATTCAGAACCGATCATTTAATCATTTTCCTTATAGGTATTATGGAATATGTAAATGAAACCCCCATCATAACAAAATTAGATGATAGTGTTGTCGTAGTGAGGTGATAGCTTCAAACAAGCTTCCTCATTTTTTCTCACCCCAAGTTTCTATAGAGGATAGATCCACATATGGTCCTCAATACACTTTTGCAAGTGTTAGTCACTCTATGTTACTACTTGTTGTTGCCACATACTCTAGCATTACGGTAGGATGTTGGAAACTTTATTTCCTTCTAATGTGATTGTTGATAGTGATCTCCATGTTGTGCTAGACCTAATGAAGAAAATCAATGACACATAACTCCACATACAAGCCTTATACCATTTCCTCTGTGAATTGGGATATGACCAATACTATAATGGCAACAATGAGCAATATATTAGAGATGCATTTAGCGCTTACCTTGCATCTCCGTAATGCTATAGAAATACTCTCCCTATTTCATCTTTTCCATGTTCATTCTTGCACACTAATCTCTTTTTCTTGACCATAGATGTCTATTACCTGTATTATCAATGCACACATCATTTATTTTTGATACCTTTTATGTTTGGATAAATATATTGTACTATTTACTCCTATGTATAAGCAAATTATATTTTCTTATAAACTATTTTTGGGTGTGTGTACATTGTTAGAATATGCGGAGAGGAAAGAATAAAGAATGAATAGAATGTACAAAGAATGGATGAAGAGAAATCAAAATGCACACATTATCATTGTGTTTCCATAAATTTTATTATGTGAAATATGGTTATAAAGTGTTTATAGTAATTTCAACAGATTATTATTTAATATTTAATTAACATTAATAAATAAGCCTAATATTTTAATACCCCTCTTACGTATTACACTATAGAACATACTGAAAGAAGTTTAAAATAACATAACTAAACAAGACCACACATTCTTCAAAAGCTTTCCATTTTGAAAAAATTGTTTTTACTAGGTAGAACTTCATCAAGTTGCCTCATTGACCCTCGTAAAGGTGTAATTCCCAAGTTGAATTCATGAAATCCCAAATTACAAAATCTCTGAATTATTGGGCAATCATCCATACCTTTGAGTTACTCTCACAATGCTCCATCAAGTTGTCTCATGACCTTACATTGTAGAGGACCTCTACAATGTATTTACCCTTCTATGTATTTACTCTCACTGTGTTTATTTGTTTCAAGCCTTACAAATTTTAGTCTGCTTTCCCGTATAAAAGGATTTGTGTCCAAGTGGATTTAAGCAAATAGCTCAAATAATCCATAGATAAAGGGGTAACTTCTCTTTTCACATAGTTTTTTATATTAACCTGCCTAACACTGTTCCCATACTGCTAAAGGTTTTCCAAGCTCGTTCCCAAATCCACTGAATTTTAATACTTATCAAGAGACTCAAACTATGAATATTGTGCACAAACTACAAATCTTTGATCCCAAATATTGTTGGAGAGATTAAAAATGGAATTGTGGTACCCTGCTACTAAAAAATGAATATTGGTGTGATTCAAAAACATGCTCTGTCAAAGGCACCATCAAAACCTCTGTTGCCATCTCCTTAACATCATTGTCTCTCTTCAACACTTAGTGAATAACTAGAAAATGAACTCTAGTTTCAAAGAAATCAAGGACATAGATGGTGTATGGAAAGATAAGTATGAGTAAATATGTTAAGTATTCTGATTTTTAACCTATATATATGGATGGATAAAATATCATAATTGGAGAACAATTTAACTTATTGCAGTCCTAGTAACATACCAAACCTGTTATTTATGCTCTTAGAGATATATTCAAGAAGAGGGTGCATGCCATTATAATTTGAAGCCATTTAAAACAATAAAAAATGAAATTATATTAATATGATCCACAAATGGCTGAATGATTCAGTTGCCCTCTTATTAATAGAATGATTTCATATACTTATCCCAATGTTGTGATCCGGTAGGATCTCTAAATTTCCACATTTTGTACATACTCATTTGATACAATCAACCTTAAATTCAAGTGCATTGTCTACTTTATTACAAATAGTATCACTGACAACATGACTTGCACATGGAGGGAATCCATCATTTGTTGTCATCTAATATATAATCTCTAAATTTTCTAAATGTGGTTGTATATAGCTCAAACTATATATGGGTACGACAACAACATATGTCATAGATTATATTTTTCCTTACATATATCAATTTTAAATTCTCAAATGCTCATTGTGGAATTTTGATTTTAGGATTGTAATCTTTAATGATTCTATACAACTCACTTTGGTTTTTTTCTAGAAAATGATTTGGGTATTCTTTCCTCAAACTAGGAAAAACCATAATCTGTAATACATCCTTTGCATTGGAAGAGACACATGGTTTTTCCAATACTCAATAACAATATCTTTTACACCATTATAAATTTTATTTCTTTGAGGTTCCGTACATATCAATACCCAATTTCCATTATTTCATCCAATTTTACCCTACACTTCACATACCATAAGATAGTTCTTCTACCTTTACCAAGAGCATTTGCAATTGTTGTGACTTATCACTTTTTGACTATTTCTAGAGCCACTAAAGTTTTTATGATAGATCTATGTGCTACAAAAATATTTTCTATGAGATAAGCTACCAATAATTTCAAGTGCATTATGTAATTTATGTACCTTGATTTATTTCAAGTTATTCGTAGCTTTTGAATCAACTCCTAACAACTCAAAAATAGGGACCATGTCTTTACATTGAAAAATTCTTTCTACCAATTGAGATATGGTAATCAAATATTTATTTTGAAATTAATCATTGTGTATCTTTGTTGAATGGGACTTTATATTGTTTACAGAATCTACCTTTATCTCTTCAACAATAAAATATAAATCATCTTCACCCATATCCTCATTATTATTCATGTTTGGTAATCCTCCATTTAGAAAAATTTCTTCTTCCTCTCCTTAAGAACAATCAACATCTTAAGCATTGTTATTTGTTCATTGCTTCCTTTTATTTCTTCATCTATTATTTCTTGAGATTGGAAATCTTCTTGTTCTTTAAGTGCTTGGCAAGTTTGAATAGCTTCAAGAGCTTGTTGAGTTTGAAGAGCTTCATTAACTTGAAGAGAAATTTGTTCCTTTTTAACTTGTTATCTTTGTTTCTCTTTTCATTATATTTCTTCTCCTTTTTAGGGTCTAAATTTTGATCAACCTTCCTCGACTCTTATACATTTCTAACCCATTACATGCCATAATGCCTATCAAATTACAACAATTTGATTTAATTATTTAATTTTAGAAATTGAAGTAAAAGAGAGAATTGATTTCATATTTGAACTAAATTGAAATTACATAGTTGAAGTAAATAAAACATTTTAATATGTGGGTAAGTGCACGAAGTTGGGGGCCAAAAAGTGGACAAAAACCTAAAAAAATAAAAACATGTACATGCGTTCTATTATAACGTGATCACGTTTTAAATTATTAGGTTTGGGATTTACCAAAGCATAATGTGTACGTGTTATGTCTACTATAAATAAAAAAAGAGGCCCAAGCCTCTATCATTTTATCTCCCTCAAACGCGAGTTTTAGAGCTTAACCATGCCCTCAAATTTTTTTCATTCAACTAGATCTCAAGCTCAAAGGATCATTTCTGGATCGCTGGGAAGATATGAATCGATGATGGCACCATGGAGAAGAGGTAGGCACAATTATTTTCTCAAAATTGCATTGAAATATGATAATTATAGATTAAAATTTGAATTGAATACATTTTTTTATTATTACTGATTGGAGGTCAAGGGAATCAACCACAACCAAACCTGTTATTCCTATCATCCCTCCCAACACTCCCACAATTGCTCAACATCCCAGGTAGTCAAGAAGATTTAGCAACCCACATAGTTGAAAACAAAATTGAAATTGAGGATTTAATCAAAAGAATGAGGGATTCACAATCTACAAACCCCCACCACACCTCTTGAAAACACATTGGAGGCATTACTTTCTCAAGTTGACATGGAAACAGGGAAAATTGATCATTGGACAACTTACAAGAGAGGGTTGTAGGGTTTATTATTCCAACAAATTGTCATATGTGGATGTAAAGAAAAAATAAATTACAAAAGACCTCATATACGCCTTATTCATGGACCCCGCACTAATTTTCCTGTTTCGTTGTCATGTAAATGGTTTCCCATCCATTGGTGCAATAATAATTTGATTAAAAATAATTTTGGAACCGATGGTGGATGGTGTTTGATTTTCCACCTTGTAATAACAACGAGGTGCCACTATACTTTTGAGGAAACTCTATTGCGATTTTATCCTCAATGAGATCCCAAATTATTTTGATTTTCGAGATTTCCAGGGCTGAGGAAAAGGATCTGCACAAGATTGACCAGTGCACAACGTGCACCTATTCAGTAGGGTAGATTCCCCGCATGAAGCCCCCTCACCCTGAGATTGTCCCTCAAGTAGTGAAGGAGACAATAGAGATTGATACACTCCATGCGCTTCAGGGGATATATACTGACCCTTGTTTGACATACGAGGGAGATTTCTAAGCTAGATGCTCGCGGAGGTACACAGTATTCCCTCAGGGAGTACTAGCATGAGGCCACATCTTTTCTCGTCATGTGGTAGCATATGTTTGGGGCCCGAGGAGGATGATACTTTCATGCGTATTGATTTTGGTGGAGTTGGTGCTAGGGGTGCACATGATAATGTCACTATGTCAGATGTCCTTTTGAGTGAGACATTTGGATTACAATCATCAACATCACCTTCGCAGGTATTTGTTATGTTTTATTATGTGTGTTACAAAATTTTTGGAGTACTTGATTTACTTATATATGTTAAATTTTTGAAATAATTGTATTTGTACATGTACATGCATTGATATTATAGTGCGTGGGAGGCGCATCTTCATCCCAACCACAGGCGGCGAGCACCATGCATACACATACATTCACAGAGGTAATTTAGAATGTTAATTATGTAAAATTTTCACATACATGCATATATATATATATATATATATATAAGTTTTGAAGTCAAATATATGTATGTTCTTGTATGTCCATCTAACTCATGTGATACATGTTTGATAAAGATGTTGACTTCACTAGACACCCCACCATCTCTGCGACAAGTAGAGAAAGGTGTTGCATTGCACGATTTCATCTCGCACGTGAACTCACGAGGTATTCAAACAACATGTAAATTTTGTTAAATTTTCCGTGTAATTCATATTATGTTAAATTACATGTTAGTAATGTCTTTCATTGTAGAATTATTAAATTATGTTAATAATGTCCTTCATTGTGTATATGCAGGAGTTACCTGTGACAGGTAGCAACCCTGTTCATTTGATTCACAGGCGTGGCGGGGTAAAAACAATAGTTCTATATTGATAAAATTAGTTAAAATATTGTCATTATGTACATACATGTACTTAGTTCTATTTTCGCTAATTTGATGTTATATTTTCTGATCTTATGTGTATGTAGGGAACTTCAACCCCTCCATTTTGACTTAGAGGGCATAATCCACTATCTCATTGTCTTCGTACCCCCGTTCATACTCCAGGAGCTCCTAATGACTCATCTGAGCATGAGATGCAAATTCAATGCATGATCGAAAACTTGTGGTAAGTTTGTGTATTTATGTAAATACTTGCATTCTAGCATGGTCTTAAATACATGTTGAAAACATATATAAATTAAGTTTTGACAAAAAAACATTGTTTGCATTTACAGGCTCATCTATAGGTGAGTATTCAGTGGAAGAGGACTCATAGCATGGGCTTGGATGATCCAAAGTCATCTCATAAATCTCCATCTTCGTTTAAAGGAGGGCCTTCTTCGAGCAAGCGCAAGAGAGGGATAGATTTTGATGATTAGGAAATATATATGTCTTACATGACATTTTTTTATGCTTATGTGCATGGCATTGTATGTACGCCTATATGGCATTTGAACTTGATGGTATATGACCTATTTGGGCATTTTTATATTTATTATGCACATTAAAATACTATTTGGAACTTGATATTTTTGTATGAGACCTTACATTTCTGATATTATTTTTGCATGAAACTAATATGATGTGCACTTGACAATATTTAAGACATTATGGATTATTTTTTCATTTATTGGTGATGTACATGTACTAGCATTTTCAATGTATAATATGCATCAAACTTTGGAAATAAATATTTATATAATGTATGTATATAAAGAGTTACCTAATCTAAGTAATTATTCATTCAATTTATCAATGTGTATATGTGTATTTACCTTACTTGCACTTCTTCTTGCTCATGGTCTCTTTGTATTGGTTCCTATCTTATCATGCACTTACTACATTCTTATATGCTTCTTAGTCTTCTCCCTTATTAAAACACCTGAGAGTCTTCTATACATTACTCCAATGCTTGAGAATGTCTCTAGATGCAATGACATTCTGATTCAAACACTCAATGATTCTTGATTGTCTAATCATGTCCAATTCATGTTATTACCTTTAAATCTATAGGCATTTCAAGTTATTTAGAAATCACATCACACCCTTCACTAGGCTTGATGACTACCCCTATCCTTTTGAAGGCGCTTTTGAAAGCATCCATGGGTTTATCATAGCATAAATTATCAATGAATGGAAGGTCACTAAGCCGTAGGCCAACTGACTCCCATTTAGAACTAAATAAGAAATATTTACTAGGTGATTGATAACTCCCGTGTGTTCTTAGACATTCCCAATCAAATTCATTCTTAAGCCAATCTAGTCATTCATGGCTCTTAAGGGACTACGCCGGATGAGGTAGCCCGAAAGCATGAGGAGTGTAGGGAACCAAAACAAAGCCTCCCCTAGTGTTTACCTGGCCACCCCGACGTGTTGGCGTAGTTGGATCGGCACCAAGAGCTTCCGTTTACAAAGTATTGTGTATGGAAACCTTACATTGACTCAAACTACATTATTTTACGCATTTACAAACAATAAGACAACAAGAGAACCGAATGGATATGGAAAAAACCATGAGAGGATTTCGTAGAGGGATTCAACATGGAGGTTTCGGACCTAACGAGACGTCTCTATGTGCCACAGAGTCCGAGAAATCACCCGTCAAAGATATAACGTGTTTTGGTCTCAGGGCTCTTAAGGGACTACACCAGATGAGGTAACCCGAAAGCACGTGGAGCATAGGGAACCAAAAAAATCCTCCACTAGCATTCACAAGACAATCCAGACGTGTTGGCCTAGATGGTTTGGTCCCATGAGCTATTGTTTGCAAAATATAGCATCTGGAAACCTTACACTGACTTAAACTACACTATTTCGCATGTTTACAAACAATAGGACAACAAGAGAACCGAATGGATATGGATAAAACAGTGATAAGATTTTGTAGAGGGCCCCGACGTGGAGATTTTGGATCTAACGAGACATCTCTACGTGCCATGGATTTTGAGAAATCACCCATGTCGAAGATATAGCGTGTTTTGGTCTCGAGGCTCTTAAAATAGTACTATCCGAACGAGATAGCCCAAAGCAAGGAGAGCGTAGGGAACCAAAAAAATCCTCCACTAGCATTCACCAAGAAACGGACGTGTTGGCCCATATGGTTAGGTCCATGAGATATCGTTTGCAAAATATAGTGTCTGGCAGCCTTACTATGACTCAGACTACACTATTTTACACATTTGTAAACAATAGGACAACAAGAGAACCGAATGGATATGGATAAAAACACGATAGGATTTTGCAGAGGGCCCCAACGTGGAGGTTTTGATTTGATGAGATGTCTCTAGGTGCCACGGAGTCCAAGAAATCACTCGTCGAAGATATAGCGTGTTTTGGTCTCATGGCTCTTAAGGACTACACCCATACGAGGTAGCTCAAAAGCATGGGGAGTGTAGGGAACCAAAAAAACCTCCCCTAGCATTTACCTGGCCACCCGAATGTGTTTCCATATTTGGTTCGGTGCTAAGAGCTTTTGTTTGCAAAGTATTGTGTCCGATGACCTTTTACACCGACTCGACTACACTATTTCATGTTTTTGCAAACAATAGGACAACGAGAGAACCAAATGGATATGGATAAAACCACGATAGGATTTTGTAGAGAGCCCCGACATGGAGGTTTCTGATCTTACGATACATCTCTAGGTGCCATGGAGTCCAAGAAATCATAAGTCAAAGATATAACATGTTTTGGTCTTAGGGCTCTTAAGAGACTATGCCCAAACAAGGTAGCCCGAAAGCACGAGGAGCATAGGAAACCAAAACAAAGCCTCCACTAGCATTCACCAAGAAATTTGGACATGTTGGCCCAAACGGTTTAGTCCCACGAGGTACCATTTGCAAAATATAGCGTCTGGCAGCCTTACATTGACTCAAACTACACTATTTCGCACGTTTGCAAACAATAGGACAACGAGAGAACCAAATGGATATGGATAAAACCACAATAGAATTTTGTAGAGGGCCTCGACATGGAGGTTTCAGATCTGAGGAGACATCTCTAGGTGCCATGGAGTCAAGAAATCACTTGTCGAAGATTTAGCGTGTTTTGGTCTCATGGCTCTTAAGGGACTACGCCCAGACGAGGTATCCCGAAAGCATGGGGAGTGTAGGGAACCAAAAAAATCCTCCCTTAGTGTTTACGTGGCCACCCCAGCATGTTGGCATAGTTAGTTCAGTGCCAAGAGCTTTCGTTTGCAAATTATTGCGTCTGGCAGCCTTACACTAACTCAGACTACACTATTTCGCGCATTTACAAACAATAGGACAACGAGAGAACCGAATGGAGATGGAAAAAAATATGAGAGATTTTGTAGAGGGATTTGACATGGAGGTTTCAGATCTGATGAGACATCTCTAGGTGCCATGGAGTCTGAGAAATCACTGTCAAAGATATAACGTGTTTTGGTCTCAGGGCTCTTAAGAGACTACGCCCAAACGAGGTAGCCCGAAAGCACGGGGAGTGTAGGAACCAAAAAAATCCTCCACTAGCATTCACCAAGCCATCTAGATGTGTTGGCCTAGATGGTTCAGTCCCATGAGCTACCATTTGCAAAATATAGCGTCTAGCTTGACCTTACACCGACTAAGACTACAATATTTCACGCTTTTAAAAACAATAGGACAACGAGAGAACCGAATGGAGATGGATAAAACCAAGAGAATATTTTGTAGAGGGCCCCGACATGGAGGTTTTGATTTTATGAGACATCTCTAGGTGCCATGGAGTATGAGAAATCACTGTCAAAGATATAGCGTGTTTTGGTCTCAAGGCTCTTAAGGGACTACACCGGACGAGGTAGCCCAAAGCACGGGGAGCGTAGGAAACCAAAAAAATCCTCCTCTGCTAGTTTTCAAGTCTTGGTCATATTTTTATATAAATGCCTTGTCATCATGTAGTTTCTAGCAGCTACCCGGTGTGGAACTGCATTGTAACTCATCATCAAAGATAAGAGGTTTTATCATGTTGATCGTAAGATGTTGAGGGGGCTAGATGCAATCAATTTGGGATTAGATCATAGTAATCAACAAAATATGGAATTCTAAACATATTTATCAACCATAAAATCAATGATAAGCCCTAGCTTCTTGTGCTTTCCAAATTTATCTTTAGACTCCTTCATTTTTGTGTAAGGTTTTGAGCATGAAATGGTTTATTTCATGTTGTGTTTGTTTCTTTTCTTTGATTACATTATTGTTTCTAATATGTCAATGACCTAGACTACAATGCTGAATGCTTTAGAATTTGAAATAGATATGTTGAATAAAACACTAACAACTCATGAATATAAGTCTATATAAGGTGTATAGAATGTGAGCATCAATATCTAAATTGCTTTGACCCATGACACAAGCCATAAATTTCCTATCATGACCACAACAACCAACAATTCATCCTCCCTCTAATTTTCTACTTCTACAAACTATCAAATACATAAATATACCTAGAAGTACATACATACCATAATCACAACTATGATTCCAAACAACATATATCCAAGCCTTTTTTAAAAAAATTGAGCTGGTGAGGCTCATAGCTGAATCAAAAACATCATGTTTTTTACATTCGTCTAGGTTACTACTCCAAGCTACCATCACAATTTGTGATCCTTGATGTGTGTTTATGCATTTGTTTTAAGGATAAAGGAGTATTTCCTTTCATCTCCCATTTCTACAATAGATACTAAGATAAATCTATAATTTATATAGTCTCAATCGCTCATGTTGTTCATATTTGCAAAAAAATCATTAAACGACTACAAAAATCTTTTCTAAATAGTCAAAGTAGATTGATTAACAGGTGTTGGCACTATGGTAGAATGAATCTTGTGGAATTTGATATGCATATTTGTGATGCAAACACTGCATGTAAAAGTTACCACTATCAGTAGATGCCATTTTCCCTACATGTACCAAAAGTAACTCATTCCTCTGATAAAGATCCAATGCAAAACTTGGCAGGATTTTTGACTTGGCCATATACATGGTATGCAAAAACATTAGGCTTCTCTGCAAAAACTTTCAGCTAATGACATTTTGATGTTGTCATCTACATTGTGTTCAAAAACACTAGCCCTCTCTTCAAAAAACCGATAGATATTTAACTGCAAAACGGATAAACCAAAAGCACCTCTCTGGAGATGGCATGTTTATGCCTTACAATTCCTTAACCACTGCATATAAAACAAGTGGAACTAACATCATCTATTTAGGAGACCACTCATTGGATATCAAAATGGCAGTGACTACTGTATTTACTACCGGTTAGAGTAATAGCCTAAATCAACATTCTATTTCTCAAATATCAAATGAATTTCTTCCTTCAAAAAAGAAACTATGGGTGAATGCTCAATCAAAAATAAAGTACAATTCTAAACGAGTTTCAGGCTCAATTATCAATACTTCATTGCAGTTTCTCTTGCCATTTTGATGCTTTTGAACCGCCGCTGGTTTGATTTCGAAGTTGAAGCAACTGGGATTAATAAAAATAATCAACTTGGCATGTTGTCCTTAAGATTATCCATGATTCTATCGACAACATCACATAGATCTTCCATTCCAATTAAGTTGTGATCCTTCCACGCTTCCCATTTTTCCTTTTCTTCTGCTATTATCTTCTCTTTAAGTTCTTCTAGATGTTTTTGGGTAATCGAATTGA
Organism: Taxus wallichiana var. yunnanensis; assembly: GCA_018340775.1. Taxonomy (NCBI): domain Eukaryota; kingdom Viridiplantae; phylum Streptophyta; class Pinopsida; order Cupressales; family Taxaceae; genus Taxus; species Taxus wallichiana. The sequence goes on along the minus strand of CM031241.1, from coordinate 586,047,860 downwards.
CTCTTTATGAATTTAGGAGGCATTTCTTCTTGAATCATAGTGACATCTTCACCTAATTATTTTTCTTCACGATGTTCATTGTCATCTAAAGTTGAAGACTAAAAATTTATATGGCCTTCGGCTTCTTTTTGGGCACAAACAACCTTTTGTAATATCCAAAAAAATTTAGGCTCTTCATTCTCTATTTGATTGAAGATATTCATTCTTTCAAAATGAATAGTTGGAACATTGGTGGTCTCCCAACAAACATAAGTTCATAGTCTACATAGTTGCATCTGTGGCAAAATCATTGAGGATAACAAGATTGCAGAAGATGACAAAAGAATCGGCAAAGTTTGCAGGCTCTCCTTTTTCTCCCACCCCACCTGAATAGTGTAGTCTGAGTCAGTGTAAGGTTGTCCATTGCCAATCACCTGAATAATATAGGTGGTTCATACAATATATGTGGTGAAATGAAAATTTTAATAAGATATTTTTACAATATAGGTGGTGAAATGAGAATTTTTGTTTGTTGTTCCTTTTTAATATTTAATTTCTCTTAGCTTCACTTGGCTTCGAGAATAATAAATTCTCTACTGAAAGTGCCAACCACGTGAAGGTGGAATCTTTTTTTTGGCACCACTAACCTACATAAACATGTTAGTAAGTAATTAAATAGAATTTTAAATCATACATAATTTAAACAAAATCATTTAAGTAAATATTCAAATTAAATTCATGAAGAACATACCTTTGCAAATTTAATCCAATGAACCACAAGGATCAACTCTACTATTGACAGTAGCAAGAATTGCTTCATGATCTGATTCACGAACCTTCCACAGATTCTTGTTTAATGGCTGACCTCGATATTTGATCAATTTAATATTTGTTGCAAGGACCAAATGTGAATAGTGAAGTATCTTTCGATGTACTTCATAGTCTTCAAACAACCAAATGTTTGATTTTTTTATAGGATATCATCGAAGCCAAGTTCCAATGACTACCACTAACCCAGTGGGATACTCAAGGTCTTCACCATCAATGACTATGGAAGACAAAAAAATTCCCCTCTACACAACAAGACAAGAAGTAGTATGTTCCCTCTTCATTAAATTCCGTCGCAATAACTGTAAAAACGTGCCCTACATCACAAATTAAAACTATAAGTCAAATTTAAAATACATTAAGATTTGACCATTTAATAATTTATAAATCTAAAACATGGCATGTACATATATGCATACACCTTGTTGCACTAAATCGGGGACTTGGTCAAAGTCGGGGTGATGTTGTCATTTTATCGAAGACCCTAAAGTTGTAATGCTCATGGAACTTGATGTGTGTCGAGTGGAATTAGAGATCTACAAGTCCATTCAACCACCTTTGTTATGACTCACATTCATTCTACAAAAAATCAATGCATGATATACAAAAACATGTCATGCACCTAGTATAAATAGTCCAAGCATTTGCATCTGAACTACGGAATGAGTGCATATCACTTGATCCTACAACTATCATACAATCTTCAAAGTTTTCCAGATGTTGTTCCTCTATCAACCAAAAATATCTACGAACCGTTGATCTCTCTTGAGATTCATGGTCCATATTCTTGACACATCAATCAACAATGTTTTTGCATCAGTAAATTAATCACCATCCTTGAACTTTAACTCTTCTCTTGCAAGTGCTCTTTTCACACATGCTCCTGCACCATCATGATCTCCTTTTCCATGCCCTACCTTAGTAAAACTCAGATATGTTGTACATTTGTTTCTTTGTGCATCTTACTTAGCCAATAAAACATTTGTGCATTCTTGAATTGTGATGTGTTGTTGTCTCGACCAAATGTAATGTCAATCAAAACTAATTTTCCTCTCATTCAAGTTTGCATAAACACACTGGAAACACCCTTGTAAATATTATGTAGAATGTGTCCGATCATGCCGATGTAGAAATGAAAATCTCTTAATATTTTCTGATCTTGCTCGGTGCTTTACGGAGAGTGCATGAATGCTATATGCAAGAAAATAACAACAATCCTTTGAGTTATAATATTGAGGTGAACATCCATTTGTGGCTGCAATGTGTAATTCTTTGTGAATTCAACTCTTTGAAACAATAGTACCCGATTGGGAATGTGTCCTTGCTTAACTTGAATTGTTCATCCAACCATTGAGCTCTATGTATATGCCTTGCATACTCATAAAAAAATTCTCTCGAATTTGGCCATATATTACGATACTGGTAATTGTTTTATAACAAGCTCACACCTCTTAGATTCTTTTCCATATTTTAATTAATATGCCACCAATTTATATTTGGTGAAATCAACCAATTCTTTTCTATTAAGAAGGAGTACTCTCCTCATAGATACAACTTTTAGATTTGGCAAGCCACCACATACATTACACGTCCCATCAAAACATGCTTTGTTATAAAAATGGTCTAGTTGATTTTTCACAAAATATTGTCGAATAAATTCCCTTGAAGATTTTGGTGGAACATTTAATACACACTCCTACGAACATAATGTCATTATGCAAAACATGAGCGTATTTGAAAAAATATCATAATGCGTTGAAAATTCAACATGATGCTTACAACAACAAGTGGTACATAGTGATTGATTTTCACATAAAAGGGTTTGCTCATTTCAAAAAAATTGGCTGATGCTAATTTGTGGATTTTCATTCTTAAACTTAGAGAACAATTGTGTTTAAGTCATATCTAAGAAATGTTTTGCACACTGATTCACGATTACGAGAACCTATTCTTCTTTTTATTGTATCTCTTCTATTCGGTGACACCCTTGTGTTCTCATTCCAAAATTTTACAATTAATTCTTTTAGAATATCAGATGTATTCTTGTCTTTTCATGGAATTCTGCTAGAGAAATCCCAATAGTCAATGTTATTGATTGACTCAAGACATTTGCATCTCTCTATTGCTTTCATTAGTATTTTTTGTTTAGCTTCAAAGCGCTATTTGTTTTTCTAATCAAGAGTTTATTAACTGTTTTATCACTTACAATACAATTAGTAAGTGCACGCCATGTAGCATTACTATCTTTAGTGCGTATTTTGCCACCTAAAAATTGGTATGCTTTATGTATTGTTATCCCAATTTTTCCCCGGAAAAATTGGTCAAACATGACCCTGCGAGAGTAGAAGAAAATCGAAGGGTTGGCTGCATCTGCGAGATCACATTCAAATGTAACAATTAAGGGTTGCGGTGGGACTCTCTGATGAAGGAGCATGGTATGTGAAGGACCAAACAACATCAAAGGATCCTAGAGCTTGAAAGGAAAGAAAAGCGGGAAAGGCTCGAAGTTTCGAGACTTAGCCGCATCTGCATAAGTCGACTCGGGGCCAAACAGTAGACTCGCGGAAGGCATCATGTGTCGGCTCGGTGCAATTCTAGAAGGCACATCAAAAGGTAAACCCCAAACGAGCATGAATCTTCCACGTGCCTCATCGGCGCAATTCCAAGGGCAAAATCCAAAGTGGGGACCCCAAATGAGCTTGACCCTCCACATGGTCAGAGCCTCAAAATTTTAATCAGCCATTGAAAATTCTAAGGCTAGTGGAAAGAACCACGTGTCGGCTCGGCATAGTTTTAGAAGTGAGAGCCAAAGGCGGAAGCTCAAACAAAGCCCTCCTCTCCACGTGTCTAGGGTCTCATCTCGTAGTTGAAAAGTCACAAAAGCGATAGAGGGTGCCACGTGCTTCATCAGCGCACCTTGAGGGTCGAATCGGGCGGTTCACCAAGCAGTGCGGAGCTTCCATGTGTCCCAAAACCTGATGAAGCGAGTGTTCACTTGAGGAGCAAGCCGGAATCGGCTAAGTATACGGATCAGTAGAATCCTCCACGTGTCTCATCGGTGCAACACCAAGGCTGGGTCCAAAGAGCGGGTTTCTAAATAAGCGCGAGGCCTCCACGTGTCCCAGTGCTGAAAAAAAGAAGATAGAGCAAGGCATTTAATCGGATAAGTATAGAAGGGCAAGACGGACACTTTGCGCAAGTGTCTCAACGGTGCACATTCAAAGACGCGACCCAAAGCAGAGACTCAAATGAGTGCAAGGCTTCCACGTGTCTAGGGTTTGAGAAATGCATTGGCCCGAATCGGCTAAGTATTGCGTAAGACTCAGCTCAAAAGGAGCCACGTGTCGGCTCAAGCCACATCTTCAAAGGTAATTTAAAAGTGGGTCTTCCAGACAAGCGCTAGCCTTCCACATGTCTCAGTCTCGAAAAGGGATAGAGTCGCAGGTTGAAAAGTCAAGATGGGGAGAGTTAGCAGAAGGAGCCATGTGTCTCTTTAGCACAACTTCAAAAGCAAAATCCAAAGCGGTCCCAAACACGCACCTTTCAACTCTACACGTGGCCATGTCTCAAGTCAAAGTGGGAAGGCGGGTCGACGGAGGCGATTTGAACTTTTGGCTCAAGAAGACATAAAGTGTAAAAATAAGTGCACCTCTGCCGAAGCCCAGAGAAGCCATGTGTTAGGCCTAAATCACAAGCGGGAAGGCGTGCCTTAGAAGTATTTTTCCGAGCGGACCGGCAGGGTGGCGGGAGAATTTTAGACTTTTCACCAAAGTGGAAAATGTAAAGTTGCGGGGCCACGGAGGAAATTTTGCCCAAGTGTGAATTCTAGGCTGCTTGGTGCGGGAATTTTTTTCCTATTTGGAAACTTTTGTAAAAGGTGCCAAAATGAATTTCAAGCCCGTGGATCCATTTTGCAAAGATTACGTTTTCACCATTTCGCACAGTCTTGATGCAAAATCTTCAAACGACCATATCTTTTGACTGGTACCTTCAGATTTGAGAAAGGGAGACTTTTTGGAAAGGTCTCACCCCCTCTATGCCATGGAAGCATAAAATATTACTTTCAAAAGGATTTTATGGTAGAGAATGGGGAAAATTCTTTCAATCCATTAATACGGGATCCGATTGCTTCAACCACGGGATTTTTGATTTTTGGTCGCATCTTCTCCAACATGCCAACAGGCATGGGAACTAGAAGCTCGATAGATTGTAGGTAGATTTGTAGGACATTTTCGGTTGGTGGTTGAGTTTTGAGATCGAGAATCGAGTTTTCCTTCTTTATCTCTTGCATCGACCTTCTATATATTGAAAACACTTCTCATTTAAGAAGGGAGAGACATTCTAGGATGTGGGAAAACTCTGTCAAAGTTGTTTCCCGACTCCATTTGAGCTGTAAGCCTTCTCCTATGCCTGGAAAGTGTATTTGTGCCTCTGAGCACCCATGTAATAGTCTGTGCACCTTATAGAGCAATAAAATCTTGTTTTGTGGCGTCTTTCAACCCTTGGCATTGTTTTGTTGTTTCTTTGTGCCTCTCTATCTCGTGTTTTCTCCTTGTGCATGTATTTCATGTTTGCAGGTGCAGGACGTTGTGCTTCATGGAGTTTCGATGGTGGATTTGGATCTGGGTCTGTGTCATCATCTAACCTCCCTCAGTCCCCTTTTCCCTATTTCATCCTCCCTCAACAGAGTATCTCGCCACTTCCTTTTCTGGTGTATCACCACTTAGTGTAGGATCTCTTTCACCCTCTTTCTCTCTCCCTGTCCCCTTGGAATTGTTAGATTAGGATAAATTAGTTTCAACCTGCACAGGAGTAGCTTGTGGCAGGTAGATTAGGAAGCAGGAACCAACCTTCTCTGGAGGTCCATCTAGAGTTTTGCAAGTCCCACAACTTAAGAGATGATCCAATGTTGTGCAATCACACCGAATGCTCCACTCACTACTAGGCCATTTGGGGGTGTTGTGATTCTACACTAATAGTTTTGGCATGCCCATTGGGACAGGTCTGAAGCACCTTACCACTTCATTTGATCAAGTTGATGTGTTCTTGGTGAGATTCAGCCTTTTGAGAGGCACTTTCAAGCACATCTAACGACTCCATCTGGTCAACAAGCCCGATTCTCTACGAGTTGCAAACCTTTTCCATCCATTTCCACCCATCTTCATTCATCTTTCTTTCCACATCTTTCATATTCTACCATTCATGAAGTTGTACAATCATGACTTCATTTCCCTCATGGAATTCTCATTTCTGATGAGCGAACTATTTCCCTCCATCCCCTTGATTTCAAAATCCTCCTTCAAATTAGTTTTATAATCCCCATTATCCTGAAAATTCATACAACCCACTTTTTTCTAAGTAAAATGTTTATGAAGAACAGGTTTATGCGAGATGATGGCGAAAACTCCTTAAGGAAGCTGATTTTGGGAGGTAGGTGCAAGATATGGAGATGGGCATGATCAAGGCTCGAGTCAAGTGCTCCACAATAAGCATTGAAGTTGGCTACAAGGTCCTTGTCCATGGGTGGCCTTTGATACCAAGCTGGTTTAGCACCCAGAGAAGTTGCACTTCATCACTAAGATGCTGCCCCATATTACAGAATGGGCGTAAGAAATGGAGGCTCAAAAGTCTAGTGCGAGACAACCTTGTCAATGGGTAAGTCAGTCACCAACTCCTTGTCCTTCATTTTCTCTTTCTCAAACTCTATCATTGCAGCAGTGTCATGAGTCTAGCTTCCCATCTACTACCCCTAGTGCTGAATTCCCTTCTCCATCCCCTAGCCTTCCATCTCACCTCAATTCTTCTTCCCTTTTCCCTTCCAAATTCAAGTCCCCTCTGCCTAGTTGTACCATAAATGAACAACCCCCTACCAATGCCCCTTCCCTAGCCAACATCATCATGTTCGACGACTACAGGATAGTTGAAGAATGGCGTGACTCATGCAACTCTGACTGGGAAGAGGAAATCATATGGGTACTGTACTCAGAGAAAAATTAGTTAGGTCAAAGGGCACGATTTTAGAGGAGACATAGTCACCCTGTAGAGGCAAAACCATGCGCACCACAGCTTCATGCACCCCAACCTACAAGTGTTCCCCTTTAGAAGGAGGACCACCCTAGTTCTGAGAGGCTTTAAGTGAGGAGACCACATAAGAACCTTCAGTTCTTCCTCTCACTTCATCCCCTTCAAGCTCTAATGTCGAAGAAGAGTTTGAGCTTTCAAAATTCATGTTCAAGATGAGGGGAACCATGGTGAGTAAGTTGTAGATCAGGAGGACACCATGGAGGAGGTCGAGCACATGTAACAAGACAACAAGGAGGTAAATTATCTGTCTAACTTGGAAGATTGCTTTGATGGAGAGGAGCCCATGGAGATCACATCATTTTCTCCTCCATCATCCACCTTCCAAGCACATGATCCTGCTACCATGAAGGAGGACATTCAAGGACAACATCCTGCACTTCATAGCAACCCTCTGGAACCAAGGTTGGAAGATATGAATCTTCCATGTTCTTCACAGGAGAAGGAAGGGAAAAGGCAAGAGGATGTCATCATCTCTCTCACACCATCCATCCAGGAAGGTCAGTAAGAAGACTCCATTCTTGGAGTTGAAATTCAGAGCAAGGGGCAAATTCAAAGGACCAGACCTTGCCCAATCAGATACTTGGCTTCATTGGAGCCAAGGAAAAGCCAAAACTAGTCATTCCCACTTTAGGGCATGAGGATGGGTATCAAAGCACCAAAGGTCACCATCAACACCTCCAGGAGTCTAATGCAAATCCGCTTGAGGAGGTATTTTCCATTAATGTTGATACCTTGATGATATGGGTGGGGGATCAATCCCTTGTCAGTTTTTCACTCATATAAGCAGCCATATTTAGTGTCAAACCATTTGCATGGCTGCCCCTTTTGAGAAAGGGAAGCTATTTCTCCCTGCTTGTGGTAGGTGTTGTTTAGATTCTCTTTGTAAGGGTTAGTATCGGAGTAGGATTAGATTTTTTTTTCAGCAGAAGAAGTGCTTGCACACACTCTGCATGTCTCATTTGAGGCATGTATGATTTTGTCTTTGTACATAAGTTTTGTTCGAATTGCTCCAAAGGTGCAGAGGCCAAGCCCTTCATTATTCACGACAGAGAGACCCATAGTTGCCTATAACAGTTACTAATTTCAAGTAAAACATAAATATAGAGCACCTAAAATTGGATTCGAGACAGTCCACTCTCAAGAATAGATAAAGCCCAGTGAGTGAGTTGAGTTCAAGGTCAGAAGGATGCAGGCAATCGGGGAGAAGTTTCAAAGCAAAAGGATCAGTATCAAGATATCATTCTCAACTCCATGCCTAATGGATGCTTCAAGGTCACTGATCTCTCCATCTAGCAAGTAGAGATCTGCATGAGTCACCAAACTGTTATACCAATTTTTCCCCCGATAAAATTAGTCAAACACGACCCCGAGAAGAAAATTGAAGGTTGGCTCTGCTATCTTGCAAGCTCACATTCAAATCCAACAATTAAGGGTTGCAAGTGGGACTCTATAATGGAGGAGCAGTGTGCTATAAAGGACAAATAATGTTAAAGGATCCCGAGCTCGACAAGAAAGAAAATGGGGAAAAGCTCAAAGTTTTGGACTTAGCCACATACGAGTTGACTCGGGGCTGAACAAAATACTTGTGGAAGGTGCCATGTGTCAGCTCGAAGCATAATTCCGAGAAGGCACATCAAAAATCCAGGACCCCAAATGAGCGTGAAGCTTCCACGTGCCTCATCATCGTGATTCCAAGCGTAGAATCCAAAGCGGGTACCCCAAATGAGTGCCCGACCCTCCATATGGTTAGAGCCTTAAAAGTTTAATCATTCATTGAAAAGTCTAAGGTAGTGGAAAGAATCACATGTCATCTCGGTGCAATTTTAGATGAGAGCCAACGCGGAAGCTCAAACAAGCGCCCAACTCTCCATGTGTCAGGGTCTCATCGGCGATTGAAAAGTCACATAAGCGGCGAAGGGTGCCATGTGCTTCATCGTGAGCACCTTCAAGATCAAAGCCAATGGCGGTTCACCAAATGAGTGCGAGCTTCCACGTGTCCCACTGATGAGGCGGTGTTCACTTGAGGAGCAGACCCGAATCGGCTAAGTATAAAGGATCAACGAAGCCTCCATATATCTCATCAGCACAACACCAAGGTTGGGTCCAAAGAGATGGCTTCTAAATGAGCGCAAGGCCTCCATGTGGAGATCTGAAAAAAGGAGATAGAGAAAGTTGTTTAATCGGCTAATTATAGAAGGGCTAGAGAGAAGACGCCAAGTGTCTCAATAGTGCACATTCAAAGGCGCGACCCAAAGCGGAGACTCAAATGAGTGCGAGGCTTCCACATGTCTAGGGTTCGAGAAAGGCATCAGCCCAAATCAAATAAGTATCACAGACTTGTGGAAGGAGCCACGTGTCATCTCGGCACATCTTCAAAGGTAAATCTAAAAGTGGGTCTCCCAGACAAGCACTAGCCTTCCACATGTCCCAGGTTCGAAAAGGGACAAAGTCGACAGTTGAAAAGTCAAGATGGGGGAGAGTCGGTGGAAGGAGCCACGTGTCTCTTTAAACACTCAAACTTCAAAAGTGAAATCCAAAGGTAGTTTTAAACGTGCACCATCTCTACACTTGGCCATGTCTCAAGTCAAAGTGGGAAGGCGGGTCACCGGAGGTAGTTTGAATTTTTTGCCCGAGAAGGCATAAAGTGTAAAAATAAGCCACACCTCCGCCATGGCGCCTGTTGAGAAGCCACGTGTCGGGCTTAAATCACAAGTGGGGAGGCAAGCCTTGGAAGGAGATTTTCCAAATCGAAGCTGGGTAGGAGAATTTTAGACTTTTCGCGAAGTGGACAATGCGGCCATTTTGGCGGGCCCGAGGATGACAAATGGAAAATGTAAGAGATTACGGGGCAGCGGAGAAAATTTTCCCAAGTGTGAATTCCGACCATGGGGCTATTTTGGAGGAATTTTTTGGCAATTTGCAAACTTTTGCAAGTGGCACCAAAATGAATTTCGGGCCCACGAGATCCATTTTGCAAAGATTACGTTTTCACAATTTTGCACAGTCTCAATGTAGAATCTTCAGATGGCCATATCTTTTGGAAGCTCGGATTTGAGCAAGAGAAGACTTTTTGGAAATTTCTCGCCCCCTCTATAAATGGAAGCATAAAATATTATTTTTAGTAGGATTTGTTAGTGGAGAATCTGGAAAAATTATTTCAAGCCATTAGTGAGGATCGATTGCTTGACCCTTTTTGATTTTTGGTCTCACTTTAAAATCTTCTCAAGATGCCAAGCAGGCATGGGGAACCAAAATTAACAAATTGTAGGTGGATTTTCATGACATTTTTGGTTGGTGGTTGAGATTTCATATCAGAATCTGAGTTTTTGTTCTTTCTCTCTTGCCTCGACCTACTATATATTGAAAACATTTCTCTGTTGAGAAGGGGGAGACATTCGAGATGTGGGAAACCTTTTTGTCAAAGTTTTTTCCCAACTCCATTTGAGTTGTAAGCCTTCTCCTATGCCTAACAAGCCTATTTGTGCCTCTTTAAACACCCATGTAATAGTTTTTGCACCTTATAGAGTAATAAAATCTTGTTTTGTGGCATCTTTCAACCCTTGGCATTGTTTTGTTGTTTCTCTGTGCCTCTCTATCTTGTGTTTGCTCCATGTGCATGTATTTCATATTTGTAGGTGCAGGACGTTATGCTTCATGGTGTTTTGATCGCGGATTTGGATATGGGTCTATGTCACTTCTGTCTGACCTCCCTCAGTCCCCTTTTTCCCTGTTTCATCCTCCCTTAGTAGAGTATCTCACCACTTCCTTTTCTGGTGTATCACCACTTAGTGTAGGCTCTTTTCACCCTCTTTCTCTCTCCTGTCCCCTTGGAATGGTTAGGTTAGGATAGATTAGTTTCATCTGCACATGAGTAGCTTGTGGAAGATAGATTAGGAAGTAGGAACCAACCTTCTCTGGAGGTCCATCTCAAGTTTTGTAAGTCCCACAGCTTGAGAGATGGTCCAATGTTGTGTAATCACACCGAATGCCCCACTCACTACCAGGCCATTCGGGGGTGTTGTGATTCTGCACTAACATGTATATTTTCAACAATTGACGCATTTTGATCAACAACATTAGATGTTCTTAACCCCACGGTCTTTATTATAGATCTCATCTTAATTAATTTCATCAATGTAACAAATAATTGACATCTTTGTGTGTCATTTAAATTCTCAAAGTAATTATCCCAAATTCCACTAGTTTTTCTTCTCGCATTTCTTTCAGACATTTTGTTAGGCATTGGTTTTATAATGTTTTCATCAATTTCAATTAAGTGAATTGGTTTTCTTCACAAAATGGAAGGAGGTGTTCTTAGAGGTGAAGATTCATTTACAAGGTTACTTTCTTCATTTAGTGTTTTCATACAAATTTTGGGGTTAACATTTGGATTCTTAGGTAAGGGTTCAACAATTGGATTCATATCAATTTCTTCATCCATACCAACATTATCATTCAATTCAATATCATTATTCATTGCAAAATCATTATTCATTGCAAAATCATTATTCTCTACATTTTCATTATGTATTTCATCCCCATTTTCTAATACATTAACTACATTTGATATAGTAGATGTACCTTTCCTTGCACGAAGTTTTTGCATTCTCTTCAATTTATTTATTTTCATCTCTTCCAATTGCTCCGGTGTCTTGTTCTTGACTTTCCTCTTGTCCTTAGCTCAACTTTTATCACCCATGATTAGAAAAAATCAACTAGTGGGGTAGGGGACAAAATGAACTACTAAAAAATCATGCAAGAATGTAGAGAAAATTATAGACCAAATAGAATGTATGCAGAATTCCCGTGAAAGAGATGAAAGGGACGTTAGGGGGCCACAATATATAAACAAAGCATAACGTGTACACGTTATAACACATGTGTTATGATTTTTACCTTTTCCAAAGCACATGCCTCAAGGCTTGGGATCGGTTTGGATCCCCTGACCACGAGGCATGAACCTACAAACACAACAAACAACGTATTTTTGTAGGAAAATGTAAAAATGCCACTTCCTCTATGATAAATCAAAATAAAACAATCGATCCATTTAAAAAAATTATACGTAGAGAAGAGTTTCTTATTTCTAAAAATATAATTTTTCAAATTTTCTGACTAATATAAGGTTTTCATATTATTTATTTTTAACTATGCCTTTTTATAGCTATTTTTTGAAGTTTAAATATGTCTATATTTCATCATGTATCTTTTGTTTGGGTCATCAAAATTGAAAAAAATTATACTAGCACAAACTAGGCATAATTCTATACATATTCAAAAAATAAAAATCTAATTTTCGATATTTTTTGAGGTAGTTAGGGGGGCATGGTCGGAGCTCCGTTATTTTTCAAAACATAAAATTTATGTACTAGAAAAATCATAAATAAAAAAATACTTGTTAAAAAATCTAAAAAAAAATTCTAACACAAACTAGATGCTCCTAGCTATCTTTCTACCAAAGGGTTTTCAAAAATACTCAATGGTGCTCAAAAATGGTGGGGGCACGAAAGTCACTCTATTATGTTTTTTAACAAAAACAGGAGCACGTGTTGGTATTTTAGTTGTTTGACCTAGTTAAACTTATCCGTTTTCAATAAAATTTATGATCTTAGAAACTAGACTCAAAATTCTATGATTCATATTTCTACAACATCTTCCAATTTTGAGTGTAACTATTTCGAAAAACTCGTACAAGTTGAAGTTTTTATTTTTAGAAAAATGCTTCCACTTAAGACCCCCTTTTGGCCTCCCAACTTGGTGCACTTACCCATTTACTTAATTGAAATTACAAAAATGAAGTAAATAAAATAGTTTAATTTCATACTTTAAAAACTAAAGGAAATAAATGAAAACAAAATTAACTAAACAAAACAACTTGATTGATTATGACATTGCAGTAAAATAAATCATTTGATTTCATATTTAAATTTAAAGAAAACAAATTAACTAAATTTAAAATGAAATGAAACACTCAAGACTGATTACAAAATTGAAGTAAAAATAATAATTTGATTTCATACATAAACTAAATAAAAATGAAAAGAAATTTAACCAATTTGATTACAAAATTCACAATGTCTATTTTAATATCAATGTATCATCTAAAAGAAAATATCTATTTTACATTTTTCTTTCCACCATTTAATTTCTTAATACCACATATCTTTTTTACTCTATTTGGGAATTCCTTCTTAGACCTAGGATGTGGAACATTAATCTCATTTAGAAAAAATTTAGGTTCATAGTGATGTAATAACCACCCAAAGGGTATTCCTCCTTATAATGCAAAATTTCTTTGCAATGCAATGCATGTATGTTATATAGGCTTCAAAGGAAGACATGAAATTGATCCTAATTATTTTAGAGCCCCTACTAGAAAAAGGATTCAAGGTATATAATACTCTAGACATATAGATTCAATCGAAACTCTATGACTAAGTGTTAACTGTGTGGAGTGATTTGTGTGTTTGGGTAAATCACATATTAAAACCTTGATTTTGGATCTATATTATCGATATGATTTACATTCAACCTATCAATACTTATAATGCTTATAAATTATTTAGATCTCATAAAAACTCAAAAATGAGGGAATGGAATGGTAGAAAAGAAACTAGTCTCTTTCAATTTGTATTTTCCTTTCTTCATAAAGTGAACTCAACCTAATGTAATTCTTGTTTAGAGATGGGCTTAAACAACTGGTTATTATCTTCCTCTGTAATGAGAGAAGGGATATTGTCAAAGATAGTCTATTGAGAATCTCATTCAAGGTGACACCTGAAACAAAGTGTTGAAATAATTTAAAATCACTTGTTGGATTCCCCTCTTGGACGTCTCTTGTTGGCCCATTTCATTAATCAAAGATGTTATGTAGTTATGAGCACGATGAGCCAAAATAGATTTATGGAAAAAGGTTGTATTCTTTTCTCCTTCCTGTAGTCATTGAACACGCACCTTTTGTTTATAGAATATCTCTTCTCACTTCTCCAAGCCATGGAGGTCTCTAGTGAGTTCAATCTCCTTCTTCTATAAGTCTAATGAGAAGCCTTAAATTATAATACGTTGATAAGGGTGAATCATCTCAATTAACTCTCTTTTCTTAATATTCACAATTCCAAAACATTCCTATTCCACTCCTTAATTTTACTCTGAACATACTTAAGAGTTCGGTGAAATTTATACATCCAAGTTTTATGTCTTGGTTTCCCTTCTTTCCACCATTTTATAATCAAATCGGGAAATTGTTCATGCCTCATCCACATTAATTGAAAGTGAAAGGGGGATCTAAATGTCTTTGAATGACCAATTTCTAAATACACTAACCAATGATCAAAGCTCCCATTATCAGAACATTTCAATTGGGAGAAAGTTCCTATCCATCCACTCCTCCGATATCAAAAATCTATCCAAATGAGGGAATGGAATGTTAGAAAATAAACTAGATTCTCTCTTTCAATTTATAAGAATAAAAATCACATTGATCTCAATCAAACCACACAAAAACATTATTTACGAGGCCATTGTTCAATTAAAATTATAAATTAATTGAACAACAATCTTATTAATTAATGGTTGTTCTTAAATTGATAAAATGTGTTCTTGTCAAGTGTCCCCAAAGTTTTATCAATATGGTAGATTCCAAATTTTAACTCTTGTCTAGTTTAGTATGGAAGTTTTTATGTTAGTTGATTTAGTATGTTTATCATATGATGATCCGGGGACAACATTTCATATACTTTATAGGGAATTTTTTTGAAAAATGTTGAAAAACACAATGTGTTTTTCAACAATGTTGAAAAAAACACTATGTTTTTCAACAATAAAATTTTCAAGTATTTGTTCTTTCTTATCATACACGATTGTGTCTCAATAAGATGAACTCATCTATGGGTAGTAATGACATACTGTTAAATTGTTAATGTAATTTACAACACATACATTTGAAATGTTGTACACTATAAGCCTCTTATATTAAACATGCTTATATTAGGTATGGGTATATGCGTAGGTTTGGTCGGTTTATTAATATTTATTGATTAACATTTACTCTCGCATACCAAAACCCCAAATTCACATGAAGAATTTTTTCCTACAAACTAGATAATGAAACAAATATATTGTTATTGGCGGTTTGGATTCTCATGAAACTATTAAACTATTTGTAAACACTTATTCTAATATGATTTTATTATTAGTATAGAAGTTGCAGAATTGATTTATACTTCTATTTTGTTTATACAAATCAATAACAAATATTGGATATAATTATTTATGTTTTATGATACTATCACTGTTCGTTCGATTTAATTTTAAATATAAATCTCACCTCATATATTATAGATGATTGAGTTGTTTTTATAGCTGAACATATTCCTAATTTTTTTTAAAAAAAATTGTAAGTTGTTTCATTATTATTTGTATTATGGCATAATAAATGGCTTTGAAATGTAAATATTCATTTTTGATGTTATCTAAATGCATTGGTATTTATTCTTTAAAAATTACATATGAGAGTAAATGCATTGCTATTTATTTTTTTTACGCTATCTATTTATTGTGATTATTCCCATTTTATTATTCATGTACTATTTTGGTTTGATTTATGAATTTATCTTTGAATAGACATAGTTGTGACTAGTTTTAATTTTTTCGTAATATAATTAATTTTAAACGTTTGGTAATTTCTTAATATGATTGAGAGATCTTAGTTGTGTTAAATGGAATAACATTAGAGTAAGTTTGATTTTTCTGTACTCATTATATTTGTAGATAATGGTAATGTGCATATACCATTTGTATATAGAAAATTGTTTATTAGTTATATTTTTTATGATGTAAGTTGAAACTATAAAAATTATGTGATATCATACTCTCACTTTGAATTCGGCATATGGGGAAGTGCCTTTGCAAAGACAAGAATCAATGTGTGTTGAAGGATTTGCCCCTTAGGATTCACATTGATTGATCATTGGGTGGTCAAGGGCTTGCCTCAGGATTATGCATGATCGTTGGGTGGTAGGCGTGATGCGAGGTTTTAAAGCCGACCGCCGAAGAGAATTTTTCAGGTGAAGGTTACCCTTCACTCAAAATGTACCCTCCCATAATATCACAACCATCCCTTTTTCAATGGACGGTTGTGATATTATGGGAGGGTGCATTTTGAGTGAATGATATCCATTGGCATTTATTCATACTTGAATTTTTCATGGATATTAACTTTATGAAATTGTGATTTTTTTATCATATTGGATGATGTATATTAGATTTTCATGTATCGTACTAACATTAATTGTATATTTTTGTTTGCATGTGTGTTGTTGTATTTAGTTTCTCTTTTGTGTGGTGAAAATGAATACATGAAGCTCTATTCCTCCTAATCCCATAGGGATAACGTTGACAACTCCCAAATTCCAAAGGGAGGAATCCTTCAGGAGGTCCACATTTGTGGTCTACATAGACCATCATCAACAAAATAAGCCACCCAAACCGGAAATTGCAGCCATGGTTAAGGCCTAGATCAATTTTTCATAAACTTCTGTTATTTATTTGTCTAAGTTTCACATTATAAGGACCCATTCACAAGGATATGGTCTAGCTTATGACACGAAGGAGGATGCCTGAAGAAGTACGAGCCTCCACATAAGGCTGAGGAAGATGGGAGTTCGATCATAAAGCGTGACAGATCCAAAAAAATTGTGCAAAAAGATTGCACATGGAAGCATCTCCAAGTTTGCTCCTAAAAACAAAAAAAAATAGTTTGCTTTTAGATGTTTTGTACTAAAAACTTATGACATGTTTGAAAAAAACCTATATAAATATTTATTTTTTGACAAATGTTGATTCACATGAGCTTAAATATATTTCATTTTGTTGTTGAATATACTCTTGATTCACACGAGCTTAAATATTAAATATGTTTTGCAATGGATTAAATATGTTTTCCATAGTATTAAAATGTGTTTCTATGGATTATATTTTTAAAATTATTAATGTTTATATAATTTATAAAAAGTTTAGATTTTTAAAATTCATTTATGTTAAAATTATATTTAGGTAACAAATGCGTAATGGTAACGATTTTCTAAAATCTTCACAACCCCTCAAATGAAATGTCTTCAGGGTTATTTGAATCCAATCAGTGAAGTCTAGTTAAAAAGGAAAAATTAACAAGGTCTTAAAATATTTAAATATTCATGTCAAATTCACTAAGTATGGGTTATGATCATTTGTCCAATTTAGGATGTCAATTTAGGATTGTTTATGGTATTCATAAGGCCCCCCTTTGATTATTTATTTATTTTTTAAATTATTTTGTGTTGTTCTAAGACTTTTGCTAGGATAGTGCACTTGACAAGGAACGTAAGTCCAAAAGGTTCTAGTAAACTACATGGTTATGAGAAAAGAGTCCCCATTCCCTTCCAAATTTATCCATGTGACCCTTGGTCTACCTTATTCACATTTTTATAGTTATATATCAGTTTGTTTGTTTGTGTGTCAATAGTGTTCTAATATGAGTTCAACTCATCTATAGATGCACATGTACCCTACTTAATCTACATAATATAGAAATTCATTATTGTTTGAATAGGAGTTAATTCTACAAAATTCAAGTATTCATTGAAGCATGTAATTTTCATACTACATATACATTACAATGGTTTTTTAGTGAATAAACTATAACAATTATTGGAATTTCATTCACAATACTATATGCTATTGATGGACTTGTTAAATATCAAGAAAGATTAGTCTATCTGATAAAATGAAAATCCCAAAACATTTTATTATTTCCTTATGGTTTAAACTTCAACATCCCATTTAGGGAAAGCAAAAGAAGTACATTTTCCCATTGATTGTAATGAAGTTTTAGAAACTTGAGAGAGTTTTGGACCCCTCGTGTTGAAAAATCTACTCGTAATAACATATTTTGAATTAAAGTGCACAATTTTACTTGGAATGTCAAGTGTATGGTTTAGGTATGCTTGAAATGTCAAGTGTACATTATACACTTTTTGGTTCTCATAAATGTAAGTTTTCTAGCTTTCTGTGTCTAATAAAAATCAATTTTACTACAAGATTTGGATGATCATCTTCTTGTCACTTCCCAAGAACATGATAAATCTAAACTCTATCTTGGATGATCATCTTCTTGTCACTCCTATGAACATGATAAATCTAAACCCTGTGTACTAGATATTTCTTTATTGATTTGGTTTTGAAAACTAATCAAATGTTATTTACTGTTCTACATCCATTTTATCCCTAATCAAATGTTTATAGATATTTATATTGCAATTAGATTGAAATCTATCTATTCATAATACACTAATCAATTTATTAAGTGATTTATTCAAATTTAATATTTACCCATAACATTTATAAACTCATAATTATAGGAAAACATATTTTTAAAAATTATTAGAAAATGTGCTTGTATTAATTATATGTTAGAAATATAATGTTATTTAGACAGAAAATGAGTGGAATGGAATCAAACCCCTGAATGTGATTCCAATATATTCCACCTTTAGTCTAATATACGGAATATGAAGTTTTAGTATTGTAAGGAATAGATTGTTTTAATACAATGTTTCCCAAAAATAAGTCACTCACAAACACATGACGTTAACTCATTTAGTGTGTATGTCCCTAGACAGAGTACTAACTCCACTGAATCTCCAATATGAAATCATTAGTAATGAATGAACTCAGTAGAAAATGTTTTAGTGCCTTGTCATATGTTAAATTACAGATGGTTGTATTGAAAAAGTCAAATTTGAAGTGTTCATTATGATTTTTTTTTGTTGCTTACGATATATGTTTGTCCATTGTAAAGGTAAACATGGTTGTCATTTGGGGATTGAAAATTCATGGAGTGTCGAATAACTCAGAAAATATTGCATGTTCATCATCATATTATATGACCCTAATGGAAGTAAGATAATAGATAGAGGTACAATTGTGGGAAATGCCACTATGACCTTTCCCAGGATGAGTATAGTGCCTTGAAATTGGGTCTTGAGGAAGTGATATGCCACGAAGTTCGGAACATTTTCGTGTTTTCTCATGATATGCTTGTTGTGAAACAAATGAATGGTGTATACCAATTTGTAACAATGTAAATATTTCAATTCTTCGAGTTCAAGCGCTAGAGAGTGTATCTCACTTTGTGAACTATTCATATGTGCATGAAAAAGTTAATAGAGATAGGTTAGATGTATGTCAAGTGTCTAGGGACACTATAAACCAAGAAGTGGCAACTTTGCTAGCACTTTCCATTGATGGCATTTCAATATGATATATGTACACATTGTATTTCCTTTTGCGTAATGGTATACATACCTTTTTTATTAGATTATGAATAACTAATATTATGTGAATTGTCTCCAACGCATATATTTTATATTTTTGGATAATATGATGATACATCATATAGTGTAGATTGATAAACTGGGCATTGTGGATAAAGGGGAAGGATTGTAGAGATATGGGAAGGATGTGGAAGCTAGGAAGTATTAATAATAGTACATTCCAGAACCTATGAACATGTCTTGGGAATGAAAAAAGGATTTAGACAATGATAAGTTCATACATATTCAATGGCTTCTCATATTACCGTGTCAATCCATTTCATTGCTCCTCATAATACCATGTCCATATGTGTCATTGATCTTCATAATACCATGTTTCGTTATGTTCCTCATAATAGTATGGATATTTTGTTACATATTATGCAAATGGATGATTGGAAAAGTTGAGTATGGACACTCTTAAGAAGAATCCCAATGATGGAAGCTAATGAGGTTCATAATGCCTTCATAACTCTAGATATAAACCATATGAAAGATTGACTAAATAATGATTATAATGAGATTTACCATGCAAGAACCATATTCAGTCACATCTAACACCAATATCCAGCCAATATGATCCATTATATTAAATATTGTAAAACACATAAGCTTCATACATCAAGATCCAATTTCCATAGTCATGTGTGCTAACAAATCCACAACATAACTCTACAATAATCAGTCTCTCCAAACCATGCAAATCAATACATATATATAGGGATGGGGACTTTCCCTTCACCCCCATGCACCTTCCAAAAATAGGCTACATGCTAATAATAGCCATGTGCCTTTACAAGAGGATACAAAAGCATGCAAGTGTTAATAATAGATCTTCTATTAGTTAACTCCTAGAATAGATCCTATTATTAGAACTAGGAATCTGCATGGCACTCGAACTGATGCAAAACCCAAAATAGCCTTGCGTGAACTACAAGTCTTCATATCTTTGTGTGCTCGCACTCCATGTCCAAAAATAGCCTTGACCTACGAAAAGTGGCTAAGTCCTATTTCCGACTATTTTTCCTAGGGCGCCATGCTCATGTTCTGCTATAATTCCCCACTTTCCACCCACCCCTGTTCTGTGTGCCCAAACCTTCCACACTTTCATCCTTGAGCTATATTTCATCTACTCAACATTACCCCACACTAAATTACATTTGCCACCCCTCGACAATGGTAAACCAACTTATCTCTCCAAGAATAAAGAATAAGGAATAAAGGAATAATAAAGTACTTGATAAAAAATAATGAAGTGTCACTCAGTGCTCTGCTCCTCTATCAACATGATCAATTCTGGATACTCATTTTTAACCTCTACCTCTAATGCCTACCAATCACTCAGTGCCTCACCTGTCTTATCTGGGATGTCTATCACAATGGCATCTAGTTCATCTTGAGTCATTTTCTCTTTCTCATTCTATAGAACCATGACAACATTAGCCATGCTTAGACATCATTCCCTCCATAAAATCCATCTTCATGTAATAATCTTCCCAACTTCATTTATCCTCTCCTTATGTGGATCTTGGGCTATTGTGAGGGCTTCACACTTTTATTTTACTAGAACAAGTCTATCCATGCACCAAAGTGTCTCATCCTTCATTCCTTTAGAATCTCATTATCTTCTTCAATATTCCTTGTCCTAATTATTACATCTGTCGCCGTGCACACATGTTCAAATCTTGATCAACCTTTTTAAGCTCATCCTTCAAGGCTGTAACAAGATTCATAACTTGTAATATTTCTAGAAATGGTGGCCTTGGCCCTTGCTTCCTCTCTGCAGGATCTTTTGGTGTGGGCATATGCATGGGCCCTTCATCTATGACCAATTTTACAAGTGTGCATATATAGTGCATTATGAAGGAAATTTTCTAGAACTTGAGATTCTAGATGTGGCCTTACCTTAAGAATATCATCTCCAATCTCCTCGACCATATTGATCAAGGCTTTTTTTTTCCTCGGCCTTTCCTTTTTTATTGTGAGGAACTTTATTTCTGCATCCCTATCCTTGTTTTCATCCATCAATGCCCTAATGGATAGTTGTTTCTTTATCTATGTTTCTGCACGTGCAACCTCTGTAGATACCTTTACCAAGGCATTGCTTACTTGTTCATCGACATAACAGTTGGCTTAACATTCACGTGTTAGATTTGGGGTGCTTTCTTCATTATGTGAGACATGCATGATTCTTTCACACATATCAAAATTAGGCTCATCCATATGATTCTACATTGACCATGATAACTACTTTTGTGTGCATGTTTTCCATCTCCACATCCATCAACTCCTAACCATATAAGTCCTTAGGTTCCACAGTACTTTGGAAGCGTGCGTGTATGATCTTGCTGGTGTCATCCACATATCCAACCACGGGAGTCACATAGTCTTCACCTTCTTTCTCCTCCCTTGTTATTTTTTCCCTTAGAAACCAGAGTTGGGCCTGAATCTTAAATTGGGGGCCTTCACCCTTTTCTACTTTTGTTTCTTTAAGCCCCTCCTCATCATTCTTCATCTCCTCATCATGAGGATCCTCTATATCCTCATGATGCACTAGTGTACCTGATGCACTTTTTGTGGATTCATCCTCCTCTCCATCCTTAAGCTTTAGCTTGCCCTTCTTCTTCTCTAGCTCTTACTTTTATGGTGAAATCTAGGTGACCTCTTTATGGTTGTGATGACCTTGTGCCTGAGCCCTTGTTCTTCTTGAACACCCTTTTAAATTGTGGCTCCTCAGTCAGTCTTTTCATCTATTTCTCCACTTTTATCTCTAATACCTCCTCTTCTTGTTTCAGTGGAGGAGTATCCATGCACTCACTTTCCTTCTCATCAGTAGGCTTCCTATGACCCCTGCGCTCTAAACCACCACCATTATCTTCATGTAGTTCCTCTTCTTCTCCTTCTTCTTCAATCAAGGTTAAGGCTGGTTCCTCATCTTCCAAGGTGCCTATTGTATGCTTCCCCTTGGGTGGGCCTGGAAGTTTGAACTCATTCTCCAAATACTTGCCATTTTGTAGCTTAGGCTTATATATATATATATATATAATATATATATATATACAAGGGTCTCACCCCAACTTTCCCGATGCCAAACAAACTTATGCCTTCATATTAATGTCATATGATATCATTCTTTCAATGTAAGCAGTCTTACCTAGATATACATAAGACTTCCTCAAGTGTGTGGTAGTCACAATCCACCTTATCGCATGTTAAACACCATTGCGTGTGCACATCTCGAGAACCTATGTACAGATGCCTAGAAAATAGTGCATTGTGAAGGCATATGGAAGCTTGCACCAAGGGATCCATTTTCCATCCTTCATCCCAAAATGCCCAATGTAAAAAGTGTTAGTACACTTCAATCTAGACTTGTTTTCCTACTACCATCGAGGAAGATCCTTTGGTATTCTCCACTCTTCCTCAAACGTGGCATGCAAGCACTCATACCACATTTCTCCACCCTTTCTTGAAGGGTCCACTCTTTATCCATCACAAGTATACTTGGAAAATCTTTCCACCAAGGACTTATTTCATCAAGAAATTGCCATACATTGTCCTTGGCCCATTAGGCACCCAATTTTGAAAAAACCAATGACAAAGAGAATAGTTGCCAAAACTAATTTTCTCACCTTTTTGTGCTTCTTCAATGATTGTCTCAGCAATGAAATTTTATAAGTTGTATACAACACCTTCTATTTTTTACTGAAACATGAAGCCAACTTTGTGTTTGTTGACCAGATCGATCTCTTGATTGTTCAATTTTTGTGAGAAGATGGGTTGCCACTTGAATGACTGGATACTTCTATAACTTATGGATGTCCATCCTGTGCCCTCCTTTAGTGTACCCAAGCTCCTTCTTCATCTTTTCTATGGCCTCCTTATTAGTGAGGTCGCTACTAAGCTCAACACCCAAACTCCTCAGCCCTATCAAACTTGCAATCAAAGGCGCGATGATCCTCATTCAACACCCAAAAAAATAGAAAAAGTCCTCATGGACTCTACTCATAAGCCATTGATATAGATTTTTAGGTTTTCCAAATATGGAAAGCTCATACAACTATAAAAACCCTACCTTGTCAAATTTTTTCACCACATCATCATCGTATATGCCATATCATCATGTTGTTCTTTTATTTGGTTTTATTACCATCAATTTCTCTAGCTCCTCCTTATTATCCTTTTTCCTATGATTGTAGTCACTGAACCTTGTAGTGATGACATGTGAATCCCAATCACATGACCCATGAGACCCTCCTTTGGGTATTACATTTAGAAAAATCTATTCTTGGGGGCATCTTCACTCTCGATCTCAACTTCCTTTTTCTTCTTCCCCCTTGTACCAGCTCCAGGTGCTCGTTTGGGTGCCATAAAAACTAAAAAAAGGTGTGTTTTTTACCTCTTCTGAGCTCTATAATTTCAATCCATGTGCCCTAGCTCTGAAACCATGTGCCCTAGCTTCAATCCAAACCCTAGCTCTTGATTTATCCTCCCCTCATGCCTCTTTGCTTCACTCAAATCTTTTCCAAAAGGAGCGTAAGTCAATCCCATGCATAAATATAATATCACCACCTAGTTTGTAGCTCTTCACACTTTACCACCATCTTTGCTAGCTCACTCAAAAACTCACTTGAAAATTCATAATCGTAAAGGTAAAAATGGCCTCACAACCCTTCCTTATATATTTTTGGAAAAATTTATCACATTTATTGCTCCTCCACCTACCACTGATCCCAACATTAATTCATCATTTCATAATTTTTCCATTGCTCATCTCCGCGCCATAGTCATAACCTTTTTGGCAGTGTGCCTTCTACTTCTAGGCCACAGACCTCCTTTTGTGTGCCCTTTCATGCGCCGAAGTACTTTGCCATTGTGCCTTCTTCTAAGTAGTTTCCACTACTACAACCTACCTCATGTTACATTGTGCATCCATTTTTCCATCTGTGGTCTTCATTTAGGAGATAATTTTTTTCTATCTGTACCCTTCCAAAAAGCACACTTACTAGAAAAAAATTTTCCTTATGCATACCCATCTTCAGATGACAATCAACTATATTCAACTTGGTAATGAACCCTGTATATAAACCACCCCACACTAAGGGTATGTGTGGTCCTCTGCAGCATGAAAAACACTTAAATAGTAATAATCATCTTCTGCATGTAAAGCACACTTATTACAAAAAACATTGAACTAAATTGAAAAAGCATATCAACAATGATGAAGGAAACACATATAAAGGAAATGCATTAAGGAAACCTAATCTAAGTGGCAATATTGCCTTATTACAAACACCAAGAAGACTTATTTATAGTAGGGCTTTAGCCTACTCCCATTGAAGTAATTAAAAGAAATGTGTTCCATCAACACCTCTAACTAGGAAAGCACCTGAATCAAGTATATAAGTGATAACATACGGTCCCAACCAATGCACCTTAAGCTTTCTAGGGTGGTGTAAAAACTTTGAATCATACAAAAGTACCATTTTCCCAACCTCAAGCTTCTTATCCTTGATGTGCCTATCATGTCATGCCTTTCTACCTAGATTTTTCTTTTGACTCCATCTTATTGCTATGGCACCCTTTCATCCAGCTGCATCAATTTGTCAATTGTTCTTCCAATGCTTGCTCATCATCTAGACCTCCTATGCATGTAATACACAAAGAAGGTAACATGAATTCCATGGGGAGAACTACCCTATGTGCCAAACACCAATTGAAAGGGTGTTTGCTTTATTCAACCTCTTGTAGGTTTTCCTATACACCCAAAGTACCATGCAAAAACCTTGTCATCCCAATCTCTCCTTCCAACATCACAAATTTTGGTCAAGGTATGGCTCAATATTTTGTTGAAGGCCTCAAGTAGTTCCATTTTCTGAGGGTGATAAGGGGTTTCCTATGGTGTGCAACCATAAATTCATCCAATAATATATGATAGTCTCATTAAGGAAATGAGTACCCCTATCACTTGTTAAACTTAAAGGGCATCCATACCTGCTAATAATATTTTCCCATAAAAACCTTGTTGTTGTAGTTGTATTGTGCAATCCTTTGTAGGTGCCACTTCTTCCCACCTTGTAAGATAATTTGTACAAGTTATAATATAGCGTGATGATCTATCTATGCGGATGGGGAAATAGGGCCCACAAAGTCAATTGCCCACTTCTCAAAAGGTTCTACACTAGTAATAGGCCTCAAAGGCATTTCATCTCATTTCCCCAGGCTTTCAGAGGTTGAAAATGGTCACATGCCTTACAATATGCTTTGTAATCCTTGTATAATGTTTCCCACCATAGACCAGCTAGTAGAATCTTACACGTGGTGGCATCCCCTGCATAGTGTCCACCTACAATACCGCCATGAGCCTCTGCCATAATACACTTCACGCTCATGCTCAAGCACACACCACACAAAACTTCATCATGGCCTAACTTGTATAAGTCTCCATTGATCAACATGTAAGGCGCGATCATGAATAACAAGTTGTTTCTTTTCTAAAGCCTTCATTCCTTGGGTGCCACACTGTGCGTAAAAAGATAACAATATCCTCCAAGTCGAGGGGTGTGGTTCAACTTGAACATCTTGTGCATCTAACATTGTGTCCTCAATGCTCTGTGTGTCCTCTCCTGATTGAATCCTTGATAAATGGTTTGGACAGAATTTCTCTTACTTGGCTTAACCACCACCATAAAATTGAACTCCTGAAACAATAGTACCCAATGACATATGCACCCCTGTGCAAAATGGGCTTGTTCACCAAGTACTTCAATGCCATGTGGTATATATAAAAGATGAAAGGTGTAGCCAAAAAATACTTTGTCAAAACTTATGGAGTGCGTAGATCATAGAAAAGGCCTCGTGCTCTGTCGTTGTATAATTTTTTTTTATGTTAGAGTCAACTTTTTGCTAGCAAAAGAAAATAGGATGATCAACAATCCCTTCTCTAGGTTGAGCTAATATGGCACCAATGGCCATGCCAGAGGCATCTACATGAACGTGAAAAGGCTTGGACCATGAAGGAAAGCACAAAATAGGTGTTGTAGTAAGCCTTTCCTTCAGTGTGTCAAATGTGCGTTGTTGTGCCTCACCCCAATAGAACTTTCCTTTTCCCTTGAGTAATTCTTCTAAGGTGCACGGTGATCTTGGCATATCCCTTAATAAATTTTTGTAATAACCTATGTGCCCCAAGAATCTGCACACCTCACTCTAGCTAGTAGGTTCTTCTAAGCCCAAAATAATAACTACCTTAGCAGGATCCACTAGTAAGCCTTCTTTACAGATGATGTGTCCCAACAAAATTCCAAAGGGTGTGGAAAATATACACTTCTTAATGTTCAAAGAGATGCTCAACTCGACGACACCTCTCGAACATCAGCCTCAAATTATCACAGTGATATTTCATGAGCCCATAGACTATCCAATCATCCAGATACACCTGTAAGAACTTGTGAATAAAATCCTGGAAATGCTTGTACCACTATGCAAAAATATTGCAGGTGCATTCTTTAATCCAAAGGGCATAACCATGTATGCAAAACTTCCCCACTCGGTGGTGAAATTTTTCTTCTCTTGATCTTCTTCAACTATCCTTACCTGATGATATCAGAGAATCCATCAGTGAAGGAGTATATTTCACACCTGCAATGCCTTCCAAGATTTCCTCAGTAAATGGTGTGGGAAAGGGATCAATCACACATGCAACATTTAACTCCTGTAATCCACACAAATCCTAATTCTACCATCTTTCTTGATGTTGATCACCATAGGGCTCACCCATTCTGACTCCTCGATTGGCACAATGATTCCAGAAATTAACATTTTGTCAATTTCTTCCTTTACCTTGACATGCAAGTTTGGATTCATCTGTAAGGCCTCTTCAAACTGGGCGTGCACCTTCCTTTAACTTTATCTTCATCTCTCCCAATGATTCATGTACATGCCTTTCAATTCATGATAGCCTCTAGGGAACAAGTCTGAAATTCACATGTAATAGCTCAATGATTTTAGCAACTTCAAAGTCAGACCAATAATCTCGATAATGGCTTCCTTAGGTTCAACATCCATTCCAATGTTCACTTTCTTGGTCTTCATAGGCTCATGGTAGGTGTGCCTTCTCATCTGCATTATCCAAGACTTCATGTGTACCCTCTATGTGCTCAATATCTAGGTTCTCTACCTCTTCATCATCAACCATGTAGATCATCTTACCCTTTTCTCTTTCTAGGTAAGTGCACCCAAGTTGTTTCAACATTGTTTCTTCCTCTTCAAAGCATGCCACCAAGTCTGATTCTCCTAACAACTCTGAAGTAACTCTTCAGCCTTTGCACTATCTCCCATAGTTAAGCACTTCATAACCTGTAATGCCTCATTCACGGAGGTTTAGAAGAAAAGTAATCAAAGGTCTGAGTCATACCTTCAATAAGTTCTTGCCAATTTCAGTCACCCTATTCAACTCTCTGCATGTAGACATACCATGTGCGCATGCAACCTCACAAGGTGAAATAAAACTTGTGCACCCACAAAGAAGGTGGTAAAGCTTCCTACCCCCTATCAGAGTCTCTCACATTGAATGTGGTGTTGAATAGGATCATTACCATGAAATGCACAAATCTGAGTAGGTGCATTTCTTCTTAAACCAAAAGTAGATAAAGCAATCCTTACTTCTCTCCACTCCAAAATATTATCCTATGTGAACCATCCACCAGTGTGTTGTCATCCCACAAAGTATATACTAACATGTTCCTTCTTTCCACCTGACATTCCCATTGAACTTCCATAGCAAGTAGGAAATACTTTTGGATTCTCTTCACTGTGTACTTTGGTACTGGTTGTTGCCCAAACACTGATATTGTGTGGCTTACTTGACGCATGTAAGTTACACTTTTACTTCATGCCCAACCATTTCATAAGTGTCATGTGCCCAATTGTCACATGCAACACTTGTAGTATCACTCATGGATTGTGCATCATCCCATTGGAGAACTCCTTCCTTTGATGGCTCAAGAACTTCGGATCTCGAATGGTGTGCACATAAATTTTGTTCAAGTCTTCTTCACTTAAGGGCTCTACATAAGGTGTAGATTTCCCATCTGTCAAAGGTATGATGACATGCTCTTCCTTGTTCTCAAAGCTGATATACCCCTTATTGAAATGGTAAGTTACATTGTTTGCATAACACCAAGGGTGCCCAAGTAATGTGGAAAATTGTCTTCTTCTGCAAGCGCTAAGACCTCAAAGTCCCCAGTGAACTTGGCCCCTATATAGTAATGGATGCATCTTTTAAAACTCCAATGGGTTTGCCTTAGTTCGATTTTCCATGAACAACACATTAGAAGATGGTTGTAATGGAGGTCTTCCCATCTGAACCCATGCATCCAAAGTGAGTACATTTACTTGCACTATGTCAATCAAGATGTTACTCAAAAGCCAACCATCAACAACAACATTTAGAGTAATCTCCTTGTCATAATCCAAACTATCCGAGAGGAAGATTAGCATGTAAAAGTTGTCTCTCATGCTCAGTCCCTGCAGTGCGGAGTGTTTCCCTTCAACTAGTTCCCTAACAAAGGAATAATGTTCTCTTGGTGCAACATCTTGCAAACCTCTTTCAAATCATCAACATCTATCTGATGGAGATCAGTTTACTTTCTTTTGTTCCAACTTCCACATATTGTTCCTTCAAACATTGTATCTCACCCTGTAAATTTTGAATTACCTCCATGGTTTCTTGATAAACCTCCTTCTGATGCATAGGGTCTGGATACTTGGCATGCAAGACTTCCTCCTTAGTAATGGTAGGCTTATTGTAGAGTTTCCTGGTGTGCGCTAGCCTCAGTGTGTGTAGTAATCTTCACATAGGCATCAACTTAGGATCCGGTGCTAACTTTGGCATCCATTGGTCTTCCATGGCATGTTGTACTCTAACCATTCTTGTGCCCTTATTTTCTTGTTTATGTTTCTTGCTTAAGTGTTCATACAAGTTTGGGCATTCTTCATAACTATGATTCTTTCACAAAAAAAGAACACACAATATTTGTGGACATTCATTGCCTGTAGTGATCAGGAGATCCACATGTATAACAAGTCCCATGAGGGAAATCACTCCTTCCACCCCCGTGACCTCGACCTCTGAATCCACCTTTGTAACCTTGACCTCTACCATGGCCGCCATCAAAACGCCCCTCATTGTGATCATAGTCATGATGCTCCCTTTTCCTTGGAATTATTTACAACACCTAGTCTATCATATGCCAATATCAATGGCATCATGGATCTGATCAATCAAATCTGCAATATTTAGTATCATGAGTTGAGGACCTACAAATCTTACAATAACTAGACACATTCTTTCTTATCACGTGCATTACAATAATGGGCATCGACTTGAATTGTGGTCCAAGTGACATATCTCACAATCCAACAACAAGGAGTGCACCGATTTCTGAGGGAAACTATCCTTAGTATGCCCCTCTACTTCACAATCTGTACACCAAATTCCACTGTGTGTCTCATGTGCTGAATTAGCAGATAATTTCTCCAACTGTTTGCCATTTGCTACAATTTGAGCTTCCAAGAATGGGCTCACTCTCATGTGTCCACACTTCCTACTACCTCAGTGCGTAGAGCTTGCTTCAAGTGCCTCACATGGATCTGTATAAGTCTTGTGTGAAAGCCCTCTCTAAAAGGCATGATCAGTCCTCCAATGAACCATTGTGCATGTTGGCTTGCATGGATGTCATAAGATAACTTAGACAAGAGAGTCTTGAACATGAGCATCATATTCCGAACACTTTCAGTAGTTCCCTGCTTAATGTATTTGAGCACGCTTATGCTTTTCTACTTGAACTCAGGGATATAAAATTCCTTTAAGAAAGCATCTTCAGTAGTGCATTGTATAGTCCACACAAGTCTGATCAGGATCAAACTTTTGTACCAATTGTGTGTGTGTCCCTACAACATGTAGTTACAAACTGACTTGCCTTGTGCTCTGGAGTTGTAATCCCCTTTGTGTGCCACAGTATCTCACACATATGCACGTGCTCGACTGCATCTTCAATGCCTCTATACTTTGGAAGATGGAGAGACATCTCCATATAAATTTTTTGAGGTTGGTGTGGACCCTTGCCCACCAGATCCAGAACCTATGTGTTTCCTCTTGTATTTCCACCACCTCTAGATCCACCAGATCCCCAACCTGAGCCACTTGATCCTCCTGATCCATCCCCCTAGTAGGTAATGGACCAAGAAGATGCACTACCTTGTGTTTAATGGTTGTGCTAAACTAAAACCCATAGTCTGTGAAGTTGCACTACTTCCAGATGTGATGTCAAGGTTTTGTGCACCTACGTTTTGTGTCGATGATGCATGCAGAAAAGATACCTCCAATGGTCCTCCAAATAAAGTAGATGATGATTGTGCCATAGATGAATAAGCTCCCTGATTAACTCTGAACTTGACTATAAATTAACTCTATCTACTGCAACTCTACTACTCACACTAGCTTGTTGTTTATTGATTATCGTAGAAACTAGAAAACCAAGCACAAGAGCAAGGGCTAGGTCACTAGGTAGATTTAGATGCACACCCATGGCCCATGTCATGTCTCTATCGGTGTGCTCTCATATGAGGCTGAAGAGGGTTCCCTACCATGCTTTCCCAAATGGGGAGATCTAGATGCTTTGGCTCCATGTCTTCTACGTGAGCTTTGAATCCTTCATGAGCCATCTCTCTCCACAAATGCCATCCATTCTGCAACTTCACGTTGCTTCTCTAAATCCCTCTCACGTGTGCCTCATTGAACTTAAGCCACCTTTCTTCCTCTATCTTTTTTTCTCTGCCGCTAGGTCCACCATCCTTACCAAACCTTCTCCCCCCCGCGCGTGGTGGGGTTTAGTTAGCCATCAAATTTTCTTCCAAATCTAGGGTTACAATCAGGATCTTGATCGCAGTGGGATACCATGCAAATATGATCCTCTTGGGTTCACACAAAAACTAAAACTCAACCTCTGGGAAAGAGTAATTGAAACTACGTACTCAAGAATATAGTTGTTCAAAACACCACAAGAACCAAACATCCACAGAGCGTGTCCAAATCAGATCTACATCATACAAGGCCTAGAATTCTTCTGCATCCAAACAAGCGTGTGAAACCTCCAATTCTCTTAGATGCATAAGAAACCAGACCACTTGTATAACTCTATAGGAAAGATAGAAAATAATGTCTCATATAATGTGTCATACAGATTTTCTCAACCCCATGTGCATGCATTAAAATCAGGTCCAATGTTGAATCTATGAGCATACTCTTCTTCCAGATCTACTAACCACTCCTCAATACTAGCCAAGGTCAATCAATATGTCTTCATCATGCAACATCTGAAAAATAGTTGAGAAAGAGGTCTAGCAATGGAACCAATGATGTAGCCTAGAATTCACTGCAAATAACCCAAGGCATGTTGGCACATCACTCAGCCTGAACTGAGTGCTCACCCAAAGTGCGCAAGGGTACCAGGTCCCTCTTTAGAGTTGCTTGTCTAGAATGTTAGCATGATTACATATGTATATGTCCATATTTATAACAGATAGTAAATAATCCACAATGCATAAACCAAATCTAGATCTAAACCATATGAAATATTGACTAAACAATGATTATAATGAGATTTACCATGCAAGAACCATATTCAAGTCACATCTAACACCAATATCAGCCAATATGATCCATTATATTAAATATTGTAAAACACAGAAGCTTCATACATCAAGTAATGTTTATGAGTCATGCGCTAACAAAACCAAAACATAACTCTACAATAATAAGTCTCCCAAACCATGCAAATCAATACATACATATATATAGGGATGGGGACTATCATTCAAATATATATGCATACAAAAATATATATATATATATATAGGATGGGGACTTTCCCTTCACCCCCATGCACCTTCCAAAAATAGGCTACATGTTAATAATAGCCATAGATGCCTTTACAAGAGGATACAAAAAAAGTGCTAATAATAGATGCTATTAGTTAACTCTAGAATAGATAATAATAGAAGATCTTCACTCAAACAAATGCAAAACCAAAATAGCCTTGTGTGAACTACAAGTCTTCATATTTTCGACCCTTGGCTCACAAGGGCGATGACACGGTCATTGGAAGATGGATCGATGAAAAACAATTCCTTAGGCGGTACCACAACATCACACTGGTCATACATCCACCTCCGGATGGCAATTGGCTTGGTCAACAAATGTTCTTGATTGGTGGGATGACGTTGATCGTCAGCTAGAAGAGCTTGATGAGTGGAGGTTTGAACAATGGAGAGCAACACATCATGACTCAGATGAGTGTGACAATGATTGTAGTGGGGATGCCTACACTGGCCTTTGTCACGTGCACTAAGTGATTATGTATTTTGTAAAAGTGCAATGCACTTATTTTGAAAATGTTACTTCTTCCATTGTTTGGGTTGACGTTTCACTTTGTATTACAAACACAACTTATGAACAACCAAACACATAATATAATTGCATGGGATGATACTTGGATGTTCAAATTTCTTTTCAAAATGTAATGTTATTGTTTTGATGCTTTAATCCTATATTGTCTTGTAACACACTTGCAATTCACATTTCATGTTTAATTCGAAACATCTAGAGTTCGAGTATCCAGTTTTGAAAAATAATGTGTGTAGCTAACTTCGTCACAAATGGTTTATTGTGCACAATTTTCTCAATATGAATGCAAAATACGAATAAATAAGTTCATGCACCATTTGTTTCAGTTTATCTTGTTTTACAATGCGTCACTTCAATGATGGTTATGACAACGCACTTGACCGAAAAATGTGGAAGTTCGCGACATGGGCCCATCCATGTTCAAAATGTGTTCTTATGTTTTCGGGGAAGACATAAATAATGAGACGGTAATATAAAACTTTGTGAACATTAATTGTTTGACCTAGCAATGTACCTAATGTCATTTGTTGGGCTAATAAATATGAAATTGTCATCTTTTCACATAGGTTTCTTCACATTCCATGATGGTAATATTCAAATATGTGAACATTAATTCTTTTCATAATACTTAATATTTTATGTTGGGCTAATATTTATGTATTTGTACTCCCTGGATATAGGCACCTTTCATCACATGGCACGTACGCGTTCCACAAGAATCAAAGAGGATGCAAAGGGAGATGCTCCTCCAACGATCGATGGCGCTATGTCGAATGGTCCATCGAGCCCGTTCACTTAGATATCTCGTGAGCCACCGTAGAGTACGAATCGAAAATGTTAATGGTCGTATTCAATATTTCTGTCAGCATGGATCATGTGCTATTAGTGGGGATGTTAGGTTTTGGGAGTTGCATAAACTTAATCAACATCGCCAGGTAGCACACAATCTTCCTTCGTGGAACCCTATAAGCGTGGCCATAAGCATATGGGAAAACGGTCACCTATCCCTCAAGATAGGAGCAAGGCATACATGCAAAAGAGAGAGGGGATGTGAACTATGTCTTGAGGTAGCGATTCTACCTACAACGCAGGAGGGTTATCGATCGAGTTTGTAAAAAGAATGCAAAACTTGATTTGAGGAGTTAAGCCAGGAAGGAAAGAGGGAGGTGGATGCATTGAAATGTGTACCTATGATTCAAAGAAGATGCGACAAGTGAGAGAGGAGAAGTGGTTGAGAGAAAGAGAAAAAAATAACTCAAATATCGGAACAGAGGTAAATTTAAGATTAGTATAATATATTATATATTATGTTTGGTTGGAAATCAAAAACTTAATATTATGTCATGAACAGGAAGATAGAGAAGAGGGTGGAACAACTAGCGGGAATGTTGACCCCCTACGAATGATAACGTAAGTAATTATTGGTCTTTCGTTGCTATATAGAATATAGTTTTTGTTTATTTTTGTATATACTAATTGTAGGTGTGCATAGGATTATGAAATTCCCTTGTGTCATCTCCTACGCTAGTAGAGAGACTCGATTCATAGTGTGAAATGGAGAAAGGTAAAAACCACTTAACACACACTTGAAAATTGAATGTTGCCTTATGTTGTTGATATTTAAATTGTCTTGATGACTCGATTGTTGTAGGTGGACGTTTGCGATAAGACGCCCCCTTCACAATCAACATGTGGTCTCGATCTTATTGGTGAGATAGCTTCATGAGAGGTCAGAGAGGTTGAGATGAATAAGGTCGAGTTGCAGCTTCTTTGTCGAGTCCGGAGAGAGAGGATGATGAGGGAGGCATGAGGAGAGGGGCACAAACGCGTTCGACAAGTATGAGAGAGGGTGGAGCTAGACTGTAAGTTATTGAATGTTCTCATTTGATTTTCTGTATTCTTTTTTGGTGAAATTAAGATAAAGTTATTAATGTAATTGAGATTGTTGTTATTCCAGGATTTTCCTCATGGGGTCGAAGTCAGGTTAATGTCAGATGATATAGTTGTTTCCAGAGGAGTGGTTTGTGATAGTAGCCCGCATGCAAAGTTTCATGGCATCACACTACCCCAATTTATTGTGAAAGTCATTATTTCGAGACCATTGTTCTCGGTGCTCCATTTCCTACCCTAATACATTTTCAAGCACTTTGACAGAGTGTGTCAAAGGGTTTGCTATATGGGATCTTAGAGATATCAGACTAGACACTCCTCATGAAGAGGCAAGTAGATGTAATGGATGATTTAATTTAATTATGTGTTTAACTGAGATATTCATCTACGTTGACTTATTTACTATATGGTTGGCTTTCAGGATGATAAGGTACAGGTTGAGAAAACACATCATATTTGGATAAAGACATCCGATGCCCCACCCATTCTTGGCATCACACCTAATTTTGTTCATAGAGATGAGAAGAAACATATTAGATATTATGATGGAATATGTTCTCTCGCTAACAATAGGCAACGAAGGAGATGAAAACATTTATTGTATAACATTTCTTATGAGGAGTCAGATTACTATATATGTGTATATGATGATGTTGTTACTTTGATGTGTTTGAGGTTTACGATTTAGTATTGCATTATTGATATATTGAATATGGTTTGTGGTTATGGGTTACATAGAGTTATCCATTTACGTTCTATTTATAGTGCATTAGATGGTTTTTATTCTTGTTATGTGACATTCCATTTATTGTATAAATGATGATGTTATCACTATGTATCTGGTTAATGTATTAATGTGACTATGGATTGTGGATTACGGTATATGGTATATGGTTACATAGTTGCATTCTTCTTCCATGTATGCCTACTTGGGTTTGACGTGTTCACTAATTTATTGTAGATAATTCACAATTTTGTTTTCAAATCTAGTGTATTATGGATTACGGTTTGTGGTTTATGGTTACATAGTTGTGTTCTTCTTCCATGTATGCCTACTTGGGTTTGATGTGCTTACTAAAATTTCATATATATTTCATCCATGATAATATTTTGTTGAGTATAAGTTAAGTGCATTATTTTCTTTGTAATTATGTTTGAATGGTAACATATATTAATAGGTTGTTTAAATACAAGTTTAATTAGATGGCAAGACAAAAGAAGGTTGGAAAGCGCAAGGCTTCACCAGTGTAGGAACCGAAAGATTATGAAACATTCGATAGTGTCACTTATGTGTTCGGAAAGAATGCAAAGATCCCTACAAACGAAGATGTTGGTGTTGGAAAAGAAGATGAGTCTTCCCCATCATTCTATATGGAATTAGAAATGAAACTTGTAATGAAGAAGGAAAAGATGTATAAAAACGAGTGTGAAAGCCTTGCATTGGAAAATTTATATTTTTCAAAAAAAAAAGGAATTATTGGATGAAATAGGAGATATTTCCTTGAGGCAGATGGAGTTAGAGCTTGAGGTTCAGGAGTTAGAACTAGAAATTAAGAATTGGGAGACAATGTGTGAAGCGAGAAAAAAAAAGTGTTCGAAAATCAAGTAGCAAGCTTTAATTCCATTCTTAAAATACACAAAGATCACAAGGAAGTATGGAAGATGTACATGCAGGCCAAGGCGTCAATTGAGGAAAAAGTACCAGGCACTCCCACCGAAGACAAAGCTAACAAATGAATATACCAGTCATGCAGCCTTTGAGATGAAAATATACTTGTTAAACACATTAAACTTACTTATATAGTTGACATCAATGTGTTATTGTACTTATATATTTTACTTACATATTTGACATATTTTACTTATATATTTGACATATATGTATAGATATTGATTTTGTGGTATGTAAAAAAATTGTTTTATTTAATGATTATAGCCTTTGTAGCATAATAGATGAGATGGATAGATGTATGTGGTTATATTATGATTATTAGATGTATGTGATTTTACTCTAATATGGTTGTTTTTCAGGTTGATGTTATGATGTGCACATTAATTAGTATTTAGATCATGTATATGGATTGCTACATCTGGTATGTGATGTGTGATGTATAAGGAAGAGTAATACAAGTGTGATTAGAAGACAAGTGTATATAAGTGTGATGATGTTGTTACTTTAATGTGTTTGACATTTACGATTTAGTATTGCATTCTTGATAAATTGAATATGGTTTGTGGTTCTATTTATAGTGCATTAGATGGTTTTTATTCTTGTTATGTGACATTCCATTTATTGTATAAATGATGATGTTATCACTATGTATCTGGTTAATGTATTAATGTGACTATGGATTGTGGATTACGGTATATGGTTTATGGTTACATAGTTGCGTTCGTATTCGTGTATGCCTAC
Source organism: Taxus wallichiana var. yunnanensis (assembly GCA_018340775.1). Classification (NCBI taxonomy): domain Eukaryota; kingdom Viridiplantae; phylum Streptophyta; class Pinopsida; order Cupressales; family Taxaceae; genus Taxus; species Taxus wallichiana. Next base: position 586,010,851 of record CM031241.1, on the reverse strand, counting down.
TTGGGTTTGACGTGTTCACTAATTTATTGTAGATAATTCATAATTTTTCTTACAAATCTAGTGTATTATGGATTACGGTTTGTGGTTTATGGTTACATAGTTGCGTTCTTCTTCCATGTATGCCTACTTGGGTTTGATGTGCTTATTAAAATTTCAAATATATTTCATAATCATGTTTGAATGGTGACAGATATTAATAATTATGTTTGAATGGTGACAAATATTAATCGGTTATTTAAATACATGTGTAATTAGATGGCAAGAGACAAGAAGGATATAAAGTGCAAGGCTTCACAAGTGGAGGAACCGAAAGATTATGAAACATTTGATAGTGCCATGCCTATGTTCGAAAAGAATGAAAAGAGCCCTACAAATGAATATGTGGGTGTTGGACAAGAAGATGAGACTTCCCCACCATTGTGTATGGAATTAGAATTGAAACTTGTAATGAATAAGGAAAAGATTTATAAAAACGAGCGTGAAAGACTTACATTGTAATATTTATACTTGTTGAAAAAAATAAGGAATTATTGGACCAATTAGGAGATGCTTCCTCAAGGAAGATGGAGTTGGAGCTTGAGGTTCAAGAGTTGGAATTAGAAATTAAGAATTGGGAGACAACAGGTGAATCAAACAAAAAGTGTTTGAAAATCACGTAGCAAGATTTAATTTTGTTGTTAAAATACACGAAGGTCACAAGGAAGTATTGAGGATGTATATCCAAGCCAAGATGTCAACTAAGGAAAAAGTACCAGTCACTCCCACCGAAGACACAACTAATAAATGAATATATGACTTTGTAATAAAATGACATTGTCCATGTGACCTTTGACATCAAAAGATGTTGGTTAAATGTATATTTTAGTTTTTATAAGAGTAAATAATAATTAAACAATAAAAACATAATAAAATATTAGAAGGTGTGAAAATCAGATAGCAAGATTTAAATTGCAATAAGATTTAGAATGTGTGAGTATTGTGAATCTGGTAGAAAGATTTAAATTGCAATAAGGTGGAAAAAACAGAGTGGTTTGTGTTTTTAAATATTTAAATATTCATGTCAAATTCAGTAAGTATGGGTTATGATCATTTGTCCAATTTAGGATTGTATCGGTGCAATTATCATTTCTAATCATTTATGGTATTCATAAGGCCCCCTTTGATTAATTTTTTTATAATTATTTTGTGTTGTTCTAAGAATTTTTCTAGGATAGTGCACTTGACAAGGAACGTAAGTCCAAAAGGTTATGGTAAACTACATGGTTATGAGAAAAGAATCCCCATTCCCTTCTAAATTTATCCATGTGACCCTTGGTCTACCTTATTCACATTTTTTATAGTTATATATCAGTTTGTGTGTCAATAGTGTTCTAATATGAGTTCAACTCATCTATAGATGCACATGTACCCTACTTAATCTACATAATATAGAAATTCATTATTGTTTGAATAGGAGTTAATTCTAGAGAATTCAAGTATTCATTGAAGCATGTAATTTTCATACTACATATACATTACAATGGTTTTTAGCGAATAAACTATAACAATTATTGGAATGTCATTCACAATACTATATGTTATTGATGGACTTGTTAAATATCAAGAAATATTAGTCTATCTGATAAAATGAATTCCCCAAAATATTTTATTATTTCCTTATGGTTTAAACTTTATCATCCCATTTAGGGAAAGCAAAAGAAGTACATTTTCCCATTGATTGTAATGAAATTTTAGCAACTTAAGAGAGTTTTTGGACACCTCGTGTTAACAAATCTACTCGTAATAAAATATTTTGAATTAAAGTGCACAATTTTACTTAGAATGTCTTATGTAGTGTTATTTTAGATTCATTCGTAGGAGAGGAGTTTGATCCATTCTTCCACGGAGTGCAACATCGAACATTGTCCATCCACATCCTAGGACCCATCATACATTTTTCATATTTCACTTTGTAGACACCAAATTCGTGTCTTACGACCCCTTGTGACCCACATCCCATTTCACAACCTAACCTCATTACCTAAACCTTACACAATTATTTATTAATTACCTCATAATTGATAAATCCACATCGCCTTACCCGCCACCTCACTTGGCCACCTCACCATGACCTAGCCCTAACCCTAAACTAACCTAATTAGGACCCATGACTTGGTCTAGACTCACATCCATAACTAATGCCTCCTTACTCGCACCCAAAGCCGACCTTCTAGCCACTTGACCAAGCCATGGCCCGATCTCTCGGGAGAAAAGCGGGAAGGTGGGCTATTTTACTAAAAATAGCCTACTTTTTCCTAACCGATGCGGTTCTACTCGATCGCCGTCGGTTCTGGACCGCCATCGGTTCCCTGTAAATGGGCTTCCCAAACCAAAACAACGGATCGGAATTTCATTTTGGAGATCAGTCGAAGGATTTTTAATCAAAGGAGAGTCCAAAGCGATCGGCGAGTCGAACTTCACTTGACCAGCGAGAGGCGAGTAAAGAAACCGAGAAGAGTTAGCGTGAAAGGAGATCAACTTGCACCTTCATCAAAAAACCAGTAAGTTATATCTTGCATGTCCTCCATTATAACATTTCTTGTGCTTTTGGAATTGTAATCTTCCCAAATCCGTTCCTGAACCCATTATCTAACGTACCATTGCCTCTAACTATCATTCCTTAGCTTCTAACCATCCCATTTCTCAATACTATCCAAAAACCAGCCATTACAAACACCACAACCAGCCCAGAAGATCCTAGAACCAACCGGTATCGGTTATCAGTGACCGCCATCGGTTATAGGTAACCGGCATCGGTTCCTTTGATCAAAACCAAGAAAAACAGCCTTTTCCCTACCCAGTTCCACGAAACAATTTAATTGGTACTCTACAGTATTTTGTGTTAATTCATATTAGCGGGGAAGCCGACCACCTTGAAAGGAAGTTTCATATTTCTGGGCCCAAGCGATTCCTCATTTATTATCTAATCAAAATCTTGTGGTCTTGTGTTCTTATTTGCGGGTAGTCCTTCGAGACAAAAAGGAGTTCTGCGATCGGCTGATCTTTCTCTGAGTGCGCACATCATCTCGACATTCTACAAGGTATTCCTCCTAACCCTAACCTTATATCTGTTTCTAAAGGAGCGAAGCATTTCAGTGAAACATTTTGCACTTAGAGTGGGACCCATTTTGGGTTTATCTTTATTTCTTGCTTGCTTTCATATAGGAGCATACTTGCTTTTCTTCTTCTAGAGATATTCACAAGGTATTTTATTATTCACGGTAAAAGAACTTGCTTTGTTTTTGCATCTTGCATTAGTAAAAGTCATCTCTTTTGCTTCATCGAATATCACTTTTCGATTTGGGTTTTAAAACACGTGCATTGCATTCTGCTTGTTGTTTTTCAATTCTAGTGAACATAGATTAAGTAGCAGTCGTACGCATGTGGGGTGATATCCACGGTATTGTGAGGAAATTAACCTTAGTTTCTTTGCACAACACATACCGAATCACTTCACAATTAACACATGACTCAAACATCCCCCTTTTTCCGCGGTATTCCTCGCCCGATTGAGAGTAACCTTATAAGCCAAAACAACTTGACATTTCCCTAAGTCTCTTGTTTAGGATTACGACATCATTCTACGTCTAAAGGCATAAGCCCATAATAATTAAAATTAACCCTAAGGTTAATCTTTGGATTTGCGTGTGCATCTTGCTTGTTTGCAAATTCTGTTTTCTCTGTCATACTCTGTCTTTTGTGATCAATAAGTTGATAAATATACTCAACGTTGCTAAAAATCAAATTAGCAGCCCTTTGTATCTTCTTATCCTAGATTTTTGACACCGGCATCGGTTAAAGGACCGACGTCGTTTCCCCTGTGGCCAAACGGCGGTTGGTTAGTAAACCGATATCGATTCTTGTCTCCATCGACCCACGACAAACCAAACCAGCAACTTGCCAAATTCATCATTTTGAGGTTGTTTTTGTTCTTGATAGATTGAAACTTTCCTGTGTGTTCTAGTCTATGGTTGTCATCACTCGGAAGCAAGCCGCCGCCATGGTTTCACATGCTTGCTCTGTGTCTTTGCTGAATCACCCCCTTCACATTACATAGGGAACCCTACGGACACCGGTGAGATCCCCAAATTCTGTAGGAGACAAGGACTTTGCCAAATTTACGGATGCTAATCCCAGTATTTGTCAATACTATTTGTCTCATACCCACGACCATACGCACGATGGTCGGCTCCTTATGGGCATGCCTATTAGTATAGCTGCTCATTTAGCTCTACTCCTCCACGATAACAATACCTTACTTCTGCATCACTAGCCCCGTCTCCCGATCCGGACGGCTGCCGAGAGGTTCATACGACCCGATTAGCTTTCCTTTGGTTAATCACAGGGCCCCACATATCGTTACCACCACTTTGCCCCTATCTCATCTCTCTTTGAGACCACTCCATTCATGACTTACTCTCTGCCACCTATTCAAACGAGCTTTCCTTCTCAAGCTCCGCCTACCTTTTCATTCCCATATACGTATCCAGTGACCTCAACACCTTATATGGGACACCCCTATTCTGTGGCACCATCATCTCATCCAACCACAGATTTCATCAAGCGAATGATGGACAAAATGCAAAACACAGAGGCTTAGTTTGAGGAAGTCGTAGCGCGCTTGACATACGAGCAAGTTTGTCGGGAGCCCATTCACCCTTCTGTCCCCCTTCATTCTTATCCGCCTCAATGGGAGTTGCCAAAGTTTACTCGTTTTAACAGTAAAGAGGATCCTCAACAACACTTGCGATCATTTAGACATGCTTGTTATTTGATTGCCCATGATGATGCCTTGTTACTCCGCACCTTTCCCATGTCCTTATCGGGGCTGCCTTGGAGGTGGTACAGTGCTTTAACCCGACACTCAATCTTCTCTTTTAACAACTAGCCCAATCTTTCTTGGATCATTTCTCCATTAACATTGCAAGAAAGTATCTATCAACCGACCTCTATGCCATCGAAATGATTCGAAGACGAATCTATCGTGATTTCGTTGGACGATGGCGGGGCCTTATCGACTTGACTTACGTATGCCTTGCCTCAGGCCGAACTTATCGAAGCCCATTTACGCGGGCTGCGCTAGCCTCATCTCCCTACCCTCCAAATTCAAACTTTCCAGTACATTCGGCGAGGCCTTTACTATGGCTCGAAAATTAGAAATTCGAGCCTTAGAGGAAGAGAAATTGCGGTTCGCAACAAGAACTCCACTTTCCGAACTCCTGATTCTACGATAAACCAAATACCACCACTCCTCACGCGTCACCTCTTCTAAATCAAAAGGAGCTGTCCACGCGGTGATGGTCAAATCCCGACCACCGTCGATACTCCACCAAAAACCACTATAAATACAAAGTGAGCCCATCAATTACACTCCTTGGGAGAAACTATATGTGCGTCATCCTGGAGAAATTGCTCAAAGTGGGGCTATCACCTTGCCCCCTGTCAAAACCTCACTCTGGGTTTGACTCCACCCATGCAATACCTTCAGTACAAAGAAAATGACTTTTGTAACTTTCACCGCGTAAAGGACATAGTCATGAAAAGCTGCAAGATGTTGAAAAACATAGTGCGGGAAATGGTTGATGCGAGGGGATATAACACTCGATAATCCTAACGCCCCTGCTAACGAAATCTGAAAATTTTCAACAAGCCATTCCCGAATCACTCGTCAGTGACAGCGTGAACCAAGATATCTTAGGCGAGGAGAGTGTTCATGAGATCCATGCGATCTTCGATTCTCGGCCAAAAGCCTCTATCGAGAAAATTTTGAATCAGACCTCTTCACTAACACAGGAGCCCGAACCTCCTTTACCACCATCAAGCCAAAGCGAAATCGTTCCTTTACCCATAGAAGAGTTAACTGCCCAGGCTTCCCTTCCCATCAATGAGTCTTCTTACACCACATCCCTGGGTGAGGCGGATCTTATCTAATTTATCTATTTCCCAACGTCCCCTTCTACCACTCTTGCTACACAAGAGGAAGGCTCACCACTCCTTTTGACATCCTTAGCGAGAAATCTCTTACACTAACATCACCACATTCTTTTAACATGACAGATCCCTCGAACATGCCCTCCTGCCTATTAGTCCCTCATCACCTAAATCTTTTCAACAACCGTTGACCTATTAGCATCTATTGATACGATTGCCTCATCCGCCTCCTGTGTCACACCCACATGATGGATTGGAATTACAACTCACTTTTCTTCTGTACCAAAATTACAAATTACACACTGAGAGTTGTCATTCCACGGAAGATAGACAGGCCCTATGGGAGCGTTTGAGTACCCTTTTCTACTCAAATGCAAATGGTGATCCGATGTCTCCACCATCTACCCGAAGTGCTTCTGAAGCTTAAAATGCCCCTGTTCTCGCCTTCACCCCCTCACCTCTACCAAATTCCCCGTCCACTTCTATCAACTTAACCGAGATCTTCCCCTACGCTTGGGACCTCACGATGCCCGATCTAACACACCCCCTAAGCGACTCGATCTATCCAAAAATAAACCCGCCCCGCCACCTAGGAGACAAGCGCAATCCGTGCCTCTCTATCAAAACCCTCATCTTCACACCACCTTCCATATTGGGACCTCATCCCTCCACCTTACATCAATATATCATACCTCCTTTGTTTTACGCAAAAGCGACCTCGCCTTTTACACCTATACGAGAGATCAAAGGGTATCACAACATCGTTACCCCGCGTATCCGGTCCACCTATCAACCTAAACCAATCCCATCATCAAAGGATTTATTTTCTGTCACTCCCCTTTCTCTCGTGGTTGTTTCCATTTACCATGCCATCTATAGCCTCATCATCTAACCATTTGACGTAACACGTGTCCGAGAAACCACGTTTAGTGAAAAACATGTCGGCACCCTCGCTAAACCACCACCCATACAGAACTAAACACGCCCAAACATTACCACAACCCACACAATCAATACCCTCATCTTCTTGATTTTGACCCACTCAAAGGATCTTACGCCAAAATCCTTGCTATGTTGGTGGAGAATGCGACCATCTCCCTACCCCACTTAGACCTTATGACCCGTCTAAGCCCGACCTATGGATTATGATGAGTCTAAAATCTGCGCTATCACCACACACTGGACATGATGTAGAAGGATGCAAAGCTCTAAAAACCATCCTTCGCGAGTCACCTCTTAGGATCGAAAGATTAAGAAAGACAACTTACGAAGGGAGAGACCTCTAGCGTCAATTCCCTCTACTATATCATCTATCCCCGCCTCACCAAGATCTATCATTATTCTGACCCCACCTCTTGAAGACCATGAATTATCCAACCATCTTCCTCATCTCGGATCTACGAGATTAATATGATTAGTGTCGCTACTAGAGACGAGAAAAACAATGGGAAAGCGAAAGAAAACACACTGCGGCATCTCTTTCTCCTTGACCATCCCGATTACACCACCACCTAAAGTGGTTATTCGCGGACCCGCCTATCCGTCTCTAATGGAGTTGCCACCGAACCATGATCAAACGGACTTCATCGATCGCAGTAAAAATGACACTATATGATCTCATTGGACTTACGAATCTCATCGACAAGCTCTCGTTGAGATCCTTGAGGATAGAGGTTTTACCCAACGAAACCCTGCCCGTTGCCTCCATTCTAACACCTAATCACGTTGCCTCTCTCACCCCAAACAATCCATCTCCCCCACCCATACGTCTCAAAACAACAAGCCGCTGCGGTTAGTTTCTCGGAAGATGAAATTATCGACTTTAGTGCGAGAAGACCGACCGACCCTGCCCTTTTCATTTCGCTTACGTCGAGACATTCGAGTACGTCGGGTTATGATTGGCGAGGGCGCTAGCCTAAACATCATCTCTTCAAAAGCCTTCCAACAAATGAACATCCCTTACAGTTGCGTGTGCCTGACCCCATCATGTTGCGATCATTGATAGCGCTATTACTTCTACCTTAGGCACCGTGATCCTCAACATTCGCGTAGGCCCACGTACTTTGCCCGAACTCTTCTATGTCCTTGAAGGAGAGTTCGATATAATATATTGCTTGGGTCGTCCTTGGATCGGGCCATGGGATGCGTTCCCTCAACATTACATCGATGTATAAAATTTGAGTACGAGGAAGTCTACTGCTTTGTAAAAGCTGATCCTCCCCCTTCAAAACTTGCGATATGTTATACCGCCCAAACGATGTGCTTATACCAATTAAGACACCCATACATTCAACCCAACCATCCTCTTGAATGTACCTCAACCATCCACCTCATTTGCACCTACGCCTTGGTGATGAAACCACCGTCGCACAAACCACTTCTCTTCCCATGACTAACATCCCGACCTCAGCCCCTTAGTAGATGTTTTCATCGCCTCACATTTGGGGAGTACACGCTATATAACGTTAGTTCTTTCCCTACCCCGCGAGAGTACGGAAATTACATGCGCATCCCACCTACGACCGTCGCGTGGGGAGGTAATCTCTTACGGACCACCCCATTGTCGCACTAACCTAACGTATGGGGGTGTTGGCGCATCCTCCATTACCCCTGAACCTCCTCTTGGTGTGGTTCCCTTCGATCCGATTTTCAATACTTGACAAATCGTCGTTTTCCTCCCTCACCTTCTTGACTCATTTGTGCGTGGAAGGCTTTGGTTTTGGCCTTCTGAACAAGGCCGACATACACTCATTCCCCGTGACCACACTTGCAAACATAATGATCGTAGTGGTCTTGGTTTTCGAAACACCTACACAAGAGACACCTCGTGCCAGTTGCCTTACGGAAGAGGACGGCGTCACCCCTACCGAACCATCATCACCCACTTTGCCATCATCTCCCACGGAGTCGATGGATCTGAATCTATCCCTCCTAACTTTTCTCACCAACGATGATTTCCGCCAAGAAGCGGTTAGCCCAATTGGAGCTTAACGTGACGTCGTCTTACGACTCTTGATCACCTTCAAATCTATCAAAAACGCATTAAGCGTGCTTATGATAAGCGACTTCATGAGCGTACCTTTAAGGTTGGTGATCTTGTTCTCAAAGAGAATCAACATGTAACCAAACTAGAAAAGAGAAAGCGTGGAAAATTTGCTCCCGATTGGATTGGGCCTTATATAATCACTCACACCTATGGATCGGGCACTTATCGTTTAGCTTAAGCAATGGTAAACTGAGCAGAAACCCCATAATGCCTTACATCTTCGCCCATTCTCTTTGTTGAATCTAGTGTTATATCACTTCTTATCTACCCTCTTGCTCGTCCCTTGAGCTCATTTACCACTACATACACTTTGTTTTCTATATCTCTAAATAAAATCGAAATCACTTCGCACCTCCCCTTGATAATGCCTTCCCCTTTTTTAGTCTAGTCCATGACTTCAAAGTATTAAAATAAGCCGTATTCTTATGGGATTTTCTTGAGTCAAACTTCCTACTAAACTAGATGCTTCACGCCAAAAGAACATCTAGTCATCTAAAATTAAATATAGACTGCTCCCTCGAAGGACAGCTATATGCCAAACTATTGCTGCTACTATAAATAGACTGCTCCCCTGAAGGACAGCTATGCACTAAAATCATCTCTGCTACTATAAATAGGAAATTTGCTCCCCAGAAGGAGCAGCTATTTATACTACAGTCGACCTTTATCGAAGCTTCTCGCATTGATCGGCCGTGAAGACCTCAAGAATAAAACAATCAATATCCCTTGTAGACTTCCCGCATCGATCGGTCTACATTGATAAAAAAAAAGCCTCATCTGAAAAGAACTTTTTGGGTCATGGACTTGTCTATTTAGGGTAGGTTCTCTTTCGTTGTAACAAGTTCTTTAAGTTCTTTCATACCTCGGCTATATCATCCACATCACCTCACCATTTGTTTCAACTCAAGGGACGTAACGTACACACGATATATTGTGATCATCTGACTCTTTTCAACTATGGACTTCTGAAATATACGGCACTTAGGGCTTCGGGCTCGTTCTACGTTGTGTGGTTTGTTTAGCTCTTTTCACCTACGGAGCACTCTTTCCGCTTTGCCTCGCATCTAGAATTGTGTGTTGATCTTAATCGGGACACTATTCCCTATTACTTGGGTATGCTAACCTTTGCTTTACCTATACCCTACACCAACAACATTATCCTACCAAACACCAACAACATTACCCTACCTGACATCAAATTTTTACCAAGCGACAAATTGCCTAAACCATACCAAATTGCCTAAATTCACCCCTCCACGATCCTAAGGAGAACTACATCGGTCTGAGGCCCTTCCTTGCTTTGTGCAATGGGCTATGTAGGCAGCACTTCGGAGACATGGGGTCTCCCAAGGTTAGCTCGACCATCCCCTACCATAACCTATCATGTGTGGTAAATATAAATATTTTGGTGTATTTCTATTTAATCACATTCCTCTTTGATCCTTTTTTAAAAAACACCGAAAGTCAAAACGACAACATTCTTATTATTATAACGCAAATCAACATACATATCTCGTTTTATTTAGATGTTAAACAAATACATCTTCTATATCATCGACACGCAGGTCGGTACTCTTATTTATCCTCATACCTTGCTAACATTTATTTAGACCCTCACGCCTCATCCCGACCTAGGTGATGATCGTGATCGTCGACCCCTCTCGCCAGGGCCTCTCTGTCCTCAAAGGTACTGCGGTATTGGTACCGCCCTGATCTGCCCCAATCTCTCTGTAACATATGAATACGCCCTCTCTCATGGAGAACTCCGGCCTCTAGTCTCGCCGCCCGTGACTCATGACCACTAACAATCCTCTTGTCTCATTCACTGCGTTTGGAGCCTCTTTGAACCAAAGCGGCTGCAGACGACCCCCTCTCTTTGTAATCACCGCTATGTCGGGGTGCTCACGTACACCTCGCGATTCTGCTTTACCCACCATAATCTATAGGCCTTAACCTACCAATTGGCCCGACCTAAGGCCTCAACCTACCTATTCGGCCCGACCTAAGGCCTAACCTACCTATTCGGCCGACCTAAGGCCTCGACCTACCAATCGGCCCGACCTAAGGCCTCGACCTACCAATTGGCCCGACCCGAGGCCTCGGCCCTACCTATTCGGCCCGACCTAAGGCCTCAACCCACCCGATTGGCCCGACCGAGGCCTCGGCCTACCTATTTCGGCCCGACCTAAGGCCTCGACCTACCAATGGCCCGACCTAAGGCCTCGACCTACCTATTTGGCCCGGCCGAGGCCTCGGACCTACGATTGGCCCGAGCCAAGGCCTCGACCTACCAATTGGCCCGACCCGAGGTCTCGCCCTACCTATTTGGCCCGACCCGAGGCCTCGACCTACCCATTGGCCCGAGGCCGAGGCCTCGCCCTACCTATTGCCCGACCCAAGGCCTCAACCTACCATTGGCCCGGGCCGAGGCCTCGCCCTACCTATTTGGCCCGACCCAAGGCCTCGGCCCCATGTGGCCCGACCCGAGGCCCAAGGCCTCACCCTAACCATTTGGCCCGACCCAGGCCTCAACCTACTTATTTGGCCCGACCCAAGGCCTCGCCCTACCATTTGGCCCGACCGAGGCCTCGCTCTGGGTGTTATAGTGCATTTTTGAGGCCTGACCCAACCACTTGGCCCGACCCGAAGGCCGTATCACTTCCATACCATACCCACTGATCAGCGTTTTATTTTATCCATCCATCATGTACCTTGTGTTCAATCGAGCTCACTGTTCGTGTTTTAGCATGATTAGGGTCCTTGACTTGATCGTCGACCAACTTTGCCTAGACCTAGACCGTGACGTTTATCTCGACCAAACCAACCTTTTGAGTGCTTTGCCGAACATGCCTAAACGTTCTGTACCTTACATTATATACCACTGGGCTACTTCTATGCCTTGGATACGAGGATTATATCACCCTTGTTTGGATAAACTATCGACCTTTGCTATACATTCTTTGGTTTGCTAGTCAAATCATGTACCCTAGTAAATCTTATTGCATTTGACATGCGTCTGCTTCCTTGGACCTACCCCACCACCTTACCATCCTCTCTCTGACATATGTACCCTTTATCGACCCTATCCACGATTTCCGTTCACTCCATCGGTGATAGATTTGAGGGGATTACCTATATCCTTAACATGAGAAACCACTTCATATTATTGTTCGCGTGACTTTAACAAAACAAGCTACACGTGATAAGGGGCTAATGTAGACACCAAATTCGTGTCTTACGACCCCTTGTGACCCGCATCCCATTTCACATGACCTAACCTCATTACCTAAACCTTACACAATTATTTATTAATTACCTCATAATTGATAAATCCACATCGCCTACCCGCCACCTCACTTGGCCACCTCACCATGACCTAGCCTAACCTAAACTAACCTAATTAGGACCCATGACTTGGTCAGACTCACATCCATAACTAATGCCTCCTTACTCGCACCCAAAGCCGACCTTCTAGCCACTTGACCAAGCCCATGGCTGATCTCTCGGGAGAAAAGCGGGGAAGGTGGGCTATTTTACTAAAAATAGCCTACTTTTTCCTAACCGATGTCGGTTCTACTCGGCCGCCGTCGGTTACGCAACCGCCATCGGTTCCACTGTAAATGGGCTCCCAACCAAAACAACGCGGATCGGAATTTCATTTTGGAGATCGGTCGAAGGATTTTAATCAAAGGAGAGTCCAAAGCGATAGCGAGTCGAACTTCACTTGACCAAGCGAGAGCGAGTGAAGAAACCGGAAGAGTTGGCGTGAAAGGAGATCAACTTGCACCTTCATCAAAAACCGATAAGTTATATCTTGCATGTCCTCCATTATAACATTTCTTGTGCTTTTGGAATTGTAATCTTCCCAAATCCGTTCCTGAACCCATTATCTAACGTACCATTGCCTCTAACTATCATTCCTTAGCTTCTAACCATCCCATTTCTCAATACTATCCAAAAACCAGCCATTACAAACACCACAACCAGCCCGAGAAGATCCTAGAGAACCCGGTATCGGTTATCGGTGACCGCCATCGGTTATAGGTAACAAACGCATCGGTTCCTTTGATCAAAACCAAGAAAAACAGACCTTTTCCCTACCCGGTTCACGAAACAATTTAATTGGTATTTCTATAGTATTTTGTGTTAATTCATATTAGCGAGAGGCTGACCACCTTCGAAAGGAAGTTTCATACTTTCTGGGCCCAAGGAGTTCCCTCATTTATTATCTAATCAAAATCTTGTGGTCTTGTGTTCTTATTTGCGAGTAGTCCTTCCAGAGACAAAAAGGAGTTCTCATGATCGGCTGATCTTTCTCTCTGATGCGCGCACATCATCTCGACATTCTACGGGTATTCCTCCTAACCCTAACCTTATGTGAAACACACTTTTCTTAATTAAATCAAGAAAATTTAAAATTTATTCTGTTGTTTGTAAATAAACTCTTCTCCACCTGGTAATTACTTGATATGCATTACATCATTACATCAAGGAAGAAAATCATCGTGGTTTGCACCTTGTCGAAATCGACATGGCATTTTTCTAAGTGCTGAAAAACACAAAGCATGTTTTTCAACGTGTTGAAAAACATGCTCTATTTTTCAACACTTTGAAAAAATCAACCCTTCTCCTCGTGGTAGTTACTTGATATGCATTACATCATCACAACAAGGAGGAAAAACATTGTGCTTTGCACTTTGTCAAAATCGACATGGGGTTTTTCAACGTGTTGAAAAACACACATTATTTTTCAGCACTTTGAAAAAATCAACTCTTCTCCACCTGATAATTACTTAATTTGCATTACATCATTACAATAAGGAGGAAAAGCATCATGGTTTGCACCTTGATAAAACCGCATTGCATTTTTCATATTGCTGAAAAACACAGTGTGTTTTTCAACGTGTTGAAAAACACGCTCTATTTTTCGGACTTTTAAAAAATCAACCCTTCTCCTTATGGTAGTTACTTGATATGCATTGCATCATCACAACAAGGAGGAAAAGTGTTGTGGTTTACACCTTGTAAAAAATGACGTTGACTTTTTCGATGTGTTGAAAAACACAATGTGTTTTTCAATGTGTCGAAAAACACACTGTAATATTCAGCCATTTGAAAAAAAATCAACCCTTCTCATCGTGGTAGTTATTTGATATGCATTGTCTCATTACAACAAGGATTAAAAATATCATGGTTTGCACCTCATGGAAAACGGCGTTGAGTTTTTCGATGTCTTTAAAAAAAACATAATGTATTTTCACTTTGTGTTGAAAAACACACTGTATTTTTAAGCACTTTGAAAAAACAACCCTTCTCCTTGTGGTAGTTACTTGATATGCATTGCATCATCACAACAAGGAGGAAAAACATCGTGGTTTGCACCTTGTGGAAAATTACATTACATTTTTCATATTGCTGAAAAACATAGTGTGTTTTTCAATGTGTTGAAAAACACACTTTGTATTCAACATGTTGAAAAACACATTGTATTTTTTAGCACTTTGAAATTATCAAACCTTTCCTCCTGGTAGTTACTTGATATGCATTGCATCATCACAATAAGGAGGAAAAACATCATGGTTCTCACCTTGTCGAAATCGACATGGGGTTTTTCAAATTGCTAAAAACATAGTGTGTTTTCCAACGTGTTGAAAAATACACTTTATTTTTCAGCACTTTGAAAAAAGTGACTCTTCTCCACCTGATAATTACTTGATTTGCATTACATGATTACAATAAGGACGAATCGCATCGTGGTTTGCACCTTGATAAAACCGCATGTCGTTTTTCAAAGTGTTGAAAAACACACTTGATTTTTCACTAGTTTGAAAAAAAGCAACTCTTCTCCTCATGCTAGTTACATTATATATGCATTAAATCATCACGAGGAAAAACATCAGATTTGCACCTTTATAAAAATTACATTGCATTTTTCAAATTGCTGAAAAACACAATGTGTTTTTCAACATGTTGAAAAATACACTTTATTTTTCAGCACTTTGAAAAAAAAACTCTTCTCCACCTGATAATTACTTGATGTGGATCACATCATTACAATAAGGAGGAAAGAAATTGTGGTTTTCACCTTGATAAAAACTGTATGTCATTTTTTAAAGTCTTTGAAAAACACACATTATTTTTCAGCACTTTGACAAAAAGTAACTCTTCTCCACCTGATAATTACTTGATGTGGATCACATCATGGCAACAAAGAGGAAAGACATCTTTGTTTGTACCTTGTTATAAACCAAATTATGTTTTTCATATTGCTAAAAAAACAATGTGTTTTTCAACATGTTGAAAAACACACTCTATTTTTTAGCACTTTGAAAAAATCAACCCTTCTCCACCTGATAATTACTTGATTTGTATTATATCGTTACAATAAGGAAGAAATACATCATGTTTTTCACCTTGTTATAAACAACATTACATTTTTCATATTGCTGAAAAACACAGTGTGTTTTTCAACGTGTCAAAAAACACACTATATTTTTCAGCACTTTGAAAAAAACAACTACTTCTCCACCTAATAATTACTTGATGTGGATTGCATCATTACAACAAGGAGGAAATTCATCGTGGTTTGTACCTTGTTATAAACCGAATTACATTTTTCATATTCTTTGAAAAACACACTTTATTTTTCAAAGCACTTTAAAAAAAAGCAACTCTTCTCCACCTGATAATTACTTGATTTGTATTACATCATTACAACAAGGAAGAAATGCATCATGGTTTGCACCTTGTTATAAACCGAATTGTGTTTTTCATATTTTGAAAAACACACTTTATTTTTTAAGCACTTTGAAAAAATCAACCCTTCTCCTTGTGGTAACTACTTTCGATTTGTATTACATCATTACATTAAAGAAGAAAAGCATTATAGTTTTCACCTTGTGGAAAACCGTGTTGCATTTTTTAAAGTGCTAAAAACACAGTGTGTTTTTCAATGTGTCGAAAAACACACTCTATTTTTCAGCACTTTGAAAAAAACAACTCTTCTCCACATGATAATTACTTGATGTGGATTGCATCATTACAATAAGGATGAAAAACATCATGGTTTACACCTTGTTATAAATCGAATTACGTTTTTCATATTCTTTGAAAAACACAATGTGTTTTTCAACGCAAAGATGTGTTTTTCAACGTATCAAAAACACTCTATTTTTCAACACTTTGAAAAAAAACTCTTCTCCACATGATAATTACTTGGTGTGGATTGTATCATTACAACAAGGACAAAAATCATCATGGGTTACACCTTTGTTATAAACCAAATTACGTTTTTCATATTGCTTAAAAAGCATAGTGTGTTTTTCAACGTGTCGAAAAACACACTTTATTTTTAAGCACTTTGAAAAAATCAACCCTTCTCATGGTGGTAACTACTAGATTTGCATTACATCATTACTACAAAGAAGAAAATCATCATGGTTTACACTTTACGAAAATCGTGTTGCATTTTTTCAAAGTGCTAAAAAATACAATGTGTTTTTCAATGTGTCGAAAAACACACTCTAGTTTTTAGCACTTTGGAAAAAGCAACTCTTCTCCACTTGATAATTATCAACTCTTCTCCACTTGATAATTACTTGATTTACATTACATCATTCAACAAGGAAAAAAATTCATCGTGGTTTTCACCTTGTTAGAAATCGAATTACATTTTTCATAGTGTTTAAAAACACAGTGTGTTTTTCAACGTGTCAAAAAAACACATTCTATTTTTCAGCACTTTGAAAAAAATTAACTTTTCTCCACATGATAATTACTTGATGTGGATTGCATCATTACAACAAGGAGGAAAAGCATCATGGTTTGCACTTTTTTATAAATCGAATTGTGTTTTTCATATTGTTAAAAAACACAATGTGTTTTTCAACGTGTGGAAAAACACACTCTATTTTTCAGCACTTTGAAAAAAACAACTCTTCTCCACCTGATAATTACTTGATTTACATTAAGTCATTACAAAAAGGAATAAAAATATCATGGTTTGCACCTTGTGGAAAATGGCATTGCCTTTTTCAAAGTGTTGAAATACAGATGTTTTTTCACATATTGAAAAACACACCTTATTTTTAGCACTTTAAAAAACGCAATGCTTCTCCACCCGATAATTACTTAATGTGGATTACATAATTGCAATAAGACAAAAAATCATCATTACTGTGGATTACATCATTACATAAAGGTGGAACAACATCGTGGTTTGCACCTTGTGGAAAACAACAGGTTTGTTTTTATAGTGTTGAAAAACACACTGTGTTTTTCAACGTGCTTAAAAAAAATTTTGTTTTTCAGCACTTTGAAAATAGCAATAAAAATTCCACGTGATAATTAGTTACTGTTGATTACATCATTTCATCATAATTACATCAGCTTTCTATATGTCAAAATATTTTCTACTATCCATATATTACATGAGCAGTCCTACGTTGGCTAACACCAACAAACACATTTTTAAATACTCTCAAAATCATCAAAAAGTAGGTCAGTTGTACATTCCATATTTATGTATTTTAAATATACGCAATCTACAATCTCATATACATGAATTTTAGATGTTTACAATTCTAAAATAGGCCCGCTCTACATGCCATACATTTACTTTCCAAAGCTCAACCTGCTTTCATCTATAAGATACATCTCTTTGCATATTTGTTGCATCTGCAACACAATGCATTAAATATTAGACAAGATATCCAAGGCTTTGTACCTTACATACAATAAATGAATGTATTGAAATTAAGGACATTCAATACACACCTTACGCAGACACTAAATTGTTGAAAGATAAGTGGCGACGGGGATATGTTTCATCTGCATTTGAACCACCTGTAAAATAAATGATCAATATGTTAGTCTTCACCTCCACAATTAAAATTTCTTGCGAATTCACAATCACACCAATAATTCAATGTTTTAACTTGTAGGTTCCACTTGTGTGGTTTCTCTCCTCTTTGCACGATTATCGTCAAGGAAATTGGAAGCATTCGTAGTCTTCAACACAATTGTTCAAATCTTCTACAATGACTGGCCTCTTAGTCACACTGTGATGGCATTTTTACTCACACTAAACCATGGACGCATGTGGGTGGTGGTTGTCTCATTGACATCTCCTTTGAAAGAAACATCTAACATATTTGATGCTTCTAGGTCTCTCCTAAACCTCTAAACACATTCAAAGAATGTTTTTTCTATTCATCTGTACTTATTCATGTATCCAAGACTAACTTCAAGAATTCTTTGGATGTGTGTTCCATAAAATTTGAATCACTTTCTATCATCAACCCACTAGCCCCAACTATTTCAGGAGTGCCTGTGACGTATAAGACATTATAGAAAGTTATTTATTTATACACTAGGTTTTTCAATATCATTGTACAATAGAAAAACAACCTCATACCATCCATGCATGTCACTCATCATTCGGTGGACAGGGGAATATTTTGGCTACAACACCCATTCGTAACATTTGATTGAGAATACACATTGTCACCTACACATGAATACACATTATCACCTAATCATAAATATGTGTGATGAACATTATCATTGGCATCAATTAATTGATTAAAGGCATTAACAACTAACCATCAACTATCAGTGATTGTTGAGGTGGCGAGGAGGGGCCATCCCATAACATGTCTTCATTTACCGTGCTTGTCTCCGCATAGGTATTGGCTCCTGCACGTGAAAGGAAAAAAATTTCAACACGATGCTTTTTTCGTTACAACTTATGCTTAGCAATCTATATCACTACTTGACACATATGATGAAATTGAATTACCTTCCACTTCTGGTGTTGGATACAATGAGGATGGGCCATCTTTGAACGTGTCTTCATTTATTGTGCTTGTCTCCGCATAAGTACTAGCTCCTGCATGTGAAAGGAAAACAATTTCAACACAATGTTTTTTTTCATTACGACTTATGCTTAGCAATCTATATCACTACTTGCCACATACGATGACATTGAATTACCTTCCACTTTTGGTGCTAGATACGATGAGGAGGGGTCATCTTGGAACGTGTCTTCATTTACCATGTTTGTCTCTCGCATAAGTACTGGATCCCGCAAGTGAAAGGAAAACAATTTCAACACAATGCTTTTTTCGTTACGACTTATGCTTAGCAATCTACATCGGTAACATATGATGACATTGAATTACCTACCACTTTTGGTGCTTGATATGATGACATCAACACATATCTCTTGCAAAGTTCCAATGCCTTCAACATGTGCTTACATATGTTTCCTCTAATAGCCCAAGCACATTCACATACGTCCAAGGCTCTGCATTTCCTTACCAAATACCATGTGCTTCTAGTTGTTTGGCTCCTCACCCACAATTGATTGCAATCAGGCATAATTGCAAGGATCAGAATACTCTTTTCTCTCTCAACCACTATCAATAGTTGTCTTTCTTTTTTTTGAAAATTTTCAAGAAGCCAAATTGTTGTAACTTCCTCTTGTGTTTGTAAAATGGCTCCACCTTGTACACAAGTGTGTAGAACAAATATTCCATCCGGTGAATACATGTTTTTATCTATCACATAAGTATCAAGTCTTCAAAAAACAATGGTAGGACTCGATGGATGCGTTTGTTTCCTAATTTACATGGGAGAAGTTTCTAAAATTTGTTGCCCACATAGCTATCAAGTAACACGGATTTAAAATCAATGACAATATAAACCAACTCTTATTCTTGATGATAATTAATAAGGAAACACACAAAGGATCGTACTCACCAATACGTTCTTCGCTCCGCACCATGTATTCCTTAAGTAATCGAGGAACTTATTTTCCTCTTTAAATTCATTGAAGAAGTCTTGAATGATTCGAAATGTGTGCTTGTGACGCATTCGAAACCATATATGATTGTACCTAGTCTCTTAAAAATCTTCCACCTTGACTCCTTACTACAATACTTGTGCATTTCGAAACCATATATGATTGTACCTAGTCTCTCAAAATCTTCCACCTTGACTCCTTACTACAATACTTGTGCACGTTTTTCAACCATGACATGTGCATGTGTCATAGGCGTAGTAGTACACGACAACCAAAAACACAATCGATGGCTTGGATTTCAGCCGATGCATCATCCGTAATGAACGCATTGATCTATCAATCGACACGAAGATGTTTTCTCATTTACTGGACTTCCGCCAACCACCTATAAATGTCTTCAATCTTATTCCCCGAAGAAAATGGCCCATGCTATAGGCACCCCAGTGTCTTTCTCATCAAAACAAGCAATGTGTATAATTGGTACTATAAGGAATATGACATCAAAGGGTAACATGGGGTTTAATACAACATAAAGGGAACATTATTAATGATACATAAATCACACGTCATTTTAAAATTTATTCCAATTACTTACACCATATTTGTTCGTAGCAGATGTCGAATCCATGGAGATTATGGAATTGTATGAATGTTGAACCATTCTCTCACACATCCATGGTGTTTGTAACCCCATAATGAATGGAATGGTGGTTCCATTTGGGCGTTGATGGTAAAAAAATGTTTCTCTACGCATGTGATAAATTCACGCTCATGGCATCATCAACATGCTTTTGAGACCTTCTAGAGCGAACTCTTTTCCATGTGTTCACCACATCCTTTCTTGTCAAGTATTCATCCCTCTTGCTCAATATACCCACGTTGGATGGATCCTCTATATATTTATCGTACACCATTTCCACGGTGACACCCATCAAAAAAAGACTCTCGATATAAGTTTTGCATTCATTTGATAAGAACAGGAAACATTGACATGAGGATCATTAATGGTATTTTCGTTCCTCCCATGACAACACTCACCATTTACATCACAATGAAATAGATTGTTGTATAATATTATGGCCACTATCGGTCTCCCATAAAAAACCTTCACATTGAAATGACATTGGAAACCCCTTTTAATTATACACCTACTCACTTTTTCACATGTTTGCCGACTTATTTATATTGTCGTTTGGACCATATGAACACCAGTAGCTGCAATTAAAAATGGTAACATCAAATGTTATACAAATTTTTATGAAAAGAACGTATAAAAATAATTGTTAGAAAAGGTCTGAACCTAGTATATGACTTGGTTGTATGCGATTTAGGATTTTCTATATTTGTTGACTTTTGATTTGTGTGAGCAAATGTAATCTCTAAAATTTCATTAGAACCTCCCCCTTTAGAAATGCTTGTAGTCTTGCATGAGTGGAATGGCGGCACAAATGTGAAGTTCGGCTAATCCCTAATTGGTGTTCATTCTAAGTCATCATATGAAAACTAACTCTTTTCTCTGTTATCTCTTGGACAGGAAGATCGATCATGCTCTGCCATTTAGGCCTCCTTCCCATCCTAAAAATTATTACATGTAGTTTTGCATCGTTAATGAAACAAATATTTCATACTTTCGGAAACAATTATTTAATAAATTTTGAGTTGTGATTGATCATCATCAACATGAATACCATCTTAAAACATTGGAAGCATTTGAATTTTTGTCTAATTCAAAAGCCACTTGTATAAAAGACAGTATTGAAATGCAAGGAAAACAACAATTTATAGGACTGCCTACTACTTCCAGTGCACAAGCATATCACAATATGGTCATCTATAATGTGACAAAGAATGCAACATAATAAATATAATGTGACAAATATTGTTACAAAATTAATATTATTTCAAATACACTTATTCAATGTTGAGAGAAACTTCCATAGAAAATATTATAATTAACCTTATAAATATAATTCACATTGTATAATAATATATTTTATGGTGCTTATTTTATTTATTAAATAATATTTTCAAAAATGATGTATATAAAATAGAAATTATTACATTTAGCTAAAAACAATAAAAACTAACAAAACAAAAACATGTTTATTTAAAATGAAGTTACAAATAAGAAAATTAAAATATTAATAATATCTTTAAAATATATATATACATTTATGCCAAAACACAATAATTAAACAACAATAAAATAATAATCTTCGCAACACCCATGTACCCTACTTTTTGAAAAAGGTGAACTTACAAACTAAAATTGAAGAATATAGATATTTCAAAATAAAATAAATTGAAAAATGTGATTTCTCCACAATGAAATTTATAAAATATGGATATTCCAAAAAAATTATTTTGTCTTGTATGAAATTATGAATATTATTCATGATTGAAAATTTTTACCTTGTTTAAGGATTTATCATCCGTGAGTGTTGGGCCCTAAAATATTGGCTAAGTACAAGAAGGCACATGGGCGCGCAAGGCCTATTCGAAGAAGGGCGTGCAAGGAGAAAGTGCGCAAGACAAGGTTTTAGAGAGGGTTTAGTCAAACCAAGTGTAGCACTCACATCAAGGTAGTAAAAAAGGGGTTACATGAGGAAAGCATGACCCAAGCGCGCATGCAGATTGGATAAGGTGTCGACGAAACTTGGTGCCCACGAAAGGAATATACCTTGCGATAGAAGATTCCAAAAGGTCATCATGGAAAAGGATGGAGAGCTCAAGTCTGAAGGAGCATGCTCCCATGGAGGACCACTTGGACACTTGGCAACCGATCTACAACTTCAGAAAGGCATGGCGGTGCTTTTTGAGGCTATATATACAAGCGCTGATAGAAGAAAAGAAAGGGGGATGCAGAGGTAGAGAGAATGAAAAGAGGCGAAGCTATGCAGGAATATTGTGAGAGCTCTATGGGTTGGGTTTAGAGGATCTGTAGGAGTATGTTGTATCAAGGGGATGGGTTTGAATATTTTTCTTTATACTAAGAAGGGCTTAAGTCAGTTCTGATGCATGACATTGGTCTGCACTATTATATGGATCTGTGATTGCCTCAAGTAAATGTAATGTGGTTATCAACATACTTAATATGAATATATGTGGTTCCAATTTTTACTTATATCTGTATGGATCAGTTTTATATATATTTCATATGAGTGGGTGTAAACCCTGTGCATTTCCTTTCTGTTATGATTTAGATCTATGTTCTATAATGCTTTTCTTATCTGAATGAATACATTGGTCTAGAATCCCATTTATGAGCTCTAAGATGAATGTATGGTTCATTTCATTCTCTTCACTTAAGTTTTATCATAAATAATGCATTCTCACACAACTCACATAAAGGAGGGGCTCGGCACCCGTGCGTGCCTCGGTGAGTGCCCAAGTGCCCGTTGGGTGATAGGCCGCGTGCATGGGATTTCCTTGTTCTTTGAAAAGGGCATAAAAATGACTACATCTTGGTTCCATTGCGGGACCTCTTTTGAAGTTGTTGTGAGAAATGGCATGCATCTTTGTCTTTGTGATGTGTGATGACAGAGCGCTGACTTTAGAAAGTGTTGAAACATGGTTCAAGAGCATGGAGGATGAGTTTTCTCAAAGATTCAACACTTGGACCTAAGTTGATGCATGTAGATGGGTAGAAGAGAACCTATACCATGAGCTATATGAGACATTATTTTGTTGCTTCCCAGTAGAGCTATATGAATGGCTTTTAAGCATACGCATCTAGATCAAGCTGGTACTATAGATCGCGTGTGTGGACCCAAGATGACTATCAGAGGCTGTAGGATGCAGATCTTGACTTGGACGTGTTATTGATCACTGGTGGAAGGGAGTGTTGGAAAGTTACACTTTAGAATACACCATTTGATGTATTCTTCCCAGAAGTTGTTGAGTTTGAGTTTTCTGAGGGAGCCTAGAGGATCATTTTTAGTGTTATTCCTCTAGCTATGAAGATCTTGGTCATTACTTTGAGTTTAGAAGCATTCCCCATGGCTGGCTAAGCTACTCTGAGCGTTGGGAGAGGAAGCTAGGGTGGAGGAAGATGGTGGATATTGCGGCTGAAAAGGAAAGGGAGGAGAGACGACTCAAGTATAGCAAAGCTCGTGAAAGGGAGATGACTAGAAAATGTGAGGTTACAAGTGTGATGGATCTATGGAGGTAGACATTGCGAGAGGGTGTTGAAGTTCACATGGAAGACGTGGAGCTGAGCAATTTGTGCTACCCCATCTTGGAAAGTGTGGGAGAGGGCCTTCACTTCGATGAGAGTTCATCACATGGAGAAAGAAGAGTCATCGGCATGCATCTGAACCCACCTAGTGACCAACCCTGGTGCTTGGTTTTCCAAATCAAGGGAGAAGTATTGATAACCTCAGTTGGTATCGGTGGGAGTGATCGATCGAGTGCCAGGAGATATAATTTTTCATTTGGAACATCCATGGCTACACATACCATTCCGGTGTTTGGAGGAATTTTTGGGCAAAGTGCAAGTACAAGGTTTGGGAAATGCATCTAGGAGTGGCATGGGATACACTTCTAGTAGTGGAGAAATCTCATAGACCATTGGCATGTAGTTTAGTGGAATTGGGGACACTAGGCATGACCACTTCAGGCCCATTTCTGGTTATGAGGAGGATCTAGAGGTGGCCTGGTGGATTTAGTGGATCTAGTGGATCAGTGGGAAATCTAGAGGAAGGAAACTAGAGGGAACCAAGGATCTGGATCAGGAGGACAAGGGCCTCAACCACCTCCTCAAGTGTTTTTTGAGATGTCTTTACACCTACTAGATTATAGGGGTATAGAAGATGTTGTAGAACATGTGCACAAATGTGAATTGTTATGGTGCGCGAAGGGGATCACTACCCGGAGTGGAAGGCAAGTCATTTTGCAACAACATTGTAAGGGGTGCACACATAGCTGGTATAGGAAGTATGACCCCTATCAGATGGTGGTAGACTACACCACATTGAAGAATGCCTTCCTAGAAGAGTTCCATATACCGAGTTTGAGTAGAAGAGCATCAATGCTTTGAAGGAGATCAATAGGGAATGGAAAAGAGAGTGTGTGGGAGTATGATGCATGGTTTAAAACTCTCTTATCAAAACTATCATATGACATTCACCCTTCACAACATGCTCAATGGTTTGTTGGAGGGTTGATCACTCCATTTAGGAGGGCATTGTCACATAAAACATTCACTGACCCACGTGAGGCTTTAGAGGTTGCCTTACATGTTGAAGTAGTTGGGAGCATTGATACTAGTGTGAGCCCTTTTTGGAGGCTCAAATCACCTAATGGCCAGAAGTTAGAAAATTATCTGCAAACTCTACACATGAGACTCGTAGTGGTATTTGGTGCGTAGATTGTGAAGTAGAGGGGCATGCCAAGGATAGTTTCCCGGAAGTCAGTATACGTGCCATAGTAGTAGATTGTGAAATTTTTCACGGGGACCATGATGCGAGTAGATGTCCCTTGTTGCAGCACAATCTAGAAGAATGTGTCTTGCTATTGCAATATCTGCACCTCTATGACCCATGATACTAAGGATTATAGGCTTATTGACCAAATCCATGAGGCCATTGATCATGGTGTGTGCCAGACCAGCCTTGCCAGTAGTTCCAAGGAAGATGATCACCATTATGAAGGATGCGTGTGGATGGAGGGGCACGTGGGAGAGGTTTTCGTGGAGGATTCTATGGTCACAGTAACCATGGAGGAGGAGAAGTGAGTTCCCATGAGGAACATGTTATAATTGTGGATCTACAAAACATTATAAATGTGAGTGTCTAGATTTATTGTAGTGCTCATGGTGTGGGAAGAAGCATAAGTATGAGGAGTGCCTGAGTTGTTTGAGCACATGAGCCAACAGCACCGGAAGGAAAAGGGCTATTGGGATGGTGAGTATAAAGAAGGCTGACACATAGTGGATGCCTAGAGTGGGTGCATGAGTCAGGGTTAGAACCTATTTTGGTGACAACATGAGTAGAGGTTGTGCATGCCAAGGAGGTACCAAGGAAAAGGACTCTAGTCTCAAGAGAAGAAGTGGTGCATGGGAAGTATCAGACCCTTCCCACTAGAAGGAAGTGTATTAAGAGACAATGGATGTCATTAGAGTTTTGCAGGAGAAATCTAGTGTCTAAAGGAGCTAGTCCAGGAAGCAGGAGCAAAGGAGGAATGTTGAGGCTCTGAGAAGGACCTGGATGAGGTCAAGGAAGTGTAAAATGTTAAGGCAAGAGAATATTATTCCCTTGCTAGGAGAATGGCTATGGGGAGAAGTATGCCACACCATCGAAGAAGAGTGTGAAAGGTAGGTGTTGCATGTAAACCTCCCTCCCCATAGCCTTGACTATGACAAAGAGATCACACTGAATGTAGTTGTGGATGGTTGGCTATTAAGAAACATATTGATTGACACATGGGAGTAGAAGTCAATGTTCTTACATTAGATGCCTGACATCAAATGGGAAGGCCCGCATTACAACCATCTTTGAATGTGTTGTATATGGAAAAAAAAACTAAGGCAATGCCCATTGGAGTATTGAAGGATGTAGTGATCACCATTTAGGGGCCAAGTTTACTTGGAGACTTGAAGTCTTGGCACTCACCGAGGTAGACAATTTTCAGCATTGCTTGGGCACCCATGGTGCTATAAGAACAATGTTGACCTGAGGTTCAACAAAGGATATATCAGTTTTGAGAACAAGGAAGAATGGGTCATCATCCCTTTGATGGATGGGAAGTCGGTGCCTTACATTGAACCTTTGGGAGAAGAGGTCCTTGATAGAATTTATGTGTGCTCCATCAGAGACCCGAGAGATAATTCACCCTATAGAAGGAGTTATCCAATTTGAGGATGCTCAGTCTGTGAGTGATACAACAAGCATGGCATGTGAAAATTGGGTGCACAAGACCTATGAGTTAATTGGGTGATAGTTGAGGGGGTCTTGTAACAAGAGTGACCAAGGCATGCTCACTCACTCAAGTGCTAGGAGGAAAGAAGTTTCCAAGTTACTTTGGAGGGCATACCCTAAAATTTTCTTACGGGACATGGAAGCTTAGTGGAGGAGTGAGGATGAAAGAAGGGGATGTTGAACTATATCCTACTTAGGACTACATGCATGGTGGTGGGATACACACCGAGAGAACTCTCTTAGAAGTGGTGCGAAGTAGGATTTCCTTTCTGTAAGGTTTTCTAGAAGAAACGTGCCCACGGTCATTCAAGACTACCATGGTAAAGAGACCACTTCATTTCATATCCAAGCATGTGAGAAGGCCTGGATAGGAGGCATAAAAGCCTTACCACCATCATTATGGGTGCATAAGTTGTATTCCACACTACAAGGTTTGTGCGTGCATGGTATATCCACTCAAAAACATGCCACCAGATAGGAAATTGGTAGGAGCTGACAACTGATCTCATCCAAGATTTTGAATATCGAGCACAAAGCCATCTAGTGGATAAGGCATTGTAAGTGATCAAGCACCTTACGATGGGGGATAGTGCCATGGTAGAAGACATGCTACTAGATTTTCTAGGTGAGCCTAGTTTAGAGGCACGCTTTGATGAGGATGAGTAAGAGGAGATGTAGTTTGAGTGCGTGCATAGAAAAGGAAAAAGGAAAGATGGTTTATGTCATAGATGGAGAGGAAATGGAAAGTCTAGATGTTAACCACTCTGTAGGTACACGCATGATGTTATAGATAATGTTGATGAAAGGACGTGCCTACCATGAGCCCTTAAAATGAAGAAGGTTAACATTGGGTCAGAAGTAGAACCCAAGGAAGCTATCATTGGAGACTATTGGTGGAGAAGGAGGTCTCAAAGATCATTGATCTGTTATGTGAATTCTAGGATTTATTCCCTCGTGGGTATCATGAACTCAAAGGTGTCCACCATTCCTTGGGGGAGATGAGGATAAAATTGAAGGAAGGTGTGCACCCAATCGAAAGAGGCCATATCGGATGAACCCAAATTTGTGTGTACGGGTCAAGGAGGAGATAGAAAAATGATAGCGTCAGGTATCATTGAGGTTGTGGAAGAGTCAGAATGGATAAGCCCAATGGTCATCAACATAAAAAAGGATGGAAGGATCAGGATTTGTGTTGACTATAGAGACCTGAATGTAGTATGTGTCATTGATCCCTTCCCAACCATTTTCTTGAAGAAATCTTAGAGGGAGTGGCCGGGCGTGAAGTCTACTCTTTCATAGATGGGTTCTCAGGGTACCACCAGGTGAGGATTGCAAAGGAAGACCAGAGAAAGACAAATTTTTCCATTGAATGGGGAAGTTTTCCTATACGGTCATGCCTTTTGGATTGAAGAATGTGCTGTTGTGTTCTCGCGCATTGTAGTACAAGCCTTTCAAGACTTCATCCATAAATTTCTTCAAGTCTATTTGGATGATTGGACTATGTATGGTCTAGTCAAAGACCATTGTGATAACTTAAGACTAATGTTTGAAATGTGTCAAGCAATTGAGGATATCCCTCAACATTAAGAAAGTGTGTCTTTCTTTACCCCATTTGGAACCTTATTAGGACATATCATGCAAAGAAGGTTTCTTAGTAGATCCCATTAAGTTGTAGTTATTGTAGGGTTTAGGGAGCCTACTAGCCAAAGCATCAGTGTGTAGATTCCTTGGGCATATGGGTTATTATAGGAAGTTCATCAAGGGATATGCCAAGATCACCATGCCCTTAGAAGAATTTCTTAAACACAAGAGTGCCTTTCATTGGGGAGAGGTGCAATAGAAGGCATTTGACACTTTGAAGGATAGGCTTGTCACAACACCCATACTACATTTTCCTTTTGGGATAAGCCTTTCCATGTTCATGTGGATGCCTCTAGTACAACCATTGGAGTAGTACTAGCACAACCTGGTGAAGGATTGTTGACCATCCCTTGTGTTTTGCAAGTAGAAAGTTAACATCAATGCAGAAAAAAATTACACCACTACTGAGTGCAAAGCACTATCCATGATCTATGCACTACACAAGTTTAGGAAATATCTATTGGAAACACCATTTGTATTCTACATGGACCACATGGCATTAAAATACTTGGTAAACAAGCCCATTCTACAAGGGCACATATGTCGATGGGTCCTGTTATTCCAAGAATTTGAGTTCACAGTGGTTGTCAAGCTAGGAAAGAGTAATTTTGGACCCGATCACTTGTCTAGAATTGACTCAGGAGAGGACATGCAAAGCATTGAGGATACCATGTCTAGATGTGCAACTATTTAGGTTGTGGCACATGCCCTAGACTTAGAGGATATTGTAGTGTTTCTCAAAATGGGTGTGTGGTGAGAAGGGATGAAAGCATTAGAGAGGAAGTAGTTAGCCATATGCGCCACACCCTACATGCTAGTTAGTGGTGATTTGTACAAGCTAGGATGTGATGAAGTGTTGTGTTCGGTGCGTGCTAGAACATGAGTGCCTAGCTATTATGGAGGAGGCACATGGAGGGAGTGTAGGTGGACACTATATGGAAATGCCACTGTGTGGAAGATATTACAAGTTGGGTTATGGTGGGAAACCATATCAAAGATTGTATTGAGTATTGCAAGGCATGTGATCATTGTCAGTGCCTTGGAAAACTGGAAAGAGAGAGGGATGAAATGCCTTTTGACCCTATTCCAAGTACAAATCCATTTGAAAAATGGGCCATAGATTTTGTAGGCCCCATTTTGCACACCACCGCACGTAGGATGAGGATGGTTCACGGTATATAATCACTTGCATTGATTATTTGACACGGTGGGAAAAGGCAATACCTATAAAGGATTATATGGATGGATTCTGATAGTTCTAGATTCTTATGGGAAAACATAATTATTACAAGGTATGGATGCCCTTTAAGTTTAACTAGTGATAGGGGTACACATTTTCTAAATGAAACAGTCAGAATTTTGTTTAGTAGAATTCATGGTGGCTCATCATAAGACTACCCCTTATCATCCTCAATAAAATGGAACTGTTGAGGCATTTAATAAAATACTAAGTCATACCCTGACCAAAATTTGTGACGTTGGTAGACAAGATTGGGATGACAAAGTATCAATAGTTCTATGGGCGTATAGGACAACCTACAAGAGGTTGAATAAAGCCACACCATTTCAATTGGTGTTTTGGTGAGAGGTTGTCCTACCCATTGAATTCATGTTACCTTCTCTGCGTATAGCATGCGTAGGAGGATTGGTGATGAAAAAGCACTTGGAAGAAAGGATTGACAAATTGATGAAATTGGATGAGAGACGATCATTGGCTAGTGGAGTCAAAAGGATGAAAAGGCTAAACAAAAGGCATGGCATGATCGCCACATCAAAAAAAAAAATTTGAGGTTGGGAAGATGGTATTGTTATATGATTCCAAGTTTTTGTGCCATCCGGAAAGTTGAAATTCCATTGGTTGGGCCCTATATCATCTCGGACATCCTTGATTTAGGTGCATTAGTTGAGAGTGTTGGATGGGATGAGATTTCTAGGCCATTTCAATGGGAGTAGGTTGAAGCCCTACTATAAATAAGTCTTCTTGGTGTTTGTAATAAGGCAGTATTTCCAGTTAGTTTAGAATTTCCCTTTATGCAATTTCCTTTTCTTGTGTTTCCCTTTCTCATCATTTTTTTTGTTTGTTTTGTGCCTTGGGCACTGGTAACCACATTAATTTTTGAAGGTTGTGCATGCATGGCAGAGGACCGCACATCTGTTTTAGTGTGGGGTGGAGTGATGATGAAGTATAGGCCGTAATACAAGTTGAACTAGTAGTAGAAGTTGTGGTGAATGGCCCGGTTGATGGATACAAAGTGCAAGGATGAAGGAAGCACATGGAAGAAGAGGTGGATGAAAAAGGTTGGTGTTAGGATAAGACTTCAGAGAAACCATGTATAGAGGAGGAAGAAGCGCAAGAACAAACATGAGGTAGGTGAGAGAAAAAATTAGGTGAAGGACAGAAGAAGTGCCTTTGCATTATTGACACATGCGTAAGAGTCTTCTATTAGGATGGATTGTTTGCGTGCCAGAAGGTTGTAGAATGTTTCATGTGCAAGATTGGGCGCGTAAGTGAAGGTGCGTAAGGCTGGCTTGGTGGAAAAAGCCACATTTAGTGTTAAGTACGGTGGTAGGTAAAATAGCATTTAATCGTTGGAAAGAAGGAAAAGCTATAAATAAGAAGTTGGGAACTTCATTATTTTACCTTGCATTTATGAAGTGAAAAGATCTCTCATGAACTAGGGCATCCAAAAGTGATCTGTGTGAAGAAAAATTTAAGAAATCTAAGAGGACGTGACTAGAGTAGATCCATTTGAAAACTAGTAGGAAAGGAGTACGGGCGTGGAGGAAGTTGTGTGAGAAGTGTCATCTTGTGGAAGAATTGTTCAGTTAGGGTTT
Source organism: Taxus wallichiana var. yunnanensis (assembly GCA_018340775.1). Lineage (NCBI taxonomy): Eukaryota > Viridiplantae > Streptophyta > Pinopsida > Cupressales > Taxaceae > Taxus > Taxus wallichiana. Next base: position 585,979,638 of record CM031241.1, on the reverse strand, counting down.
GGTGGCTAGGGCACGGTGTTAGGAGGGTTTCTTCACAAGATTGAGTCTTGGGGTTGGATAAAGTGGTAGAGAAGAGCAAGGAGAAGACGTTTGAAGTGTAACCTAACCAGAAGAATGACACCAAAGAAAGCAACCATCTCACCTAAAAAGTAGAAGGAAAGGGAAAGGGAAAGGGAAGCAAATGGTTCCATCACAAGCACAAATGAAGAGTGGTACATGGAGATGCAATACCCGGATGGGGTATTGCTAGGAAAAGAATGGGAGTCTCATTTGTGGAAAATGATATGTGAGTGACTATAATCATCGCACACCAGACATGACAGAGAAAGAAATGGCTTTGGAGTTGGTTCACGCCCAACAAACAAGAGGACACGGAGGGCATGCCCATATACAATGATGAAGTAAAGGTTAAATTGGAGAAGGTAGGGTTACTGCTAACTTTATGAATTACCCTACTTGGAAAACCTTGAGTGCCTCTATCAGTGGCTAATGGTGCGCGTTCACGAAGACCATTTTTATTTCATGGGGCAAGATGCGCATAACTCCCAGTTGATTTCCAAGTTCATAGGCCTTATCTATGAGGGGGATAGCATTGATGATGACCTAAGTGACAAGGAGGCCATCAAGGAAATAGTAGCTGCACGTATGACTACAAGAAAGGATCGTGATACTTTGACATCAGAGATTCCAGACCCCATGATGAGGATGGCCGCGCGCTTGGTAACCAAGCTCAATGATCAAGAAAGATGGACTCAAGTGAACAAGGCATGGTTGAACGTATGCCGGAAAATATCTGAGGGGACCATCTACAACTTGTTCGCTTTCATCGTGGATGAAATCATTAGCAGCACACAAGAAGGTGAGAAGATACTATTTGGAAATGTCCTCCTCACAATTGTTTTCTCAGAGATCGGAGTGCCCGATGGGCTGGAAAGGTTTGTTTGGGAGTACCAGAAGAGGATCCCTCGCCCGTGAAGAGGTTCACAAAATATACTTGTGAGACCATGATAGCCACTCACAAGGGTGCACTTAGAGAAGTGGTACAAGCGCATGAGGGATGCATTTGGGGTAGAATGGAGGATTCCAGAAGTAGTTACCCATGCTCATGAAAGGAGAAGTAGAATTTGCGAGTGTATCAACACTTCTACATTGGTAGATTTAGGTTGACAGATGAAACAATGAGCCCTCTGGTGCAAGCTTCCCTTCTCCTTCACCATGCAATATTTCAAGTGGGGGTGAACAGGTTCAAAGAGGCCAAGAGACTAAGGTTTGACCTTAGTGAGGTGGATCAAGACCACAGAGCTGCACAGGAAGTTAGTCTACCCCAAGAAGCGTGCATATGGAGAGATATGTCTCCCATGAGATACAAATGATGAATCTGTAACATTTCCAATCGCTGGAAGGGATATAGAAAAGGATATACCTTCGCATAAGGCCAAAATTTGAAAAGGGTGCATACTTGGAAAATGATGTATCCATCCCAGAAGACCCCATAGGAAGGAAGAATCCCTGCCAAAGAAGAGGGAAAGAGAAGAGGTGTAGAAAGCACCAAGTGTTTAGACTACACAAGTGGTAAGCGTGTCGGAGACAAGTGCTAAGCCTAGTACTTATGCATGGAGAAAGAAGTCCCCTGGTGAAAGAAAAGACTCCAGAAGAAGAAGCACCGAAGCATGAAGAACCCATCACTCAGGAGAAGTCACCAGAGGAGGAGGAAGAGGAAGCAGAATCTCCTATCAAGAAGAAGTAGAAGGTGAGAAGAGGATGACTCGGAGGGTACAAGAGAGCTTGGAGGCCTATAGAGGTGAAAGAGATGATGATGATGATGATGAACTTGAGGTAGTTCAAGGCCCTCTCATATTTGAAGTACATGACTTGGAGGAGGAAGGAGAGGAAGAAGAAAATGAGTACATCTTTGTCAAGAGGAAGAATGATAAGGAAGAGGAGGATACTCAGGAAAAAGGGGTAAGTGAAGAAATTACAAAAGAAAAAGGACCCCAAGCCTCACAAAGGAACAGATAGACGAGGCCACGAAGAAAGAGAAGTAGAAAAAATCATCGAGGACTAGTAGAAAGAGATGGAATGCAATGTGGACATGGTGATGAAGGAAGTAGAGGAGGAGAGCGTAGAAAAGGAATATGGCAAGCATGGGAGGAGATCCCAGTTTGGTTGTAAGCTTTCCTAAGGCCATGCGCACATGGGGAGAAAAAGCGTAGAAGCATCACAAGTTCAGAGGATGGGCTACATTGATGATCAAACAAGGTGTTGTGCGTGTGCTTTCAAAGCACCATACCAATGGAGAAACTCTTGGCTATGACATCATTTGATGAGGAAGGTGCATACCCTCGGATGAGGAAAATGCTTTCTTGGGCATTTGAGTCCCACATCGATGAGCAGAATTGAAGTAAGCCAAGGGAAATAATGAAGGTACTAGAAGTCAAAAGGAGACAACCCCTTGGTAAATGCTCAGTGGCTATCAGATGAACAAATCTGCAATGCGTTGAACAAGGTTTTGGTTGAAGTAGAAGCTAGGCTCTTGGGAGGAATGATAGGGTGAAGTTCCTAGAGGTAGAACTGGAGAAGAAGGAAGAAGATCTCGAGGAAAGAACCAAGGACTTAAAGTGGGAGGAACTAATCACGCTCAACTAAGGCATGAGTTAAAAGAAGAGAAGGAAAGGGTGCGTGAGGTTTACAAGAAAGTAGAGATGATCACAGATGCCATTGTCTTGAAGCATCCAGATCTAACACCACCAATGCAAAAGTATGGATCCACCCTGGAGTGCCTAGAGGACTTGACCCACGTCCTCACAATGGAAAGGTGACCACTAGCCTTGGAATCTACAGAGGAGGCATCGGCATGCAAAGAAAAGGAGGACAAGATGAAGGTTGTGGAAATTGTTGCTTGCTTAGTACAAGAAAGTCCTCGCTGATGTGAAAGTTGTTGCCCAAGTCATTGAGGCCACCTATGACAACTACACCGATAGAGATAGAGTGGCGAGCATTCTGGTCACCACTCATGAAGTGGAGCTCAAGGAGTTCCAAGAGAAGAACAAGGGAATAGAGCGGAATGTGACAAAATTCTAGCCAAGGTTGAGAAGAAATCAGAGGCTATTGAGACCTTGTGGGGCTCAATCAAAAATGGCTGAAGGAGTTGTATCCCTAGATCACTCGAAGGATGGATGCACTGAGGATTTGGGAAAAAAATTGGAGGGGATCATGGAAACAATGAATACCCAAGGAGAAGGGCTAAGCTTTGAAGAGGTGAGTGCCCTAGTCGGTGACCTCTATCAATAGGCATAGAATGAGGTCGATACTTGGAATAAGTTGGAGGAAGACTTGAAGAAATATTTCCCTCTCCTCTTACAGAAGTAATCATAGTTTCCCCATTCTTTCATTCTTCCCCAAATTCTTCATTCCTTTATTCTTTCCCAAACTATTCAAGGACAGTCATTCTTTATTCATTGAGAAGATGTTCGAGGGTGGAGAACAGGCATAGTGTGGGGTGATGTTGGGCCCCTAAAATATTGGCTAAGTACAAGAAGGCACGTGGGTGCGTAAGGCCTATTTGAAGAAAGTGTGTAAGGAGAAAGCATGTAGGACAAGGTTTTAGGAGGGTTTAGTAGAACCCAGTGGCGTGTGCGCAATAAGGTAGAAAAAGGTTTTGGGACTTAGCCATATTTGGCATATCGGGTAGAACATGAGGAAAGCATGACCATTGTGCGCATGTGGAGTGGATAAGGTGCCATCCTAGGCAACTTGGTGCCCATGAAAGGAATATACCTTGCGATAGAAGATTCCAGAAGGTCATCATGGCAAAGGATGGAGAGCTCACATCTGAAGGAGCATGCTCCCATGGAGGACCACTTGGACACTTGGCAACCCGATCTACAACTTAGAAAGGCATGGTGGTGCTTGTTGAGGCTATATATACAAGTGCCGGTAGAAAGAAAAAGAAAAGGGGATAGAGATAGAGAATGGAAAGAGGTGAAGCTATGTAGGAATATTGTGAGAGCTCTATGGGTTGGGTTTAGAGGATCTGTAGGAGTATGTTGTATCAAGGGGATGGGTCTGAATATTTTTCTTTGTACTAAGAAGGGCTTAAGTCTAGTTCTGATGCATGACATTAGTCTGCACTATTATATGGATGTGATTGCCTCAATAAATGTAATGTGGTTATCAACATACTTAATATGAATATATGTGGTTCAATTTTTACTTATATCTGTATGGATCGGTTTTATATATATTTCATATGAGTGGGTGTAAACCCCTGTGCATTTCCTTTCTATTATGATTCAGATCTATGTTTTGTAATGCTTTTCTTATATGAATGAATACATTGGTCTAACTAAAGCATTCATTCACATAAAGGAGCTCTAAGATGTTCACTACACAAAAGAGTACTATTATACATCATCTAATATGAAAACATGCAGAAAAGAAAATGCCATTTCTGAAAGCTAATATCCATGACAAATTCAGGTATGAATAAAATCTCTTGGCGGGCAAACTTTAAAAACCTCTACGCAACACATTCATCACCCAACGATAGTTGGGCATATCGATGTGGCATCCTAAGGGGCAAGCCCCTTTAACACGCACCGATTCCTATCTTTACAGAGGCACTTGCCCCCATATACCGAATTGAGAGTGAGTATGACAACAGAGAATTTTTGTAGCTTCAACTTACATCAGACATTCACAACATTGCAATTACCAACATATAACAACAAATTTTAAAAAAATCTATATTCAAATGGAATATGCACATTACCATTATTTACAAATATAATGAGTACAGAAAAATTAAACTTACTCTAATGATATTATTCCATTTAACACAACTAAGAGCAATGAAATTACAACTAAGAGCTCGAAGATCGCATGCATATTTAATTGAAATTTTAAAATTTTCTTACGATAGAAACAAATCAACATGTAAATCTAGAAATTATTTATGCTTATATATAATATTAAGAATCATCTCAAACACTTATAACATTAAATGTGTTCATTTTGTTTAACTATAATTGTATTAATGTTTGAGTTATAACTATAATAATGTTTGAGTTCGGATTTCAAGACATTTATTATTAAGGTTCTTGTTAACAAATATAAATACAAATATTAAGGTCATACTAGTGTGACTTGAAAAATGTAATTTCGTAAATGAAAACGTGTGGAAAATCGTCTTGTTTTTCAACGTGCTGAAAAACACATCATGTTTTTCAGCATGTTGAAAAACACAGTGTGTTTTTCATCAAGATGAAGAACACATTGTGATTTCCACATGTTAATCACTAAACATTAATTACCTGGTTGTTACATGTTTGTAGAAGTTGTTACATGGTTGTAGAAGTTATTTTGAGATGAGATATATATATAGTATATCTCACTCACCTCAAAAAGGGGGAATTCAATGTGGTTATCGCAAAAAATAAGTCATATCTTTATACCTATATAGAAAGTTTATAATGTACGTATAATACTAAGGGTAAATAGTGCACATTTCTTAAATTGATGGTGAGATATGGCCCTTAAACAAGTTTTGTAAAGATCGGAATTTTTTATTTGCCTTTTAAATTGTGTATAATAATATTATTATAACAATAATAAAGATGAAAAGTATCGCAATTTAAAACTTGATAATATAAAGAATTTAAAAATATGTTTATTAAATCATTTATCATGATATTAATACCTTAACTATATGACATAAAGTTAAATAGATTTAACAAAATATAGTTATAATATCTAAAATATATATTCTAACATATAATTAAAAATCTGATATTTGTATAATTTTAAGATTAGCCATCAAAAACTCGATTTTAAATATATGTTTACTCACTCATTATAATCTGTTATATGAATTCCAAAACTTGAACAATAATATTTTTATTATAATTAAGTTAATGAAAGTCAAAATTGGAGCCAAATCGAAAAAGAATTACAAATAATATTAATGCAAAATGGTTTACAAATTTCAAAATGGTTCAAAAGGGCCAATTAATCATGTATTCCTCAAGGTTACATTAAAAGGACCTTACTAAGTAAGGTATTTATATACATATAATCTATAGAATAGGCCATGAAGGCATGAATGTGTAATTAAGGATTGATATTCTCTTTGTAAAAGGAGATATTTGGTCAAGTAAATCATTGAGGTAGAGGATGAGTAAGAACTTCAAGTGCTAAAGGGTTATTGAGTAACCCAACAGAGCTTATGTTGATATATGATACATTTTATGTTAAGAGAGATATTTGATACATTTATATATATATATATATATATATGTATATATATATATATATATATATATATATATATATATTATATTTACTGGATAAAAATAGGAGGAACATTGACAATATAGTGTGGGGTAGGTATTTATGTAGAATCTATATGATGTGTAAATATGTTAGTACATTGAGGAGATATTTGTGAAGCCCATATTTTGAATAGTGGGTGATTGTGAGGGTGTTTAGAATGTTTGAGTATTACTACATAAGGGGAAAGGATATCCCAGTTGATAGTGTATTTATAGAAATTGAAGCTTGCATATTTTGTTGGGATACTTATAACATAAAAAAGACATGATAATTATGGTGTGGCTTGTCTTTCCAAGATTGTGTACAAAGACATATATTTCATGATTTAAGATTAAAATAAAATAAAATTTGGAAAGGTGACAGTTTCTTTTACTTACAAATCTAGAAACCCGAATCTTATAATCCTTCTTCAGACTTGGAGCTTAAGGATAGAGTAAAGGAAGAGGGCTTATAGGATAATGGAGGAAGACACCACGTCAAGGAAACAACTGTTAAAGTTGGGGACAAGAGAACAAAATGAAGGGCTTATGGATAACAAGGTAGAGCTAGTAGTAAATCCCACACCGAAGGACATCACAAATCATCATGAGATTCCAGCATTGGCATGTTCACACTCCAACACCGAAGGGAACACTGAAATCTACAGGAATAAGGAGATGTCAATTATATACCCTCAGAAGACCGAGTTTTCACAAAATATTGGTGCGTCAAGCACTACCAGAGAGGCATGTACAACCGATATATGTCAACGCCAAGCAGTATTGGGGGATTTTAAGGTGCTAGAAAGCATGTGCGAGAGCAATAGAAAGGAAAAATTTAACAGCAAAACAAGATCAAATCAAACTCACAATGACAAAGAAACAAACCAAGAACTGCGCAAAAAAGGCAAAAAGGATGTAAAAGCAAACATAACCACACATAATGCAGGAAGTTCAGACCGTCAAGAGGGTGAGGAAACGTACAGTCCCACAACGACCCCACTCACTTGGTCTTCAAAACTATATGTGCAAGAATTAATGAATCTGAAAGTAAGGATAGAAAACATGGAAGCAAGAGAAACATGGAAAGTTAAGAAAATAGATGAGATGACAATCATCACACAAAGGCTGAGCGAAGAAAACAACATCCTAAAAACATAGGTGACAAAATTACAAAATCTAGCAAATGTCGGGTAGCAAGAATGGCACACTCTTAAACAAAACATCCACTTCTCAACCACTGCCACAGAAGGAGGTGAAAAACAAATTGAAGAAGTAAAAGAAGCACTTCACAACATACAATCCAGAGAAAAGGAATTACGCAGCAAGTTGGAAGAAGCTCAGTCATGGGCACAAGTGGTTAAAGAACCATTAGGTAAACATAAAGAGATGATAGAAAAGCAAGTCAAGAGTCAAATGATAGAAGAAAGAGAATGGCAAGATAAAATATCAAATATCATCATCAAATGAGTAAAAGAGTTTGGAGAAGGGGAAAACACTCTCAACCTAGCAAAAAACTTTCTGTCAGATCAATTACAGTGAAAAGGGACAATCAAACACTCATGTAGAATTGGTAAGGTGAGGGAAGGAGGAAGGGATAGACATATTCGTGTTACCTTGGGGAACCACGAGGATAAAACAAGACTACTAAGAACTAAAGGCATGCTAAGATGTTCAAATTTTTACCTAGATGAAGATCTCACCTTTGAGCAACTAAGAGAGAGAACCAAAGAATGGGAAAAAGTGAAAGTAACAAGGATGGGGGAGGTAGGCTTACCTAAAAAATGGGAAAGCATATATCACAACGAAACAAACCTACAGTAAATAGGAAGTATGGCCCGCCCGAGAACACCTCACGTTGGTAAGTTGGAACTGTAGAGGTTACCCTTGGAGACGAGGACCCGGGTTAGGGCCCATAGCCAGAGATAGAGATATAATCATTCTAGATGAAACACATGAACATGATGGATGCAATACACCGAATTTCGTGGGTTACAAGAAATCAACAATTTGGAATAAAGCAACAGAGAATGGAAAGGGACATGGAGAAGCATGGGGCGAAATATTAGCATAGAGAAACAAGATGAAAACAAGTAGTACATCTGGATAAGAATCATAGAGAATAACAATATCCTTAACATAGCGGCATGTTATTTTGCGCCTAAGAACTCCACATTCTACAAGAAGCATGATCTAGATCGAGAAGATCCATACTCCTCCTTAAAAAAGGACATCTCAGAATATAGCAAGAGCGGGGAAATTGTGTTAATAGGTGATTTCAATGCAAGGACAACAAACAGACAAGCAAACATTGTTGGAAGGAATGATGATCTAGATTTCAATCCTCTTTGGGAGACAGAAGAGGAAAATCAGCAATGGTGAAGAGTTTCTGAAGATGAGTATGGAGGCATTACACCGTATGGAGAGGAGTTATTAGGCATGTGCAACATACACAATTTGATTATATGCAATGGTATGAGAAAATGGAAAGGATTGGGAAAATACACCTGCAAAACTCACAATGGGAGGAGTGTAATTGACTATGCCATTTGCTCACAAAACTATATATCCAGAATAGAAGAACTAGAAGTAGAAAGAGTTTCGGTGGAACTTAAATCAGATCACAAACCAATCTTTATGAAAATTCAATGTATAGTGGACCAACACAATGAAAATCAGGTCATGTCTAGCCAAAGTACACCTCAGTTTCAAGGAAGCATTCTCCGACTGAAAAAAATCAACAAATTTTTAGGGCAGCACTTCAGACAAGCTTCAAGAAAGAGAAAATCAGAAAGAACAAGTTACAGATTACACGAGGAGTGAGTGGCTAATGCATGCTATCCAAGAAGCCTTAAACATGTGCAAGAGAGTGAAGCCTAAAAAGAAGACAACAAATAGCTTCCCAACAAACCCATGGTATGATGAAGAGTGCAAAGCAACACGAAAATTGCTAAAGAAGTCAATAGGTAGAACAAAGGAAAACAAAAAAATGTATGAGCAGCTAGTGAGAAGAAAAAAAGAGGAATATACTAGATCCAGAAGGAAGGAACTAATCTATTTAGGGAAATATGAACCAAAGAGGTTCTGGAGGGAACTTCGTAAGGAGAAAATGCACACAAAGAACAACATAACAACAAACCAATGGTTAGAATACTCAAAGCAACTATATGAACAGGAAAGTGAGCAAGTGCTTCCTCCCAATATCATGGTTAATGACACCCTTTTCACAAATGAAGACATCACACAGGGGATCAAAAAGCTTGCAACAAGTAAAGCTCGGGACATAGACAACCTTCAAGCAGAACACCTAAAATGGGGGGAGACATTCTAGCACCTGAAATCAAAACAATCTTCAATGGGGTCATTTGGAACGATTTTCCAAAAGAGTGGACAACCAGCCTAACCATACCTTTGTTCAAAAGTGGAGACATAAATAACCCTTCAAATTATCGAACCATCATGGTCAATCCTCTTTTGCAAAGTTATTTGGGAGTATGATAGAGCATCGGATCAGCAAGTTGGGCAGAGGGAGGAGGAAAGAGAGCAAAAGGGCAAGCAAGTTTTAGACCCAAACACTCAACCATTGATCATTGTGTCACACTCAGACATCTAGTTGAAAATGGGTGGGAAAGAAAAAAGGATGCCTATTGTTGTTTTGTGGATTTCAAAAAAGCTTTCGACACGGTACCAAGAGCAAAATGTGGAATAGAATGGAGGAATTAGGGGTTCCAAAGCACACTACAGGGCAGCTATTCATAGATTGTATGAACAAGTGAAAGCTAAAATCAAAATGCATGCAGGGTTATCGAAAGGTTCGGGAGTGATATAGGTGTCAAGCAAGGTTGCCCTCTCTCTCCAACTTTATTTGGGCTATACATCGACAAACTAGAAGAGTGGATAAACAAATTTGGAGGTAATGGGGTGCATCTAGCTAAGTATGTGGTAAAACTCTGTTGTACATGGATGATCTAATTCTAATGGCAGAAACAATCCAAGACCTCAAGAACCACCTACTCTCTTTAGAGATTTTCTGCAAAGAAGTAGGGATGCAAGTAAACATTGGCAAAACCAAAGTTATGATTTTCTTCGTGAAGAAGACAAACCAAGCAGCCGAATTTCAGTTTGAAGGTGAACCTCTAGAAGTAGTGTCAGAGTACAAATATCTAGGCCTCGATTTTCACAACAAGCTCAAGTGGGACATTTGTAGGATGAAGCGAATCCATGGAGGTTGGAGAGCTCTCTTTGTGCTCCAAAACAGGTGCAGAAACGTTGAACTATGGGATTGGAAGACCACTAAGGTTCTATTTGGGTTGCTTGTCATTCCAGTGATATTATATGGCTGCGAGGTATGGGCTAGTGGAATGGCAAATTCAAAATGGAGACAACTAGAAAGAATCCAAAAAGGCTTATAACACACCATTTCAGAATTAAGGCTACGGTTCCCTATGAAATCATCATGGCTGAAACATGTTCTTTCCCCTTGGAGGCAACTGCTATGACCAAGCTCATAAACTACCTGAAAAAAGTTGGAAACATGAAAACAGACAGATGGCCTAGGGTTGCAATGGACGAAGAGTTACATAGAAGAAAGAACACGTGGATGAAGCAAAACTACAAATGGATGGAAAAATGGGATATCAATTTAAACGAATGCCCAAACCTTAACAAAGACATCAAAAACTATGTAAATGAAAAGTTCAGAATGATGATGTGGCGAAGACGATGGCGAGAAGCACCAACATTACATTCGAGTTCAATCCAACATGTGACCACGGTGAAAAAGCCTATATAGGGGCGAAATAAAATGGAGAGAGAAGATCCTCATTGCTCAACTAAGGACTAGCTCTCACAAACTTAGGTGTGAAACATGGAGGTGGACAATACCTAAAGGAGCAGTGGGAAGAGAGAACTTGTATATTGTGCAATACAGGGGCAATTGAGATGGAAGCACACTTTATCCTCCAATGTCCTAAGTTCACGAATATTCGATCCAGATATGAAGGAATCCTAAACAGTGGGTCCATGGTAGAGCTATTTGAGGAAAACAAAATAAAGGGCTTGGGGGAAATGCTATCACAAATCAGTCGGAAGAGGAACAACCTCTTAAAAGACTTCAGGAAGCCCACTATGGTCTAAGACGGTTTGGTACAATTATGTGGTCCCATAGACCTACCGGTCTCGTGGACGTAATTAAAATCTTTCAATTCAATTCAATTCAAATATTAATTCTAATTTATTATAATATGATGTATATTTAGATTATTCATTAATTATTAATATTCATATCTACGATCATACATATACATAATTGGAGGATAGATCTATTAGAACATGTTCTCAATAGAGTAAGGCATGAGAAAATGAGAGAATTTAATGGTTTACAAATTTCAATATGTATCTCTTTATAAAACTATAAGATAATTATTAATTTGGAGGAAAATAATTAACAATGTGTCATGTTGAAAAAATCTTCTAGAAGAAAAAATGTCTTCAAACTCCACTGTATGGTCAATATATCTTAAAATAAAAAGAGAAAACCTCAAGTGATAGTCAAAGTCAATGATGAAAACTTGTATTGATATTTCAAGTAAGTAACATTGATTTTTTAATCCATTTTGGTATTAAAAGTGACCTTAAATCTTTTTTTTAACAGAAATATATGATAGAGTTGTAATTAGGTTACTCTAACATTACTAAGAATTATGAATGAAAAATAATTTAAAAGCATTACATCTTCAAATGTTTTGTTATAGGTCAAAAGTAATTGAAAAAGTATTGTCTCCAAATGCTTTGTCAATAAAAAACTTGAGGTTGAACAAGTTTAAAAGATGGAAAAACCAAAAAGTGAATTGTATAAATGGATTGTATTATCAGTACTCCCTTAACAAATGTTTAATAGCAAATGTTTAAACTATTTAGTGTTAAATGAGTTCTTTTGTTGTCAAAATAGATAAGATATGATTAGTGATTAGAAAATTAAGATAATAATTAATTAAGAGAAAAGTGTCAAAAATATTCACAAAAAATGACTAATATTAATGGAGAAAATTTTAAGACACTAAAAAAAACTAAATTTGATTAGGAACTATTGAATTATTGGGGCTTACGAATTTCCACAAAGGAGTCGAGGAGCTTGGACAAACAATTTCCCTTTCATTATGTGAATTTTAGAGAGTAAACTAAACTTGCTATCAAAGAAAACTAAACTTGCATCAAAGAAAACTAAACTTGCCAAATACACATTTTTTCTCAACATTTCTCAACTGCCATTTAAAACATTTAAAATACACACTACAATTTGTTATTTCTTCTCACAGTTTCTTTCTCTTACCAATTTGATTATTCATTGTAATCTAATGGCTCTAATTACCAGGTGCTCGTTGTGGCTGAGTGGGGGAACTATGAAGGAAGTTGAATATTGATTACACCTTTGTCCTAAAAGCACCTAATTGGTATTTAATCGCCTTGTTAAGCAACCACACTAGTAATTGCCACTACACTTTGTCTCAACGTAATTTTTGTTTGCAGAGCAGAAGGATGGCGTCACGTTAAGGACTTAACGTCGAAATGAAGTTTATTGAACCAGATGAACCGGTTAGCCAGTGGTTTGGGCGGTAAACTCGCCTCCTAAAAACATTTAACGTAAGTCGGAACACGGCGGCAATATAGATGATTGGCAAAATCTTCGATCGGACCGGGACGCCGACTCCTCCGAGCATGGCACTCGGCATAACGTCCTCCGACACCGGCGAGATCTCCCTTCGGTGGTCCTCTCGGTGACATGTCATGTCTTTGGATGTTCATAATATGTTGCATGGTAGGTATTTTATGGGGGCGCACCATACATAGGTGCAAATTGAGTGGAGGGTAGCCACTTCCACTTAAATAACGCCTTCAAAGTGTAAAAAGATTAGAAGGAAATAATTAAATTTTTCAAGAAAAATAATATTAAAAGAGAGTGAATTTTGTAAATATAAAATTGGGGTTGGGCTTATCTATCACGCAGGTTCACATGGTCCCAGCCAAAAAGGAACCCGCAACCTGCTGCCCGCTAATTTTAGGGGCCACCAATGTGCCGAGCACAATTTAATATTGGATTTGGGAAACTTTAAATTTATCTTCGACTTCCCAACGTACGTGAGACTTAGGCTGAACTTAAAATTGGAATAAGAGGGTAATTATGCGTGTTAAGCCAAATTCACAAGATACATAAAACGCACTGTACAATGTCGCTTTGACCGAGTGGTTAAGGCGTGTGCCTGCTAAGTACATGGGTTCGGATATCTCAAGCTCCAGCCTTTCTAGCCACTGTTTTTTATTTAATTTTTTATGGTTTGGTCTAATATAGCAGAGTCACAGTTATTCGTCTTCTCTGTATCAGTTCCTATCTAATCAGTTTAGCAATACGCCGTTTAATAGAGACACGCTACTTCTCTGCTGTGCTGTGCAATATACAATGATAATTGGATGAGGAGCACTGCAATGAAAGGAAATGTGAGAAGCTGAGTTCGAGGCAGAGAGGAAAGTAATGGTAATGGTACTGTTACTGATCCCACATGTGTGGCGTGAAGAGGTATAAGCGGGAAGAGAGCATCTAAAATGAAGGAGATGATGTAAGGTGAAGCATACTTACCTGGGCGGGGTCAATCGGTGATCAGAAAGGCCGATGGCCTAGGGAGGGCACCTTCATTGCACTAGGAAGGGGGCACTGCCTAGCATCTCCCATTGTGGAGAGTGCACGTCATAATTTGTGGCAGAGGAGGCTCGCGTCCGCGCGGCCTCCACACAATATTAATAACAAAAACATGTATGATAATCGTATACTCTGTATACCAGGTCAAATCCATTAGCTTTATGTATTACGAGGGATAAATCCTATTTGACAGCGGCTAAGGGTATGTTGGTAAGTTGCAGCAAGTGTGAGAGTCTCTATCTGGCATTTTGTCAAGCATTTTACAAGGGTGCTTCCATTACAATCGATCATCTCTACATGATGTTGTGGGGTTGGGATTGACATTGCTTATGAATGGCACTGCCATTGTGTAATCTACATTTTACCACAATGAAACACAGTTCTAGTTTTAGAACTCAAAACTGGTTTTATGCCTATTTAGTATCGTAATAAATTCGTCTGTTCTGAACATGTATGCTCTGTCTAGAAACAGGGGATTCCCTGCCTGCATGTGTATGTCTGTCTGTGTTCTGAACATGTGTGCTCTGTTTAGGACGAGGGATTCCCTGCCCATGTGTGTGCATGTCTGTGTATATAATGTATGATCTACTTTTAACCACAATGACTTAGATCCACAATGACAATGAAAGACAGACAGTGTTAGTTATCTTTCTTGTTGTTTTAAGTAAATTTTCTCTCTTTTTTAATTTTATTTTATAAAATTAGATTTTATTTTTAAAATTATTACCTATATCATGACAGATGGATAATTGAGATACAATATTTGTAAAGGGTGGTAGTATTCTTCATTATGTGAAATTTTATCACATAAAATATCGAGGAAATTTTCTAGTACTCAAATTCAAAAAGGATGTTAAAGAGAGGGAATACTTTTTCAAGAGATTGTCCTGATTGTCTAATTTCATATATATATATATATATATATAAAAAGATTCATAGTTTTCTCTCTTAATTTTGCTAAAGTTTTTGGATAGAATGAGGATCCTTTCATACCGAAACCTATTGATAATATTGTACCCATAAACATATTTCCTTGCTCCCCATTAAACTCTTAATCATTCTGTTGTGCAACTAGAACATAGTTTGAGTAAACTTCCCTTACATAAGTGTTGTAACTTACGAGTTGAAGCTTTGAAGTGAAGTATTTCTCTTCTCGTTGTTATCCTTGCTCCCCATCTAATAAAATCTCACCTTTTTCAGAATATGCTGGGAGTATTCGGTAAAGGTGAAGTGACATGGATTGACACCTGATTGTTGTATTTGGTGTCTATGCCTCATGAGAATACTCATGTCTTCTATAAGTTGCAATTATGATATTACATGACACAAGGTATCGTTCTAAATCAACCACTTTACAACATTTGATGTACAGTTTGAACAAAGTCCCAGTAGGAAATGCAGGTGGGCAATAGTTGGAACTTGGAGATTTGTAGACGAGTTAAGAGTGTGTAGTGCATTGCCTCCTTCAATCCACCCTCTCTACATAATGTTCCGAGATTGAGATTGGCATTGCCATTGTATAATCTACTTTTACCGTGATCATAATGAGACACTGTCAGTCTTAATGCTAAAAAATGGTACTTGACATGCAGTTTAAAACAATATCCCAATAGGAAATGCAGTGAAAGCACATTCTTGGAAATGCATGTCTGCAATTATTGAAGATATGTTGTATCAAAACTAAACACAAATCTTAGATTTCAAAACATGCAATGCAACAAAATGTGTTGAACATGTAAAGATGCCAAGCTATCCCAACTATTAAAACCATAACTAAGTGTTTAAAACTCATCATGTCCTTTGCTTTAATACTACTTCTTGCGTGCGCTTATTTGAAAATATCATATCGAATAGAACTACTTGCGTGCGCTTATTTGAAAATATCATATCAAATAGAACCACATCATCAATGGAAATGGAATTTGGTTAAATACCAAAGGAAATTGATTTTAACCTACCAATGGAATTTACTGAAATGTCTTGAAGGCCTGTTTAGAAAACTTATTTTGTACTTCAATTTTTTTCTGTCTACTCTTCTTAGACTATTTGATCTTTGTATGTGAGAGTGTTGATACTCACCTCAACAAGGAAATTAAATTATATAATTCAGTTGTATTTGGAGGACTTGTATATATGTGTTAGGAGGATATAAAAAACTTTCTTGTTACTGCCGCATTTTACTTTTATGTTGGTTTAATCATGTGGGTCAACGGTAATCATTTTTCAGAATGCATAGATATTTCCTTGATAGTGTTGTATTATTTTTTTATATTAATTTGGTTATGTGGGTCTAATTGAAATTGTGTAGGGGAACACTGGGAGTAATTTGGTTATGTGGGTTAAAGACTTGCAGTGACCTTCGCAGAGTTTGCAGTAGACTTTGTTATGGGAGTTGTTTTAAGACAATTGTTGCTCACATTGCTCTGAATTTGATCTTTACTCTCTATAACCTTTTCAGTAGTTACATGTACAATGCAAACCTGTACCCACAAATCTGATTTGATGCAACCAACCCTGTACGCAAAGTGAACCGACGCCTATTGATATCAGATGCAGTTTCTTCTTTGTTTAGAATTCTCAAATGCTCTCCAAAATCTGGATGGCCAATAATACGAATTAGTACATATCCCAAAAGACAAATGATGCAAATCAGAGATAGGCTAGCTAGTGATAGGATTTCAAAGAATAAGAAAGCTTTTCCCTCTGAAGAAGTAGAAGATGATCGTGGCATAAAAATTGTACAAAAATAGTTGAGCGATCCAATAGACTACTTGGAGGTACTCTCGGAAAAAATGTCTATAAAACAAATTTCACCAAAGAAGACATGGAAAGAGCCACTAAAGAGAATGAGAATAAGATAAATCTTAAAGCTTAAATAGCCAAATGTAGAGCGTTCGATGTAGCTCCAAGTTGTTCCATGTCAAGTCATTGCAAGATACCACATAAGCTTGGTTTCATCATGTAAATTGCCAACTTACAAAGTATTAATGCATACAAAATGCATGAAAAAGACTACACGATATAGCAACAGAGTCACCTCCATAAAAGATTGTTACATTCATGGCTCCATCATATTAATGGCCAAGACACAAAATATCAATGCACAAGTATGATGGATATGAAAGGCCCTAGGAAGGAAAGCAAGCTCGGTTACGGTTGGAGATCCATAGGTAGGGTGGGTTGGGGCCTAGGGGCGCACCATACCATATCTATGGGACCCAGTTGAAAAAGTAAAACACTCTGCATGATATCAAGAACAGAGTCACCTCCATAAAAGATCTATTGCATTCATGGCTCAATCATATAAATGGCCAAGTCACAAAATATCAATGCATGGGAAATGCATTCTACATTGTTGAAACGGAAAATGACTTTGCAGGATATCAGCACAGAGTTACCTCCATAAAAGATCTGCTGCATTTTGCAGATGCTACTGATTGACATCCCAGCCATGTAAATAGTCTCCAAGTCCACACTTTCACTGGAAGAATATTTCCCTCATACCTGTTAGTTTTAGGCTTCCAGGATTAAATCATATCGCTTACATGCTTTTAATTTTTATAGACAATGGCTCCCCTATATCCTTCAACAAAACAAAACAATTTATTGACTCAACCTGGAAGAAGAACTCAGAAGAAATAGCAGGAAACACCATTACAGGAGAAACAATCTCTTTTAGAAGATATGCCCCTAAAATGCATATATCTTGGTGATACTTTATTCTTTGTTGATTCCATTGAACTCAATAGGCTAGGCCCTTATCCACTTCATAATCTGCTGTGCTGTTCTTTGCAACTTAGGGAAGGTACTGTTATTGATCCCACATGTGTGGCATGAGAAGGTATAAGCGGGAAGAGAGCATATAAAATGAAGGAGACGATGTAAGGCAAAACATACTTACCTGGGCGGGGTCAATCGGTGATCAAAAAGGCCGATGGCCTAGGGAGGGCACCTTCATTGCACTAGGAAGGGGGCACTGCCTAGCATCTCCCATTGTGGAGAGTGCACGTCATAATTTGTGGTAGAGGGGGCTCGCGTCCGCGCGGCCTCCGCACAATATAAAAACCAAAGCATTAAAAACAAGAGTATTGACTTGCTAAGAGCTCCAAACACCTTCCTTAGTTTACCTGATGCCTACATTGCAAGTGATTGGGTGGAGGAGATTCACATTGCAAGGGATGTGGAGATGGAAGGACAGATGTGAAGGAAATAATTTTGTTACAGGGATTCGGCAAACTGGAGTTGGGAATAGGGGATGGAACCAAACAATGAGAACCAACCAGAACGTGGAGTTGGGAATAGGCAGATGGAACCAAACAATGAGAACCATCTTATCAAGTGTCGTATAATTTATTTTTATTTTTTTATTGCTGCAAGGACGGGAATGGAAAGGTTTGCCCCAAAAATAATGTGTTTTGTTTAGCAAATTAAAGAGAATTAGACAACCTAGAGCATACATTAAGACAAAAATACTTAGAAATAAGAGTTTGAAAGAATGCATATTAAATCGCAATTTTATAAATTAGCAATCGCATGTGTACAATGCAATGTGAACGCCGAACGGTATATGTTATTTGATTTAGAGGGATAGTTATTACTTTTGTAGTTGATGTTATTTAAATTTAAGTTTATTAATATTCATACATTTTAAATTTGTTATGGTTCCTTTACAACCTTGTATGCATACGGCTCTTGTTCTATAGCCCTAGACCACTTTGTGGACCGACAATTTGTGTGTGTTGGCCCTAGAATAGTCTTCCGCCTTATCCTATTTTAGAGGAACCCCATAGATCATTCTTTGCTTATATACAAAGAGCATGACAGGGGCTTTTGCGGTGAAGTATAATTTTCACTCCTTTTCGGACCTGACATTAATTTCCAAGTTTAATATTATTCGGCCCAATGTAAGGACCACTAAAATATGGATGGTAGATGGAATTATCCCTAAGATCTGCACCTCTACCTTCTTTTGAAAATCTTTTTGTGGCACTCCATAAAAATGTCAAAGACAAAATAAAAAGGTCTAATGGACGTTTACATGGTATACTCTGCTTTTACTTGGTGAAGGTTGCACTCTCCATGTAACATGGCTCCATGTCTCCCATCCCTACTCTCCAATTTTAACACTTGACTCCATTGTGGATAAACTCCTTAATTATTAATTTCCCTCTGTTATCAGAGATCTACAAAATTGTAAATTATTTTATGATTTATTCCAAAAATATGTGTCTCTATAGCAATTGTCAAGGCACAACATATAAGATCTTAACTTGTGCTTAGTCTTGTGTAAAAATGGACAATTTGAGTGGATTTACATGCAAAAAGTAAATAATAATTGGCCCATAGTAAGAGTGCTACATCTATCACTTCTATGGGCACATTGCAGCTTCATGTCTGCCAAATTAGAGTCCTCCCGCATTAAATCAGTCAATACAAAATATATCCTTAGTTCTAGGAAAGCATCAGCTAAATTTCCACTGGTGAGAAAAGAAAAGGAAAAGAAGAAGAAAACCCAAATGAACTGTTGAGGGTAACGAAAGGTCAAATTGTAGCCATTCTTGTTGAGGGAATCCCTTCTAGAGATTTAAATTTGAATCAAATAGATAAAATATCCTAATGTGTTCAGCCTTCGGAAGCAAGTAAGGATCTGGAATGATGAAAGAATCCAAGTCCTAAAGAAGTTGGAAAACCTCTTGAGGATCCTCTTCAATGGCAATAACAACTTCAAAACTTCAAAACTCCAGTTCAAGTACTCTCCTAAACGTGGCCGGAGAACATAAATATCTTGGTCTAGATTTTCACAACAGAAATGGCTGGGAAGCATGGTGTTCGAATAAACTCCAAGGAAGATGGAAGGCACCATATAATCGCTACCAAAGGCATAACTCCAAGCTTTGTGAACAATACTAAAATTATGCCATTTCATTTCTAGAGTTGTAAAGCTATAACCATGGGAATAATAACTAATAACAGGTTTTTCACGGATATTATTAACCAAAAATAGCACATAGATACAACAAACAACTACGTTGAAAATCTAGAAGAATTTTACAAACAAATTTGTGTGATTACTTATAGAAGGGATATGAAACTTGGAGCGGCGACAACAAGGAGTCTTTGCGTATCAACTTTGCTTTGTAACTCTTAGCCTCATCTGGAATGGTTTGAGCTCCATTGTAGTAAACATATAAGTTGATTACAATTACCAGCTGCAAAATACTTGGTGTAGCCATGATTGCACAGACTCTAAAGCTCGTTACAATAAACATATAAGCCGATTACAATTACCAGCAGAAATACTTGGTGTAGCCATGCTTGCACATTAGACCTAAAGATCGTTGCAGTAAACATATAAGCCAATTACAATTACCAGCCGAAAATACTTGGTGTAGCCATGATTGCACAGACCCTAATTCACATACGGTTTGCTTTGCTTCCAGTGCTTTTATAATTCAATCGCCATTGTTATTGCCGATACATAATTCATAAGAAAAACATAATTTAACTACATAACTGAAGCTCGTCTCGTTGTGCATGCATTGGGAGATGGGGACACCAAATTTTTCAAAGTGCCTTCCTCATTCAGAAAAATAAATCACTTCATTACTCTTGGCCGCAACACACCAACATCTCCACCACTTCCCGCATGGAAGGCCACCTGTGGGGCACACCGTTTGTACACACCACACCCATACGCATCACACGCAACATCTCCTCCGCACAATTCTCATCCACTATCCACCAATCCAACACTGCCAACTCACCCCTGCCCCTGTAAATTGTGTTGCGTATCCATTTCACGATGTCCACACCCTCACCATACTCCACCTCATCCGTCGCTTTCATCCCACTCACCACCTCCAACAACACCACTCCGAAGCTGTACACGTCGCTCTTCTCGCTCACTTTCATTCTATTCGCGTACTCTGCAAAACCCAAAATAATATCACATAAATTGATCAACGAAAAAAACAATAAATTGAGAAATGGGCAAAGAGAGAGGAAATCGTATTGCATTTGGGGCTATATATCCATGGGAGCCGACATAACCAGACACAGAGTACTCATCGCCCAAGTTATCAAATAGTTTAGATAGGCCAAAATTTGCAATTTTAGCCTCAAAATTTCCGTCCAACAAGATGTTGGTTGATTTCACATCCCTGTGCAATATTGGAGGTGAGCAATCGTGATGCAGATAACTCAACCCACGAGCTATGCCCAGTGAATTATTATAACGGATTAGCCACGACAACGCCCTTTCATCTGGTGTTCGCAAATCACGATGATGCAGGCGCTTTCCTGTGTCGAATTCGACGGCGAAGAGATGATCGTAGGGCTTTTCTATGCTTGAAATATTGGGTAGCAAGCCAAGGGAAGAGATGATTCACCGACATCCTAAGCAAAGCACATACAGGTTTTACAAAAATAAAAGAGTAGCACATGCGACTGGAGTTCAGTCGACCCATCTAAAAACTGTTAAAAAGTAAAACATCCCAAAAAACTGTTAAACAATAAAACGTGTAGACGGCCATCAAACCGTCAAATTTAAGACAGTCATAGAAACATCCACAAGTGCTTTTCCCATAGGAGGGACACCTTCAACGTAATAAACATCATGAAAAGACAACATAAAAAAATTCTAACCAGATAAAGTGAAATGGAAGAGATGTATTTGTGAATATATAATGAAGGAAATGTAAGAGAACAATTAGGAGTTAAAAATTTGCAAAAAGGTAAACTATATGGAATTGTGAGTTTGAGTATTTTTTTAATACACAACATCATGCAAGTAATTTGAGGAAACAATGTAAATATAGTTGCAGTAAAGAAATGTAAAGAAAGGTAGAAATGTACGATAACTATGAAGAAGAGTAATCTACAAAAAAGAAAACTGGGTAGAGCATTGATTCTAGCCTCTTCACTTTTTTTTTTTTATTTTTACTTGAGGCTTAAGTGACATTTTGGAGAATCAATCAAAGGAGAACGGAGGCGAGATTCAAAGGTCTTAGACGGAGAGAACCTGGAGATAAATGTGTAAGTAAGGCCCTATGTTGCACTTGTATTGTCTTCTCTACTTAACAATTCTTCGTCCCGAGAGTTCATTCCAATATCCGGGGTCTTGATTAACATGCCAAGGCTAGTAATTGTTATGAAGAAGATCCCAATTAGAAATGATTTCCATGGGAGTGGTACCAATATCAGTTGAAATGTCGAAAAATGCTTTATAAAGGAGTTCAATACAATAGAAAGTTTGGAAAGATTGTGAAGTACGAGGAGGCACTTGGAAAAATATAGGTGAGATCCCGATGACAATTGCTGGAATAGGACGTATCTTCCATTTGTCTCCATTATGAAGCTTGTTGTAAGACCATGTTCTAGCAACTTCAATAAGTGAAAGTGATTCCATGGTTACAGGTCGGTGTTTGTAGATGTCAATGAAATGAGAAGACTCTTGAGAAGGACCTTTATTTCGGTGACCTGCGTTAAAACTTTCTTAGAAACATTCAAGGAAACGAAAGATCTATTGCGAAAGAACAAGAGGAAATTTTTGCAACATGTGGTAAGTTTTTGTGTGTTGATATCATGTTTGAAAACACTTTCATTAAGCATTCAATGGAAGGTAGTATGATTCGCCAATCAAGTGCAACACTCGTATGAAATCCTTGAGAGCATCTGATGGTAGGTTTTAAAACGTCGTTTCACTTTGGATGCATATTTTCAATATATTTTAGAATGACATGTTTGGAGAGTACAGGCTGATAGTCAATATTGGCTCTCCATATGGATAACAAGGCTTGGTTGTGGGTGTTCAGTCTATCATCATTTCTCGAAGGTAGGTACTTTACTTTTCCATTTTCACAATGGAAAGGGAACTCGAATGTATTTCCCAAGGGGTATTATAATGACATTGCAACGCTGGAACCTTTTTTCTCAAGCAAATTTTGCTCATAACATTTGGTGTGGCGTTGAACTTGATTAACCAACTCTTCAAGGTCGGATAGAGGATTGACAAGGAGTATCTGGGATGTATCCAATAGGCAAGGATCATCTTGTATGGGGCGGTGCACATGTTGTGTTTGTTGTTGGATTCTTGAGGGTTCATTGCGGAAATGAACTCACAAAGTAATTTCGTGTTGCCTTTATAGAATTTGGGTCATTCAATAATATGACTATACATTCAAAGTGAATCGGGAACCCATAAAAACTAGAATATTGCAGGTTTAACATTATGTTTTTGCATGTTTATTGCAGCAACAAGGGGATATTCCATCCATTTTAACATTTATTTAACCTCTTTGTAAAAATTGAAAACTACTAATCCGTTTGTTTTAAGTGTGTTTAGTCCAAGACATTTGGGGGTTATCATCAAACTACTAATCCTTTGTTTTGCAAGACCTCTTTTCGAATGCCCCATTACATAATTTTTTTATTAAATTTAATTATCTTGTGTTTATCGTATTACGTTTTCACGCTTATTTTTTACTCGAAGACGACACTGTGTATGCTCTCCTCTCACGTCCTATGACGATATTGAGGATCAAAAGTGGCTAGTCTTCCTTCCCTTTTTATTTTTAGGGGGTAACGTGATGTGGAAGTGACATCCACACACTTACCATAGTCCTAGGGGTCTCGTGATCATGGGCTTCATCCCACTCACGTAGACACACCCCGTGTTCCGGCGGGGTATATAAATTTAAGGACATATATCATTATTGGCTAAGTGTTTGCTTGTTTTAAGAGCAACGTGAAGTGAGGGGCTTTCATGTCCCAATACCTAGGCCTCAGACAACATCCTTACAACATAGACTTGGGCCCCATGTACCGTAAGGTATATCGGGATGCCCCTAGTGAGCTCGTCTAACCTAGACTAGGCAACCTATTGGCCGCATATCGACTATAGTGCAAGGAGACCGCACTTCCCAAGATTACTCGCTAGCCTGATCACACATTGGCACATAGGTGGAGAGCCAATTGTGGCACCACCATTGGTGTGTGGTATTGAAAGCAAGCTATAGTTTGGTTGCAATCCCACTTGACTAGCTAGGGTTGTGATTACATGTTTGTACTTGTTTGAGTGTTTTTTTTGAAACCAGTGCATAACCCTCACACCTATCCTTCTAATTAAACCATACACCTATCATCCATCCATCTTGACTATAACCTTTGACCTCAATTTTGACCATACATCATCCGCCATATACTTTTGACCATACATTACCCATCACACATCTACTATCATTCACACTTTTCACGTTACCATAAATATCCAAATCCCAAATAAATAACAAACCTTTCCACCTAATTAAATAAATGTTAACCAAAACTTTGACCGTACACCATTTGTCTTTCACCTATCATCACCCCTTTAATAAAGATCAAATAAATAACAAACCCTTCCATCCCACTAATAATAATTCATAAACATCCCTTTCCATTCTACAAACAAATATTACACATCCCCCATCCTAATCCACGTAAGCCATTTCATACCACCTTATCCAATTTAAACAATCACCCCTCTCTCATCATCACACAACTTCTCTCCTAATCATTTAGTGTTTCCTATTGGTATCTCAAAACTAACCTAGGCCTATAAGACTCTAAAAACCTATCCCAATCACATACCTCTTTTAATCACAACACTCGTCATAACCTTACATATTCATCCACACCTATACAAACACTTTCATCCCTAAACACCCCATCTATGGTTTCCTTTTGACATGACCAATCTAATATTACTAATTGACACCTTGTAAATGGATAAAATATCCTTATCACCTATCTTATTCTTCTAAGCCCTTACATCAAGCACATCCTAAGCCCTCTACTAACGAGGAAAATCCTTCCTCTATCTCCTTCAATTCCTTCTCAAAATTCTTTCATCCTATAAGAAGGATTAGATTATTGAGATTATACGTCAGTTGACTAAGAAATCATAACTTTCCTCATCCACACATCCTTCATCTATTCAACACACCCTCATCTCATCAAGTACATCTTAAAATCACCAGATTCTAATGGCACCTAGGAGAATGCATACTCGATCCCAATTAGGAAATGACGATGAAAATAATCACCAAGACATAGGACACGATATATTTAACCATAACTATTATGATGCCAATGTTGAAGAAAACTATATTCGAGGAGAAGACGAAGAGACCATGGTCAATACCAATAGTGATGATGATTCAAGTACATATTTCACAGGAGGAAGAAGACAATAAATTCTTAACCACTTCGTTGATAAAAACAAATACGCTCTCCTACTCCAATTATATCGTGTAGTGCCCAACACGTATATAAATAAAATGAAATTAAAATAATAATTAATTAACTATTTGGAAGCTTTGGACGCGTACTAGCGGAGGAACAAGTGAGAATTGATGTGATTGTGATGGTGGTATTAAGGAAGAGTTGGTAGAAATTATTGATGGGCGGTGGAGTGTCTGTACAATTAAATTTTGAAAAGATCTTTGGAGATTTCTAGCAAATGCCTTGTCAAGCCCAAAGCTTCACACCACCACAACATTTGACCAATGTTTTCTCCTTGTCGAACTGATCTAGATGTTTCAGAGACGTGTCTTTCCTTGCATAATAATAAAAGTACTTTACTTGAGATCTAGAGGCCTCAACCATGGAGAAATGAAAGTTAACATTGTAAATGTAGCAGTAATCAGATAGTTGCAGTGGGAGGGTTGGATGAAGAGGATTTTGGGGGGGATTGTTTCTCCTAAAGCAACGAACAGGTCTCAAACCAATCAGTTCACAGTTTCCTGCATACTCCCAAGTTGTGTCAAAATGGAACCACTGTACAAGGCATGGGCATCCAACAAAGCATAAGAGTTAGAGGAATTTTGTCGATTGTTGTAGTTGCAAGTGTTCTGGTAGATATCTATGAAAAACATGGAAGCATGTAAAGGCATGGGAGACCTCCCAGGATAGTCAAAATATTCCTTGTATGATGCAAATAGGTCTCAATCAGACTAGCTTTCATTTTCTGTGTACTCCTGGCTTGTGCAAAAAAATGTAAGCTTTGTAAATGGGTAAGGACGTCTATAAAAGCATAATGAAAATCTTTTTTTTTGTTACTTTTCCATTTTCCCCATTTTGCACCAAAATGGGAGTTTTGCCATATTTTATAGTTGCAATTGCTCTGGTAGATACGTATTCAAGTGTGGAATCATGCGCTTGGCATGTGAACTGTTCTACTAAATGCTTGAAATGTGGCTTAGATGATTGCATTGGTGGTAGAATATGTGTAAAATGGGGTTGTTAAAAAGGCCATGGAACCTTTCAAGAAATGCAGGACATGCTTCACAACCTTTTCCAGCATCCTCCACTGTGCCAAAATGGAGGATTTAGAATAGGAATTTCGTTAGATGTTGTAGTCGGGAATGCCTGTAGACTTGGTTGTAGATACCCTGGTAGGCATGGGTGCAAAACGTGGGAGCATGCATGGCGTATAAACTTTATGGCAGAATGTCCTTCAAAAAAATGTGGTCTTATGGGAAACATAGACTGCAGGATGTGCACGAAATGGTTTTGTTGAAAATTCTTGGAAACTTTGAGAAAGCTACTGTCTTAGAGGTTGAAGTATAGAGGAAGCCAAATCCAGACTTGTTGTAAAGTTGATGTAGGCGGGTGAATGAGGGGTCAAGCTTTTGTAACGTGCCCATCTACGGAACTTGTAGATCATGCTTTGATAATGGGCCATGAATTTGTGTTAAAAGGAAAGCAGATGGGTTGTTAAATCAGCTTGTTTGACCTTATGCAACCCACAGGTGTCTAACCTCATCAACTCCACATTTGTTAGCATCCACACCACCAGTGCCAAAATAGTAGTGGTTTGGAATTAAGATTTGGGAATCCGCCAAAGAATTATGGGGATGAGACCTTGTCGAATGTTTTAGTTGCAATTTCTGCTAGATACACATACACAAAAAAGGGGAAGAAAGAACAAGGCATGTGAAATGTTGAAAAAATGCCTGAAAGAATTGTGATCGATAGATTGAGGGGATTCCAGGAGATGTGTGTTCCATACATGGATAAGGTTAGAGGAACGTTGTTTGATGTTGTAGCTTCTCGTGCTCTAGTAGACCATTAGCAAAGTGTGGAATATTATGTGAATCCCGTGAATTGTTTGGTGAAATGCAAAGGAAGCGGGGTCCCATCAAATGCGATGTTGCGATTCTGCTTAAAGAAGGCATGGTTCATCTCTCCTTATCTTTCATAATTCTCATACTTTAGTTTTTATTTTGCAATGAAATATAATTTTAAAAGCTTAGGATTATCATAAGATTTAATTGTTTTATATTAACTTGTTGCAAAACAATAAAATGTTGTATCGTAACTCACGTAATCAAAATAACCATTTTGTAGTAAACCATGAACTTCAACCCTCATTTTGAGGTGATTTAGAAAACTTCCTGACCAAAATAGATCACTACAGTATTGTTTTATCGACAAGTTGAAGTTGACTTCTTGGTAAATATGTTGACCATCTCCTGGTTTAAATAGATAAATTACGATTTCGGAGACTCGCAAAGTAACCATCGTAACTCTGGAGGAGGTGAAGCTTCCTTCGTGTACCTTGTGATGTGAGGTGTCACTTCAATCTTTGAACCAACCCCGAATGAACATTTATGCTCTTTTTGACGCCCTTATAGGAGCCTTGTTACATTGCTTTGCGGTGGTAGGAAGTCTCCTAGAACTAAAAAGTTGGCTTTCATTTTGAACCGCCTTTTGAAACCTAGATAGCGAAATTATTATCCGTATTTGCAAACCTCTAGTGTTTTTATTAGACAATTGCATGGAACCTTCAGTTTAAGGAAAAACACTTTTCTGTATAGTTTGGCAAAGCCATTTTGTAGGCCTCTAGTCATAGTTTGACTAGGTTAAATTGGACCAATTAAGACCGGTGGCTTCAGAAATCATGTTGCCATTTGAAAACCATGTTCTAGTTTTCAATTCCAACGACTCGATGAATTCTCCATATATGGTGGAACTCATAGAAAATTTATTGTGGCATGTTCATCCATCGAATGTTAGTTTTGGACGTGGTTTTCTGAGCCCTCGAGCTAACTTTTGATCATTTACAACTAGGTCAATTACGACCGATGGCCTCAAAAAACTAGTTGTCAATCGTAAATCGTTTGCTAGTTTTGAATTCTTTCAGTTCTTATGGACTCTTGGTATATAAATGGAAACGTAGAAGTTTAACCGTGGTGTGTTTGCTCATCGGAAGACAACATTTGAAAGTGGTTTCTTAGCCTCGAGTCTAAATTGAATGTTTTGCAACTAGGAGGAAAACGTAAAAAGAAAGTTGTAGGACCCCTATTGGGTTGCCAAACCACTGTGGAAAATTTTTGACACATGTAAATAACTATTTTAAACTCTATAGTGTGACTTGTTGTGTGAAATGGAACTTTTGACAAAATGGTGTTTCTCTCTCCTTTCTTTCTCTTTCTCTCTCCTTGGTTACGAAATGAAGTGAAATGAAATGAAATGAATACATGTTTCTAAACCTTTTCTTTCGAATGCAAATTATAATTATTATTATATGTAAATGGGAAACTAAATAAATTAATTATGTTAGATTAGGGTGGATTCCATGCCAGTGAGTTATCACTGATTTCATGCTCACATGGTTTTGTAGGATGCAAGAGAGATGGCGAAAAGGTGATTTGTAATTCATTATTTATTATTGTGATTTTTATACGTCATTGTAAAATGAATAGATGTATAATGTAGTCTCATGTTACGTAAAATTTATATTTGAAATTTGGTAGTATGTATGAGATGCTAGTTTTAGGAATTCCTTGGGAAATGTGCATTTAATCATAGGTTCAATTTGATTCATAGTTACGTATGGTAAATGTTTGATATATATATGGTAAATGAATTTGAAGTTAATATCTTGTAGTGCATTTTCAAAGTGTTCAATAAAGGATTGATTAATTAGTGTGTTGTATTCTTACCTTGTAAATGTAATAAAGAGATTTAATCGAAACACTCAACCCTAGTATAAGATTCAGTGCATAACATGTCTTCATGTGTGATCCTTCTTACCATAGAAGAAATTGAAACCGTAGAATGAACTTAAACTTTTCTCTCAATGGAACCTCCTAGTTTAGGTAAATAAAACCCCTAGTTTGAGTTTACCATCATAGTTGTTATGTTTAGTGACATTGTCGTGAACCCATCTTTTAGGAATGACATGGTCTAACTTTATCGGAGTATGTGGTTTCCTTCTAGGTTTGGTAACAATGAGGATAATGTCTTCTCTTTAGGTTTGACACCGTGTTGAGTGGTGAAGACCACCTTGGAATTCACCTTAAGAGTCCTTGTTCGAAGCAATGACTATGCGGTGTAACCTTACCATTTATGGAGTAAGTAGAGCTATTAATCCCTTAGTATCCTAGTGGACTAATAAGTCTTACAAAGTTAGATCTAGAATTATTTTCTTGTCATCGAATGAACTCCTTGTGGGACCCCCAGATGACAAAAATGGAGAGATTGAATTAGTTTTCTCGTGATTTAAACTCTTTAGTTCCTCTCATCTAGATGTGTTACCTTGGTTACTAACAACATAACACCTCGGTCTTTCATGAAGGTTGTTTAGCATAAATATGTCCTCTCACCTTAAACTCATATATAAAGTCCACTAGAAATAAAATAAATAGAATTTATGACATGTAAAATCTTAATTGAATCAAACTAAATTTGGAACAATAACCAATCATAGTACAAGAACAAATGTCCTTCTAATGAAAGGATGTTTATAGAAAAGGGAAAACTTGAACCTTCACATCCTTTCAATCGTATTATTTTCCATCGACAACTTATGGTTGGTCCCCTTGCATAATGAGGATAAAATTAAACGTCAACTAAACATATTTTGAGAAAAAAACCTTTTGCAAAAAGAGCAAGAGAATTAGGAACTTTATATGTAATTTGAAATATGGAAAATAATTATGTAAGTTATGGAGATTGTCATAAGTGATAAAGAGCAAACTTAAATGGTTGAACTGTAAGTTGAATGTGGAATGAACTTATGAATCTGTAGGTGGAAAAGGGAGAAAATTATACTTACATAATAATTTTATTGGAATGTTAATCGTAACAAAGATGTAATCATGGTAATGATGTGTTGTGGGTTTGCCAATACTTGAGTCCCTTTTCTTGTGGTTGGGATCATTGCTTGCATTCATTTATTGGGAAAGTGTGGCATCAACATGTATATGGTGTTTTCATGTGTCTATGTGAGTTGATGACTTGTGTAAGTGTCGTATGCATTGTTGAGTTCCTCTACTTGGAACCTTGTGGTGTTGCGTAGTGAGCAATGTAAGTCAAAAAAAAAATTATCCTTGTATTATTACTATTGTATTTGGGTGTGTAAAATGTGGGCATTACATATCATATGGGAGAAAATATTCCTCCTGATTATACTCATGACCAACTCCAAAGTATCCTCCATGATGAAAGTGATGGCATTGGCCAACGACCACCATCCACACATCGTCATAATCTAAATAATTATCACATTGCATATGGATGGGATAGCAAAGAGAACAACCCACACATATCCAAATAAGTTGTGTTGTCCCAACTACAACAAATGAGTAACCAAATTACTTAGTTAGCTTCACAACTCGGCCCACAACCATCTAATGACCATGGATCCCAACATTCCCAACAACCAAACTTCAATCCACCACCTATATGTTCTCAAGAACGTACTCATGGAGTAGGAAATAAAATCTATGAAGGAAACCCTTCGAGGGTTACAACAAGGCACACATGAACGATAATAAAAATTTAAGGAACTATGTCCCTACCCATTTGACTGTGAAATTTTACGGGTCCCTTTCCACCATAATTCGACCACTTAAATTCAAAAAATATAAAGGAAAAGGTGATCATCGCGAGCATGTTAAGGAGTTATATATGCTCACAAAAGATTCCTATGATGACTCCTACTTACTGAGACTTTTTCACGAAGCCTAGGTGGTCCTACCCTTGAATGGTTCCTTCATTTACCTAAAGGATATGTTACTACATTCCGACTTTTTTCGCAAAATTTTTCAAACCCTTATCGTATAATGTGGAACATGATGTCATGATGATTGATCTGTGTAATACCAAACAACACAACGGAGAAATATTTTTGTCCTTCTTGCAACGTTGGTGAGCCCTTGCTAGTCAAATCCCATGGCCCATCCTAGAAAAGCAGCTAGTCACCATCTTTGTCTCCAACCTCCACCAAGAACTAGCTTTCCACTTGCAAGTCCATTGCGCCAATACATTTGATGATATTATAGAAAAGGGAATGCAAATTGAAAAGGCCCTTGTTGTTAAAGGCCTTATTAAGTTATATTCCCGTGATAATCATAATCAATCCAATCAACCCTCCACATCTGAGAAGCCAAAGTATTTCAATAAGAATAAAAATGTTGTCGGCGATGGAGTAACGGAAACCAAGCATATCCAACACGTCCATAGAGCCACTACTATATCTATCCCTAAAGGTCAACCTCGGTCCACCCAAGACTCAAAACAAAGAACATACACCCCTCTTGGTGAATCTATTGAAGAAATCCTTGAAAAATTAGTTGTTGCCAATATGGTCATTTTCCCCAAACTCAGCCAATTGATGAGTCTCAAGCCCAAACCCTCATGGTTCAAGGAAAACGAGTATTACAAATTTCATAAAATCAAGGGTCATGCTACCAATAGGTGTATGAAACTCAAAAATTACATTCAAGATTTGATTGACCGAGGTGAAATTGAAATTAAGGAAAATTCATCTTCCTCCTCTCAAAATCAAAAGCTTGGGATCTATCAGAATCCACTTCCTAATCATGGTCAGACCCATGCTTCAAACCAGGGTCAACAAAAGTCTTGAAAGAACCCTGAATCATCCAACCAATTCTCTAACCACATTAACTCCCATCGTGTATTGTTTCAATATGAATCCTTGTTGGCCACATATATCATTCCTGCACCAAGTAGCTGCTATAAAAGTCAAAATCCCTTCACCAAACCCTCAATGTGCGAGTTACCACTCAAAGGAGTCGTGTAGTGGTCCAAGGAGTTGCTCCATCCTCCTCAAACCCACCACCACAAGCCTAGTACAATATCATCGAATAACTTGAGAAGGCCCTACACAAATATCTATTATGGATCTTCTCAAAACATCCTCTATACATAAAGACATCCTCTATCGTGCCCTTCAAGAAACTCGTGTTCCAAATGATATCGATCCCACAAAATCCAAGCACTCGTCACCCATCTTTATCCCCATCCAACACTTCCACTCACCTTCACTCAAAGCAATACTTTCCACTACACAGACTGACACATAATCTTCCCCTCTATATTGAGGTACATATCAAACATACTCACATCAAAAGATTTCTAGTAGACAACGGATCGACAATTAATCTTTGTACCTTATCCCTCATCCAACGATTATGGTATAATGAATTTGATCTAAAACATGACATCATTACAATCAAGGCATATGATAATACTAAGTGAAAATCAGTGGGTACTTTATATCTAAATATTAATGTCAGGACATGTCGCTATCCCCCCCTTGTACACGTCGTAGACATTTAGTTCTAGTATAGTTTATTCCTTGGTCGACCATGAATTCATAAAATTTATGTTGCACCATCTACATTACATCGATGTCTCAAATTCGAGCATGTCGGCATAGAAGTTACCATCCACGGCGACCCTCAATCATTCCAATATTTCCAAGCATTCAAGCGCAGGGTTATCAGGAGCCATATTTTCCTATCACCAAAACCATACCACCACACTCTCCATCTCCATCATCATCCACAACTTCATATGTCTCACCCAATAATCTTCCATCCACCTCGCACAACACTTTCTCATCATCCGCCACTCTCTTACTAACTCCATATGCATCTAATCCTCTTTTACCTACTCTTCCGCTCAAGTTGAAATCCACAAGGTGCGGGGAATATCATACTTTCAAGCATAGCACAACTGTCACTATCACTCAAACAATGCAACAAGACCGACATGTGTGAAGACAAAAGGAAAAATATTCAATGGGCTCATCCACTTTTATCTATTTTGGGTACCTTGCGAAGAGTACCTCAAGCCATCTGACACCACATGGCTCATCGACGAATCTATACCTTCTCGCTCCTCTAATAACAAATATCTTATCCCTATAGAGATAATGACTAGCATGGGCTATTATGGACAAGGAATAGGTCGCCATGAGAAAGGCGTCCCGAACCCTTACTTTCATCCTCGACCTTAATGGTCATGGACTCGGTTATCAGCCACCTAGTGAGAGTATTTATGATGACCATAGTGACATGAGTGAAATAGCCGAGGAGGCCATAGATGCCATCGAAACAAGTTTTGTCTATATCCAATATGAATACCTCTCTCGCCACTAACCTCTTCCATGACATTGATGTTTTCACCATCAATGTTTCCCTCACTTACCCACAACTCATCCGATGGGACCAAAAATCAGAGCATGTCTCTCTTGATTCATTTCAAAATGATGAATCCATTCTTGAGTTCATGGGAACTCGAGATAATATACCTGTTAATGATCATAAGAAGGGTTTCCAAGTATGTTTAAATGTTGAAGCCTACTTTGGTGAACAAGATTCTACCCTCTCCCTTCAATCCCAATCCAATATCCCTTATCCCAACTCCTCTTTCCATCTTGATGAGGAGGATCCTTGCATATTTCTTCCAAGATTCCCCAAATCCCGAACAAGATCCAATTATGGATCACCTTCTTCTGGCTCCTGAAACACTCCAAGATGGCTCAACATCATTAATTGAGGAAACCATTGATATCAACATCGACACGAATGAAGACCCCAAGATCCTAAAACTGGGGGCATCCTTATCAATAGAAGAGAAAGTCATCTTTACAACACTCCTAAAGTAATTCTTAGATGTATTCGCATGGTCCTATGTGGATATGTCAGGTCTTGACCCTCCCTAGTAGTCCATAATCTTGTGGTGCATAAAGATGCAAAGTCAGTTAAACAAAAACTATGTAAGATGCATTCAAAGATTACGTTGCTTGTCAAAGAATAATTATAGAATTTTCTTGACGTCGGTTTCATCCGACCCATTGACTATTCTGACTAGATCTCCAATATTTTCCTAGTAGGCAAAAATAATGGGGGCATTCACATATTACATACTTCCACGATATCAACAAAGCTTTCCCTAAGGATGATTTCCCACTACCAAACATCGATATGATTGTAGATTCCACAACTGGACACGAGATGTTGTACCTCATGGACAATTTTTTCTAGCTACAATCGATCAAAATCACAGAAGAATATCAACACAAAACAACTTTTACTACACCATGGGGCACATTTTTTTATCAAGTCATGCCCTTTGGACTCAAAAATATTGGAGCTACATATCAATGTGCCATGACCATCATTTTTCATGACATGATGCATGACATTGTTGAGGACTATGTTAATGACATCCTAGAAAATCCAAAACTTGTGAAGAGCATCCCATGGTTCTTCGCCGAATTTTCAAAAGACTCCTGGGAATACAAGGTTCACCTTAATCCTAAGAAATGTGTTTTTGGCATCACATTTGGTAAGCTACACGTCTTTATTGTCTTAATATGTGGAATAGAAATTGACCTAGAAAAATTTAAAGTTGTGGTTGAAATGCCTCCACCTAAAAATCTAAAACAACTAAGAATCCTACAGGGTAAAATACAAGCCATCAAAATATTTATTGCATAGTTGGCTAATAAGTGCCATCCATTTCACCATTTGCTCACAAAGGGGACAAAATTCATTGGAACGAAGAATGTCAGGCCTCTTTTTATAAGATCAAGGAATATCTATTGCATTCTCCAGTGTTAGTACTCCCACTAAGGGAATACCTCTTCTCTATACATTTCAGCTACTCAACACACCTTGGGAGCTCTCTAGCACAACATGATGTCCATGGAAAAGAACAAGCCATTTATTATCTAAGTGAACACTAATAGCTTATGAGCTTAATTATACTCCTATGGAAAAGGCATGTCTTTCCGTTGTCTTTGCCTCTCAAAAGTTGTGTCATTACATGCTCAACAATACGGTCAAGCTCATAGCTAAGGTCGATCCACTCAAGTACCTACTCTCTAAATCAGCTTTAACAGGTGAATGGCTAAATGGATCATGATTTTGAGTGAATTCGACATCGAATATGTTAATCAGAAGGATATTAAGGGACAAGTATTGGAAGATCAATTAGCATAAGCACCATTTTTGATTCCACACCATTAAACACATGGTTCCCAAATGAATCCATATTCACCATTGAAGAATCAAACACATGGAAATTATACTTTGATGGATCTTTTACACATCACGGCTCAGGAGCGGGTATTCTATTCATCACTCCCCAAGGAGATCTAATTCTTAAAGCTTTTCGGCTTGATTTTCCTTGCACCAACAATGTAGCTGAATATGAAGCACTCATCGTTGGATTAAAAATGGCCATCCAATGGAACATCAAAAATCTCAACGTCTTTGGTGACTCACAGCTAATAATCAAACAGGTCAATGATGAATATTCTACCAAAGATGATAAGTTGGTTCCTTATAAGCACATGGTGGATAGTTTCAAATCCTACTTCCAACACATTCGATTGAGTAGTCCCTATAGGAAAGCAACAAATCAATAGATGTAATGGAAACCATCTCTCATGGACATGCCTTTCGATGCCCCAATTCACAACTCTTGGTCGAATAACTCATGGTGTCGGCCTATGATGTCCCTGAATTAGAGATGGTATGTGAGATTGTTGGTCCTAACTCCCCATGGTACCATGACATCTACACTTATCTCCACGACCACACCCTTCCACCTAACCTTCCCTCATAGCCATCACAAAGCCTTCATCCAACGTGCCTCCCGATTCACCATTCTTGGAGACACCCTTTATCGTAGAGGATTTGACGGGAATTTGTTACGATGCCTTAATTCCCAAGAGGCCAAATTAGCACTAAAGGAAGTTCACGATGGAATTTTTGTGCTCACACTAATGGTGTGGTACTTTGCTAAGAAACTTGCGAACTATCTATTATTGGCCTAAAAGGGAAAAAGATGCATGTTCATATGTCCGCAAATGTCCCCCCTGAAAGCATGCCAAAATCATCCATGCACCATCCCAAGATTTGTAACCCATCACTACCCCATGGCCATTTTCCACCTGGGGTCTTGATCTCATGGGCAAGTTGAATCCCACCTCCTCCGATGGTCACAAGTTTATTATTACTGCCATAGAATACTTCACTAAATGGGTCAAAGCCATCCCACTTACCTATGTTACTTGGAAAACAAATCTCCAAATTTATTCTTAACCATATCATTTTGCCGCTACGGTATTCCATCCACCCTCATCACAAACAATGGAAAGTCCTTTAAAAATCAAGAAGTCCATGAACTTTGTGACCAATTCCACATCAAACTCAAATTTTCCACGCCATATTACCCACAAGGAAATGGCTAATCTGAAGCATCTAATAAAACAATAAAGCATATCCATGGAAAAATTATAAGTCAAGCAGGATGCGATTGGCATACACAAATTTATCCTACCTTATGGGCCTATCATACATCATCCGCACTCCCACTGGCTCTGCTTCGTACTCCCTTATCTTTGGCACTGAAGCCATCTTGCCTCTTGAGATCGAGCCCCCTTCCCTGCGCGTTTCTCCAACACCTCATTGACGATGAGGACTATCATTTCAATTTCACCTACAAGAGCTTGAGTTACTAGATGAGAAATGCCTTCACGCCCTGGATAACCTCAAATCTTACC
Source organism: Taxus wallichiana var. yunnanensis (assembly GCA_018340775.1). Taxonomy (NCBI): domain Eukaryota; kingdom Viridiplantae; phylum Streptophyta; class Pinopsida; order Cupressales; family Taxaceae; genus Taxus; species Taxus wallichiana. Next base: position 585,942,770 of record CM031241.1, on the reverse strand, counting down.
AAAATCACCTCCGTAGACATTACAACAAGCACATTAAAACCCTCGAATTTGACATTCGAGACCTAGTCCTCAAAGAAAATTAGCGTAAGCACTAATGTTGATCGTGAAAAGAAAGGAAATTTCAAACCAAATTGGCTCGGACCATACATCATCATCGCCAAGTTCATCTTATGTGCTTACTGGGATTGTTACTCAAGATGGCTATGAGTTAGATGAGCCAGAATATTATGCATCTAAAACGATTCTACGCCTAAGTGCCACTCAAAAAGTAAACAAAAAAAAAAAAATAAATAAAAATAATAATATGTCCAATGGTGAAAACCACTTCGGTGGTGCCTTAGGCAAGTACCATGGTGAAAACTAGCTTGACGTTATGGTAAATCAGATCATATGTCCACTAAGTACCCTACAAACACCAATAGCATACTGGGGACAAGTACCCTCTATCCCTACTCACATTCTCATCCCTATTCACATCCTATGCTCCTAAATCCAGACTTCTTTTGATCCTCACCACGAAGCAAAGGATCTATCATGACTAGGAACACTATCCTGATCCTAGCTAAGGTCGCATTTTCCATGGTTGTATATTGGGAAACAACAACATTCAAGTAGAATCTAAGTCAAATGTCAAGAAATGCAATGCTTGTAAGATTCTAAGGCCTTCATTTCTCTCTAAACCCCCCATCTATCTACTATTGTTACCCATCCCCTTATGAACTCACCCCCTTCCTCTTTGTTATTCTACCATGATTCACACAATGGTTGTGTTATAAATCTTTATACAAATTTAATTCTATTTTTACCACCATTTTCAACATCCATCCCATTTCCCATATGTAAATACAATCATCACATTATCCACATACATAAATAAACTACCATCAACTATTATACTCCATAATACATCTCATAAATCACAACATACATCTAAACATTAAAAACACAACCCTTAACTCAAACCTAAAAACCATTATCATCATCCTATCCATATCCCATAATCATCAATAAAATTCTCTAACAATATTAACTCATCAATAACAAAAATTATCCATACATCACCAATCACATCATCGATAATATCACCAACCATATACATCAATAAAATAAGTTAACATCTAAAATACCATCACATCATCTATATCCACATGTATCGAATCATCATGATAAGTAACATCATCCGCATCATATGTCATCCTAACAACAAAAACAATAATCATCATCTCATCTACAAAATCATCACCATATATCATCAAAAATCACATAACATTCTCTCATCAACAACGTCATCATCATAAATACATCATAATTGTCACAATATCACAATGACCATCACATCATCTATACATCGATAAATCAAACTATCATCAAAAATATCATCACATCACATTTGTCTATACAAAATCACCATGGTAAACACAAAACCATCATCATCACAATAAAAATAAAGTAAACAACTATCATCTCATCCATGACATCATCATTATATACCATCAACATATATCATCAAAATAAAATAAAATCAATAACATCATCATCATAATCACTATAAACTCTCATGTCGCTCATCATAAATCATCAATACAAAATAAATGTTGCATCATCATAAATCATCATGATCTCATCAACAAAATCAATAATACATCACATGTCATCAATACATATACATCCTAAATGTGACCATCATGGTCATCATCAAATGTCCAATATAATACATAATACATCATGAGCCATCACTACAGATCCATAAACATACATGATATAATACATGATATAATGCAACATTTAGTAGTCATCATTACTAAATGTCCAATAACATACATGATATAATACATCACTAAAAGCTGATATCGCCATATATACAAAAAGGACGCTCATCAACTGCATATTGAGATTCCTATATCATCACTGTGCCCCCGGTGGAGGCTATAAGACACTAACAATACTCGTAGAGGTTGTAGGTTTTCTGGTCTCGCCTACTAAATGCTTTGCATAACAGGCGTATACTGCAGCTCATGGGCCACAATGCCCTCATATTACCACATATCCTCCATCACATTCGATACCTATGGTGTAATCTTGAGTCGGGGGTCCCATCTATCTGATCTCTTAGAAGTGCTCGGGGGTGTCGACGGTCTTGCTCCCTAAGATCCACCTGTTTCTCACTCCCTTTTATTGCCCCATCCAATGGGCCATATCTATCTCTATAAGCATCACGCTGATGGTGATACCTATCCCGGTGTCGTAAGGCCTGATCTTGCTCCGGTCTCAAATCCTCCACCACCTGTTGTATCCATATCAACTCCCCCTGTAACCGAGCAATCTCCACCTCCCTTCTTCCCATCACCACTACCATTATACTTGTGGCTCATCTCAAACCACATATCTCTCTCAAGTGAGATATGCCTCTCACTCGTAGCCCGTTATCTCTATGACTCATGTATGAGCCTTTGTCTCCAATCTTTCTATCCGTGCCTATAGATCGGCATCTATATCCCGTGACCCACCTACACCTCTCATCCTCAAGACCCTATACCATACGGTCTGTTATATCAGCATGTGGTGGTATAACCATCTATAACGGCCCTATAGAATCATCCACCTCCTCATCACATCCACCTCTTACCTCTCTAGGCTCTTAATCGGTACATCATGTATAGGAGAATGTATCACTCTGCTGGAGTGGAGGACCCCCTAATATAATCAATGGAGGTTCCTATCAGAACACCTCCTCTGTCTCTATCCCTAGGGTTTGTGTACCACTAATTCCTTCCCCGAGGTATCCTCTTATATACCTAGAAAGTGGCCATGGACAAATTTCATCCCGCGCAAGTGGTCGTGTCAATCTAATCGGCCTAATACCCGCCCACCACTCAACATATCCCTACATAGTCCCTGGATCCTCCACGAGGTAGTAAAGGTGCCCATAGAATAACATGTATATCATCTAAGTTGGGTCGTGGCCACATCCAATGGAATGACAACATTGTGCAGTTCGTGCAAACATATCACGACTGTAATAATATCTTGCACTATACCAAACTAATGTAACATGCGATCTAGTCGGTACTACTACTACCATATATGGTTAACCCCTAATCAAATAATAGGGTGTCTGGATCCTCCCGGATGCATATGATCTCCTCCCATGCCTCGTATTTCTAGTATGTCCATCATGCAATGTCACCTAATTGTATCTCATCAATCTTCCGCTTATATCAATCCATCTCTCTTAAATGCTCCCTCCTACCCCTGATAATATACCACCCATACGCCGAAAGCTACCTAGCCTCGTTGATGTAGCAAAATCCCAATAGGTCTACCCACAACTATGTGGTCATAACTCCATATATGTAATAAAATACCTGTTCCCATACTCTTACCCTCTTGGTAAGCTACTCTGTGTAAATCACGGTATAATCGTGCTAATACCACCGAGCCCATGCAAACATTGTCTCATCCTGCCACATGGCATGTACCACATCCACAAATCCAATACTAAAGTACCGACCTCCACCATCTGGAAATAGAATGTAGCTGATCAAGGAACACAATAGCATTAACACACGCCATGTACCACTATCTCGAAATACAATCCTAGGTCTATTTGCAACCCCTCACGAGGTGCATCCTCTACATCATTCAACAATCCCAATCAAGCTCTAGGCCTCGATCTATACCATACCATAGGCTCCCCCTCTACAAGAAGCTGGTAAATATGGTAGACATCCTCTAATGTCACCATCATCTCTCCAATCGGTAGCAAAAAGTACTCATCTTCGAGTGCCAACATTCTATTGGTGATTTTAGTAAACTAGGATCCACCTGCATGAAGGGCATCCTCACCACATGTAGCAGCCCCAACATATGCAACAATGACACCTCTTCCTCCTCCACCTCCACATCCACACCCCCTAATAAATATCTCAAGGTAGTTGACCATTGATGCCTAACCTGTATGGCACCTAAAACAACCTACACACATCACACAACATATATTAGTCCCTATCAATCCCCATTTTCAATCATTTGCCCCACGATAAATCCTCCCAATCCAACTCTATCACATAAGAACCACTTTCTTAGCATAAGCATTATTCCACACATATACGATATTCAACATATGTGTTATTTCAAAACATGAGTGCTAATTCGTAACATAAGTACCATTTCCGTACCCTTCCGGCACATACACGCTATTAAACATCCCCTAAAAATGCACTAATTTTTACCACATACACGATAATGCATAGCATATGCATTATTTCTAAACAAAACCGCTACTCCACATATCTCCCCGGGAGCATAAGTGCCATTATATTTTTAACCTCCCATTTACTAACAAATGCACTACTTTATATAACAAAAGTGCCAGTGTATAACATAGGCGCTAATACAAAACATACACATTATTTCTACTCCCCTCTTGCCAAATAAGTGCTAAAATATCTACCCGCCTACTGATTGATCGCGCTCACATGTTCATGTTTTTAGCATGATTAGGATACTTGACTTGATCAATCGACCAACTTTTCCTAGACCAAGACCGTGACGTCTATCTCAACCAAACCAACCATTTGGTCTTCGCCGAACATGCCTAAACGCCTCTGCACCTTACCCGTTATATCCTCGGAGCTACTTCCTATGCCTTGGATACTAGGATTATATCAACCTTGTTTGGTTAAACTATCGACCTTTGCCTATGAATTGCTTGTTTGCTCTTCAAATCATGTACCCTAGTCGCACTCATCGCATTTCAACGCAAGCGTCTACTTCCTTGAAATTACCCCACCATCTTACCATCATCTCAACACCATTCACCCTTTTATCAACCCTATCCTTAATTTTACGTCACCTCAATCTATGATAGATTTGAGGGGGATTACCTATACCCTCAACGGGAGTAACCACTTCTTATTATTGTCAGTGTAGCTTCACAAGACAAGCTACACGACAACAAGGGGCTAATGTAGACACCAAATTTGTGTCTTACGACACCCTCTGCCCCGCATCTCATTTCGGTACCTAACCTCACCACCTAAACCTTACACAATTATTTATTAATTACCTTATAATTAATAAATCCACATCTCCAAACCTGCCACCTCATTTCGCCACCTCATCATGACCTAGCCCTAACCCTAAACTAACCTAATTAAGACCTATAACTTGGTCTACATCCACACCCATGACTAATTACTCCTCACCCACACCAAAACCAACCTAATAATGACTTGACCAAGCCCACAACTAATCCCTCAGAGAAAAGGAGGGAAAGTTGGCTATTTTACTAAAAATAGCCCACTTTGACTTAACCGACATCGGTTCCTACTCGACCACCGTCGGTTACGTAACCGCCATCGGTTCCCTGTAAATGACCTTCCCCAACCAAAAACAAGGGATCGGAATTCATTTGAAAGATCCGGAATTCACTTGGCAAGACAGAGACAAGTGAAGGAAAGAGAAGAGTTTGCAGAGAAGGACATCGAGCCCAAGACTGCAACTGAGTAACCAGAGCACAGCGACACTCATCCAAGCATTGGGAGAGAAGATAAGCTCACTTTTGATTGTCGGATCATCCCACCTGAGCCTTGTCTTCGTCATCACAGTCCTTGGAGCTGTACCTTCATCAGGAACTAGTAAGTAGTGTCTTGTACGTTTTTAAATACCATTTCTTGAACTTCTGATTCATAGTAATTATAAGCTCACTCCTAGATCTACTACCCGATAGCACCCTACATCTAACTTTCATTCCTCTACCCTTGCATTGCCCCAAGAACAACTCCCACACTCTCTGAGTCTTCTCCATCACCCTATTGCCTACCCCTGATCATTTACCAACCTTATAAACACCATAACCGCCTTACAACCAACCTTCATTGAAATCCCTAAATCATCGCTTCTACCGATATCGGTTATTAAGAATCGCATCGTGTTATAACATGCATCAATCCGCTTATATAGGTGATCGCATCGGCCACGTGACTCAAACCAAAAACCAGCCTTTCCTCTATTGCTTTTTAACGAGGTAACTAAATCGTAATTTCGCAATAACTTCTTTGTTATCATTTGTGTTAATTCGTATTGAAAGGGGAACTGACCACCTTCGAAAGGAAGTCTAATATTTCTGGGCCCAAGGCAGTTCCCTCATTTATTGTCTAACTATAATCTGGTGGTCTTGCATTCTTATTCACAGGTAGTCCTTCCTAGATAAAAAGGAGTTCTTCGCAATCGATCTGATCTCTCTCTACGGTACGCGCACACCCTCCCAACACTCAATAGGTATTCCTCCTAGCCCTAACCCTTATCTGTTTCTCAAGAGAATGAAAAGATAGAAGCAACTCTATTCTAAGAACGGAAACATTCTACGCGAAACATTTTGGCACGCCCGGTGGGACCCTTTCTCGGGTTTCTTTCATTCTTGCTTGCTTTCATATAAGGAGCATACTTGCTATTTTCTTCTTCTAAATATTCACAAGATATTTTGTCATTTTGGTAAAAGAATTTGTCTTTCTTCCTCATCTTTGCATTAGTGAAAGTCATCTTCTTTGCTTCATCGAATATCATTTTCAATTTGGGTTTAAAACACGTGCATCACATTCTTGCTTGTTGTTTTTAATTCTAGTGAACGTAGATTAAGTAACAGGTCGTACACGTGGGGGTGATATCCACGGTATTGACAAGAAATTAATCTTACTTTCACTGCACAACACATACCAAATCACATCATAATCAACACAACAGCTCAAACATCCCCCTTTTTCCGCGGTATTCCTCCGCCCGATTGAGGTAACCTTATAAGCCAAAACAAACTTGACATCTCCCTTAGGTCTTTTGTTTAGGATTGACATCATCTTGCATCTAAGGCATAAGCCCACAATAATTAAAACTAATCCTAGGGTTAGTCTCTTAATTTGCTTGTGCATCTTGCTTGTTTTTTAGTTCTGTTTCTCTGTCATACCCTGTATCAGTGATCACTTCAGAATAGTTTGGTGGGTATACTAAGCATTGTTAACCCCAAATCAGCAGCTTCTTACATCTTCTCTTTGCTTTCACAGTGACCGACACCGGTCCTATTCTACCGACATCGGTTAATCGATCGATCAAGCTAGCCTCGACCGACATCGCTTATCGATGATATCGGTTACTATCTTTCATAGTTCCCGACAAACCAACAACCTACCAATTCCAACATTTTGTTGTTGTTTCTATTCCTGATAGATTGAATCCTTGCTGTGTACTCTTGTCCATGGTTGTTATCACTTGGAAACAAGCCGCAACCATGGTTTCACATGCCTGTTCCATGCCTTTGCCTGAATCACCCCCTTCACATCCTATGGGGAATCCTACGGACACCAGTGATGTTCCCAAGATCCCTGTAGGAGATAAGGAATTTGCCAAATTTTTGGATGCTAATCCTAGTGCCGTATAATATTATTTGTCTCATACCCCTGACCGTACACCCGACGGTCAGCTTCTCGTTGGTATGCCCATTAGTATAGCTGCTCACTTAGCTCCTTCCCCACCTAATAACTCCACCTTACCTTCTTCATCCTTAGCCCCATCTCCCAACTTAGAGGCTTCGGGGGTTCATACTGCACCGATTGGCTTTTCTTTGGTTAATCTAGGGCCCCACATATCACTACCGTCCACTGCCCCTTTCATAACTTGCTCTCTGCCACCTATCCACACGAGCTTTCCTTCTCAAGCTCCGCCCACCTTTTCATTTCCACAAACTTATCCGGTGACCTCAACATCTTATATAGGACACCCTTATTCGGTCGCCTCAACACATTCGTCATCAATACCTTATCAATATTTAACCCCACCTTTGTCTAGTAGCGGATTTTATCCTCCTCCGTTTACAACAACGACACCATCATCTAACCCAACCAATGATCTAATCAAACAGATGATGGACAAGATGCAAAATCTTGAGTCTTCTATTTCAGGAAGCCTTAACACCCACGACATACGAGCAAGTTTGTTGGGAGCCTATTCATCCTTCTATCCCCTTCATTCATATCCTCCTCAATGGAAATTACCAAATTCACTTGCTTTAATAGTAAGGAGGACCTCAACAACACTTGCGATCGTTTAGACATGCCTGCTACCGATTGCCACGACGATGCCTTACTACTCCGTACCTTCCCCATGTCCTTATCAGACCCCACTGGAGTGGTACAAGTTGCTTTAACCCAACACTCAATCTTCTCCTTTAACCAATTAGCCCAACCTTTCTTGGATCATTTCTCCATTAATATTGCTAAGAAAGTATCCATCACCGACCTCTATGCCATCCGACAATTTGAAGACGAATCTATCGCAGATTTCGGACGATGGTATGGGCCTCATTAACCAACTTACTTATGCCTTACCTCAGGCCGAACTCATCGAACTCTTTACGTGGGCCTGCGCTAAGCACATTTCTCCCACCCTCCAAATTCAAACTTTCCACACCTTTGATGAGGCCTTTACTATGGCTCGAAAACTAGAAATTCGAGCCTTAGAGGAGGAGAAATTGAGGTTGCGCAACAAAAACCCCAATTTCTCGAACCCAAGACTCCACCAACAAACCCAACACCACCAATTCTCATGCATCGACTGCTTCGAAATCAAAAGGAGTTGTACACACGGTGATGGTCAAATCCCAAGCACCGTCTAGTACCCCGCCAAAAACCACCTATAAGTATAAAGCCGAGCCATCAATTACACTCCTCGGGAGAAACTTATGGTGTGATCTTTGAAAATTACTCAAAGCAGAGCTATTACCTTGCCTCCTATTAAACCTCATTCTAGGTTTGATTCCACTCATGTTATACCTTCTTGGTACAAAGAAAATGACTTGAACTTCCACGCGTGAAGGGACACATCCACGAAAATCGCAAGATGTTGAAAAACATAGTGCAGAAATGGTTGATGCAGGGGATATAACCCTCGATAATCCTAATGCCCCCGCTAACCAAAATTTGAAAATCTTCAACAAACCATTCCCAAACCACTCATCTAATAGTAACGTAAACCAAGATATCTTAGCCGAGGAGAGTGTTCATGAAATCCATGCAGTTTTCGACTCCCAACCAAAATCTTCTATCGAGGAAATTCTGAATCAAGCCTCGTCACTAACGCAGGGATCCGCACCCGCTTCACCACCCTCAAGACAAGATGATAACCTTGCCATTCCTTTACCCATAAAGGAAATAACCGCCTGAGTTCTCTTCTCACGAATGAGTCTTCTTACACCACATCCTGCAAGATTGCGAGCGGATGTTATCTAACTTATCTATTTCCCAAACATCTCTTTCGCACTTCTTCTTTGTAAAAGAAGAAGGCTCGCCACTGCTTTTGTCATCCTTAGAAGAGAAACCTCTCAAACCAACATCACCAAACTCCTTAATCATGATGGATCCCTCAAACATGCTCTCCTACCTATTAGTTCTTCATCGCTAAATCTTTTTCAATGACCGATTGACCTCTTAACACCCATTGATACAAAGGTGCCTCATTTACCCTTGTATCACACCCACAGGGACCGGAATCACAACCCACCTCTCTTCCATACAAAATTTCTTCTTCACACGTGAATATTTTCATCCCTCAGAAGATAGGCGAGTCCTATTGGAGCGTTTGAGTACACCATGCTCTACTCAAATGCAGATGACCGATCCAGACACCTATACCATATACCCGAGGTGTTTACAAAACCTCAAAATGCCTATGTCCTCATCTTCACCCCTCTCATCTCTACCGAATACCTCATCCACCTCTATTAACCTAACCAAACCTTCCCCTATGCTTGGGACTTCACCAATACCTATCCTAACACACCCACCTCAACGGATAGATTTATCCAAAAATAAAGCTGTCCATCCACCTAGAGACAAACCCAATCCCTCAAGTCTAATCTATGCCTCTGTCACAACTAAAACCTCGCCATCACACCTAACTTCTATATTGGGACCTCACCCTCCACCTTGCCTCAATACATCATACCTCCTGCGTTTTCTTTAAAATGACTTGCACCTTCTGCACCCATACAGAGATCCATGGGTGTATCAACACCGTCACCCCAAGTATCCTGTCCACCTATCAACCCTAAACAAACTCGATCATGAAAGGATTTGTTTCATTGTCACTCCTCTTTCTCCGTGGTTGTTTCCTACCACCACGTCATCTGTGGCCTCCTCATCTAACCAGCTAAACATGACTTCTGCACCAAAGAAGCCACGTTTAGTTAAATCCAATTATCAAAACCCCTTGTCTAAACCACCACCCGTACGAACCAACCATACCCAACCATTACCAAAACCCACCCAATCAATAGCCTCATCTTCCTCTGACTTTGACCCGCTCAAAGGATCTTACGCCAAGATCCTTGATATGTTGGTGGAGAATGCGACCATTTACCTACCCCCACTTAGACCCTATGATCCATCTAAACCTCGACCTATAGGTTATGATGAGTCTAAAATCTGCGCTTACCACCGCACACCAGGACATGATGTAGAGGGATGCAAAGCTTTGAAATCCATCCTTCGTCAGTCACCTCTCTCGGATAGAAAGGTTAAGAAAGACAACTTACGAAGGGAGAAACCTTTAGCTTCAATCCCCTATCCTATACCACATGTCCCTACCTCACCAAGATCTATCATTATTGCAACCCCACCTCTCGAAGACAATGACTTATCCCTACCATCTTCCTCCTCTCGTGTTCACGAGATCAACATGATTAGTATTGCTACTCGAGGGCAGAAAAACAATGGGAAAGCTAAAGAAAGTACTCTTGCGGCCTCTCTTTCTCCGTCCGCCATCCCGATCGCACCACCACCTAAAGTGGTTATTCGTGGACCTGCCTACCCCGTCTCTGATGGAGTTTCCCACCGTACCATGATCAAACAGCTTCACCAATCACCTGTAAAAATGACATTGTATGATCTCATTCAAACCTCTGAATCTCATCGACAAGCTCTCATTGGTGCAGAAGATCCTGACCCTACTCTTTTCATCTCGGCTTATGTCCGGGACATCCGAGTACGTCGTGTTATGATTGACGGGGGCGCTAGCCTAAACATCATCTCTTCCAAAGCCTTCCAACAAATGAATATCCCTTCTAGCTGCATGTGTGCCAACCCCACCATGTTGCGTTCATTCAATGATGCTATTACTTCTACTTTAGGCACCGTGATCCTTAACATTCGTGTAGGGCCACGTACCTTACCCGAACTCTTCTATGTCCTTGAGGGAGAATTCCAATACAACATGTTGTTAGCCGCCTGATCTCGGGGCTATGGGATGCGTCTCCTCCACCTTTCATAGATGCATAAAATTCGAGTACGAGGGAAGTCCTACACCGTAAAGCCGACGCTCCCCTTCAAAACCTGCAATATGTTATATCGCCCTAATGATGTGCTTGTACCAGTCAAGGCACCCATTCATCCAACCCAACCATCTACTTCGACCACACCTCAACCATCCACCTCGACCGCACCTACACATTCAACCAATGAAACCGCCGCCGCAAATACCACTTCCTTCCCAGCGGACAACATCCCAACCTCAGATCCCTTGGTAGATGTTTTTCAACGCCTTTACGCCGGAGGAGTATCGCCTATATGACGTTAGCACTTTCGATACCCCACATGTGAGTATGCAGTGCTACATGCACATCCTACCTACGACCGTCGTGTGGGGAAGTAATCGCCTTTATGGACCACCTAACCGCCGCACCAACCTAACGTATGGGGTGTCGACGCATCCTCTATCACCCCGAACCTCCCCTTAGTGTGGTTCCCTTCCAATCTGATTTTCAATATCTAACTAATCGTCATTTCACCTCACCTTCCTGACGCGCTGTGCTTGGAAGGGCTTCGGTTTCGGTCTTTATGAACAAGGCCGACATACGATCATTCCCGTGACTACATGCAAACACAAAGATCGTCGTGGTCTTGGATTCTCTGAACCACCTACACCAAAGAAACCGCATATCCATTGTATCCAGGAAGATGACGAAGTCACCCTTTCTGAACCATCATCACCCATTTTGCCATCGTCACCCACAGAGTCGATAGACCCGGAATCTATCCCTCCTAACTTTTTTTTCGTAAACGCTATCTTCCTGGGTCCTCTCACTTATCAATGCGATAATGAAGACCCATCTTCTTTTCCCCTTCTATATCCAGACATGATTGAAGAAGACTCGCCTTCAATTAATGTTGTTGAGTGCCAGGATGACGACTCCATCCTCACTTATCTTGGTGCGGATGACTCTTATATTCAACGCGCCTTACCATCTGAAACTCAAACCATGTTGAATGAGTCGACTATAGAAATCAACATCCACACAGAGGACGATCCTCACATTGTGAAGATCGGACAATCTCTTAACGCATCAGAACAAACTGCCTTCACTACCTTCCTCTGTGCTCGCAACCAAGCTTTCGCTTGGTCCTACGCTGACATGCCAGGAATTGATCTCGACATTGCTGTCCATAACATTACTCACGAAACCCGACTCAAACCGGTTTAAATGAATCGAGAAAATGCATCCACGCATTACTTCTTGGTCAAAGAAGAGCTTCAACGACTCCTTTTTGTTTCCTTCATCTTACTATTGACTATCCTTAATGGATTTCTAACATCATACCGCTACTAAAGCAACGGGGGACTTTGATATGTACGGATTTCCGAGACCTTAACCTCGCTTGCCCAAAGGATGACTTCCCCTACCTAGTATTGATCAACTTGTTGATCTCACATGCATGGCGATGAGATGCTTTCTCTCATGGATGGCTTCTCGGGATACAATCAAATTTTGTAGCCCGCCGATCAACATAAAACTACTGTAGACACAAATTCGTGTCTCACGACCCCTTGTGACCCGCATCCCATTTCGCAACCTAACCTCATTACCTAAACTTTACACAATTATTTATTAATTACCTTGTAATTGATAAATCCACATCACCTTACCCGCCACCTCACTTTGCCACCTCATCATGACCTAGCCCTAACCCTAAACTAACCTAATTAAGACCCATGACTTGGTCTAGACTCACATCCATAACTAATGCCTCCTTACTCGCACCAAAAGCCGACCTTCTAGCCACTTGACCAAGCCCGCAACTGATCTCTCGGGAGAAAAGCAGGGAAGGTGGGCTATTTTAGTAAAAATAGCCTACTTTTTCCTTACCGATGCCGGTTCCTACTCGACCGCCATCGGTTACGCAACCGCCATCGGTTCCCTGTAAATGGGCTCCCAAACCAAAACAACGGATCGGAATTTCATTTTGGAGATCAAAGGATTTCTGGATAAACAGAGAGCATTGCGAGCGAGGAACAGAGTCCAGATCTTCACTGACAGAGCAGAGACGAGTAAAGAAACCAGAAGTGTTTACAACCAAGGAGATCAACTTGCTCTCTGGCCAAAACCAAGTGAAGTCGATCTTACATGTCCTTTTGTCATAACATTTCTTATGTTTCTTGAATCTCAGTCCTCCTAAATCCGTTTCTGAATCCACTACCCAACGTGCCATTGCATCTAACTGTCATTCTTTCACTCCTAATCATCCCATTTCCTAATACCATCCAAAAAAACCAGCTATTACAAACACCATATGTACCAAGAAGATCCTATAACCCACCGGTATCGGTTATCAGTAACCGGCATCGGTCATCAATAACCGCCATCGGTTCCTCTGATCAAAACCAGAAAACCAGCCTTTCCCCCTACCCAGTTTAACAAAATAATTTAATTGATATTTTGCAGTCTTTTGTGTTAATTCATATTAGCAGGGGAACTGACCACCTTCAAGGGAAGTTTTATATTTCAGGCTCAAGGCAGTTTCCTCATTTATTGTTTAATCAAAATCTTGTGGTCTTGTGTTCTTATTTGCAGGTAGTCCTTCCAAGACAAAAAGGAGTTCTCCGTAGTCAGCCTGATCTTTCTCTACGGTACGCGCACACCATCTCGACATTCAACAGGTATTCCTCCTAACCCTAACCTCATCTGTTTCTAAAAGGAATGAAAGGATAGAAGCAACTCTATTCCCGTAAGTCAAACATTCCGAGCGAAACATTTTGGCACTTGACTTAGGTGGGACCCATTTTGGGTTTCTTTCTCTTGCTTATTTTCATTTGCATATTTGTTGTTGCTGTTTTTGTTATATATTTAGTAAAGAATTTGTCTTGCTTTCCTGGTTTCGCATTAGTGAAAGTCATCTCTCTTGCTTCATCGAATATAATTTTCGATTTGGGTTTAAAACACGTGCATTGCATTCCTGCTTGTTGTTCTCCAATTCTAGTGAACATAGATTAAGTAACAGGTCGTACACGTGGGGGTGATATCCACGGTATTGACAGGAAATTAACCTTAGTTTCACTGCACAACACATACCGAATCACTTCACAATTAACACAACAGCTCAAACATCCCCCCTTTTCGCGGTATTCCCTCCGCCCGATTGAGGTAACCTTATAAGCCAAAACAAACTTGACATTTCCCCTAGGTCTTGTTGTTTAGGATTCTGACATCATCTTACATCTAAAGGCATAAGCCCACGATAACTAAAATTAACCCTAGGGTTAGTCTTTAGATTTGCGTGTGCCTCTTGCTTGTTTTCAAATCCTGTTTTCTCTGTCATACTTTGTCTTCTGTGATCAATAAGTTGATAAACATACTCAACGTTGCTAAAATCAAATTAGCAGCCTTTTATATCTTCTTATCCTAGACTTTTGACACCGGCATCGGTTAAGGGACCGACGTCGTTTGCTCTGTGACCGACACCGGTTACTAAACCGATATCGTTATCGCTCCATCACCGACAAACCAAAGAACTTGCCAAATTCATCATTCTGAGGTTGTTTTTGTTCTTGATAGATTGAAACTTTCCTGTGTGTCCTGGTCTATGGTTGTCATCACTCGGAAGCAAGCCGCCGCCATGGTTTCACATGCCTCGCTCGTGTCTTTCGCTCGAATCACCCCCTTCACATTCTATAGGGAACCCTACGGACACCAAAGTGAGATCCCCAAATTCTCGTAGGAGACAAGGACTTTGCCAAATTTCTCGGATGCTAATCCCAAAGACTGCACAATACTATTTATCTCATACCCCGACCGTACGCCGATGGTTAGCTCCTTAT